>VXBR01009378.1:82897-94360 GCA_013400215.1 Cisticola juncidis | reverse complement strand
CGGCGCTCGCGTGGCCTCGGCGGTGCCCCCGTGCCCTGAAACAAACAGCACGTGGGCGGCGAGCCCGGCACCGAACGCCCCGGCT
Source organism: Cisticola juncidis (assembly GCA_013400215.1). Classification (NCBI taxonomy): domain Eukaryota; kingdom Metazoa; phylum Chordata; class Aves; order Passeriformes; family Cisticolidae; genus Cisticola; species Cisticola juncidis. The sequence continues at coordinate 94,275 of VXBR01009378.1, read as the reverse complement.
GGAGCTCCGGGGCTGCCGCCCGGCATCCCTCCATCTCATCCTTCTGCTGTCCCTGCGGGAATTCCAGCGTCCCGGGGAACAGCTTGGGTCTGGTTCTGCCGAGCCGCCGAGGGCAGCCCTGAGATGCTCAGAACCAGTGGAGTTTGAAAGGCCGATCGGCAGAGCAAACCAGATCGTTGTTCTTGTCCCTCCCTTCTCCTGAATGTTCTTGAAGAAGTTTAAAATGAGTAGAAGTACTGTGTTCCAAAGTATCCGAAGCGTGAGTGGAGTCTGTTCCAGTTTAGCAGGCAGGAAATACTCAGCAAACTGTTTAAGTGATGCCAAAATCTCTCAAAGATAGTGGGATTTAGACAGTCTTGAGTGTTTTAGCAAACTGGGATAGCTGTAAGTGCAGGCTCTTATTTTGGTCTCTATAGAGGTTTTGGCTGATAATAGGAAACAGTTCTTCCCTCGGGGGTGCTGGCACTGCCCAGGTTCCCCAGGGAATGGGCACGGCCCGAGGCTGCCAGAGCTGCAGGAGCGTTTGGACTGCCAGGGATGCCCAGAGGGGATTGTTGGGGGTCTGTGCAGGGCTGGGAGTGGGACTGGGTGATCCTTGTGGGTCCTTCCAGCTCAGGACATTCCATGATTCTGTGATTCTACATCCACAGGTGGGAAGTTGTAGGTAGTTGTTTTTCTCCCAGCACCCAGGCTAACCCTGCCCTGGCACAGCTCCAGCCGCTCCTTCGGGTCCTGTCCCTGTCACGGGGAGCAGAAATCGGAGCTGCAGCCCCCGGTGAGTGCCCCTCAGTCTCCTCCAGTGCTGAGGTCTCCTCCAGACCCTTCCGCACCCTCGTGCCCCTTCTTTGGACCCTCTCCATCAGCTGTGGATCTCCCTCTCCATCAGCTGTGGAACCCTCACTGGCTGTGGATCCCTCTCTCTCCATCAGATGTGGATCTCTCACCGGCTGTGGATCTCTCTCTCCACCATCCGTGTGTCCTGTGCTATGTGCCCGAGGGGACTCGGGGCCGGTGGGCTCCCGTCCCGCAGAGCCCCGGGGGAAGGGGGGATGCGGGGCCGGTGGGCTCCCGTCCCGCAGAGCCCCGGGTGCTGGCAGAGCCCGGGGGCGCTCGGTGCGTGCCAGGAGCACGCTTTGGTGAGGCAATGCCCAATGATTAACCAGAGGCAGGGCCGGGGCCGCTGCGGGGGCGTTAAAACAGCGCGGCCAGGGAGGCGCCGGGGCTGTTCGGAGCCGGGACTGCTGCTGCAGGAGCATCCCTGCCCTCCCGACCTGGAACTGCCCCCCCAGCCCTGGTATAGGTGAGCACCCTGCTGCTTTTCCTGTGGTCAGGAGAGGTGACTCTTTTAACTTGGTTTTTCCTTTTTTTGCTCCTTTGTTTTCTGCGTTTCTCCAGGGAGGGCTGTGAGAGCACAAATCCATTTTGTCACTTTTAAGAGATCCACGTTGATCAGCAATGCCACAGGTCCCTGGGCTTTAATCAGGAGACCTGTGAATACAACAAGTTCTATCAATTTCCTTTTTATATGCCATATCAATATGGTAGAAGTGTTACTCTGATTCTCTGAAAGAGCCCACTGAAATACTGATGTTTTCTTCAGCTGTGGATTTGCCTTTGGAATGGGATGGTTTAGAGAAAAACAGGAAACTTTAATTTCCACCTGTCGTTGCCCAAGTTTCATGCCTGGGCGTATTTTACAATATTGAAAGTGATTTTAAAGTGAAGCTGTTATAAAACTTCTGGAGTCTGGTATTCTTACAAGTGCATTTCACTGTCAAGCCAAAGATGTGGCTAATGGCAGCAGCAGAGCTGTGTGGAGTGACTGGGGCTTGTTTCACCTCAGGCAGAACCAGACACGGCAGGGTTTGGGCTGCAGAGTTTTCATTGCTGGTAGCACGGACACATTTGGGTGTTAAATGCCTGGAAACCTGCAGGGCTGGGAGCTGGAGCTGATTTCCCTGGGAGCATTGGAGGAGGCTCAGTCTGCGTAGATCCAGCTCTAAATGTATTTATTTCTGCATGTGAGCAGGCTCAGGGCTGTTACCTGTCCTCACATCATCACAGGACAGAGCTCTCAGTCTCACCCTTCCATGAATTGCAGCTTTTTCTGTCTCTGCAGAAGTGACCTGTTGGACAGGCTGGTGGCACCTGCAGAAGGCAGAGCAGGGGCAGTGCACAGCTCAGGAACGGGGTAATTTTGGGTTGTAGGGTCGAGTTCAGCATTAGAAGACAAGGAGTGCACGTGCACACAAATTTATTTCAGTGCTCAGCTGAATTTGAGGTGCTTGTGTAAAAATGGAGCTGTGGCAGTTGCATTTCAGAGAGCCAGTTCAATATGCAGAAGTGCAAAAATATATCCCCTTATTTGTGTATATATGACACACTCCTATATTTGTATATATATAACATACTCCTTTATTTGTAGATATGTAACATACTTCTCTGTATAGATATAAAATACACCTCTATATGTGTATATATAGTACAAGTATATTTATAAAATATACCTCTATAGGTATATAGATAATATATTTATAAAATATACCACTATATGTGTATAGATAATGTAAGTGTATTTTTGTGTATGCAATACATCTCTATATTTACACATAATTCACCCCTATAGTTATATATATAAAATTTATCTTTAAATTTCTAGATATGCAATATACTGGTGTGCAGTGCACTGAAATCCAGAGGCTTCAGTGAGGAGATCTCTGAGAAAGTCCCTGTTTAATTTAGGCCCAGACAATGCTGGAAATAATTTTAATACGAACGAAGACTCTTGGTGTGCTGAGAACAGGCTGGGCTTATCACTCCAGCACAATGCTGATTGCACAAGCCCAGGAACTGGGACTGGGCTGCCAGGGCTTGGAAGTGCCTTGGGAAATGGGCCTGAGTGGGGTTTCATGGATAACAACTGGGTTTTGTGGGGCTAAATTGGACAAACAAGTGTTGGAGTGAAGCTGTGAGCATGGTGTGCCTGGCCTTGGGTGGATGGTTTCTCGTGGAATATTTGAGTGAAACTCTCCATTTCCTGCTCCTCTGCTTCCAAAAAATTTAAAACAAATCCTTGACACTTGCTTATTGATATATTAGTTATTGAAATTAGAAAAGGTTTTTCTTCAATGAAATGGGGTTGAAGTTAGTTTGGCTGCATCCCAACCTCCTCTGTGCTGGTGACTGTGCCAACAGTAAATCTGTCTGGATGAAAATCTTTAGGAGTGATCTGATGCCAGGATAAATATCCACATAAATAATCTGCATCTTTGTGTGCACAAACAGAATTGGATTTGTGCTGTCTGAGCAGCCCAGGTGAAGAAATCTCCCTGCATGGCTTAGCTTGCACATCACAGGTGGACAGGAAAACTTTCTGGTCATGCTTCCCCTTCTTCTCATCTCTGCCCTCAAAAAAGGGTTTTTTAATGTTTTTAATGTCCCTGTCAGACAGATACTTGTGGCTTTTCAGTTATAAAATGGTTAATGATGCCTCTGTCAAATGAAGTGCCCATGGCCCCAGGGCAGCTGGAGTTTGTGGGAGGAATGATGTCAACACAGGATTTGATCTAAATAATTCAGTTCGTGGCAAGAGTGCATGAGCCAGTTGGATGAGTTTTGAGTTCTCAGTTACTGAAGGGGAGAGGAGTGTGGTGCTTAGGGATTGCTCTGGCTGCAAATGCTTGTCTGGGCCCTTGTTAGAGGCCCCATCATGTCCCATTTGGGTAGCACCAGGGCCCAGGTTTCTGTGCTGGTTGAGAGCTGTCGTGTTCCTGTGCAATTAGCAGGGCTGATGAGGTTTTCACTGGATTTACTCCTTGGGATTGGGCTGGAATCAGCCAGCAGGGGCAGAAGGAGACAGGAAAGGTTTGATTGGGGCAGACAGTGCTGGCACAAGCCCTTGTTCCTTTGAGAACCAGAACTGGCAGGTGGGACGGGCAGGTCCCTCGGAAGGTTCCAGAAGGATGGACCAGGAGGAGGTGCCACGCTGGCACTGCAGGTTCAGCTCCTGGGCTGGTCTGTGCCTGGAGCAGGCCAGCCTGTGGTGTCCCTGTGGCTTTTTTGGGATGGTTCTGATGGGATAAACAGGAAAAGCCACGTGGAATATGCTTCATTATAACCCTAATGCTTCCTTCCTGATTCTTTTCTTCTCCAGTTCGTTTTGGAAGTGGCTCACTGCTCAGATTGCACGGATATCAAGAGGTCAGTGCGTTCCTCATTTCCCAGATGTGTTTCCAGTGGGTGTAGCTGTCATACAAAGTCAGGCAGAGCAGGGGGTATCAAATGTTTATCCCCCATCCCACCTTTGTGCCCTGCGCTGTTCCTTTGCTTTCCACATCTCTCATGGCTCTTTTGAGTTGAATTGTTTTGGTTTTGATCTTTAAGAAAATGCTTCCATTCTCTGCTGGGATACTGGAAAAGACCCATCCCTGGGGGTGTCCAAGGCCAGGAGCAGCCTGGGCTGGTGGAAGGTGTCCCTGCCCATGGCAGGGGGTGGGATGAGATCAGATTTAAGGTCCCTTCCAACCCAAACCTGTCAGGGATTCTCGGATCCTGTGATTTTTGATACTCAGAGCTCCCTGCCTTTGTCTGTAGGTTTTGGGTCTGGCGTGGGGGGTTATTTTGGTGTTTTTTTTTCTCCTTTAAGTGACTCCTGCAGCTTTGTCTGAGGTGGGAGATTCTGCAGGTTGTGAATCAGAGTCCTGTGCAGAGGAGTCGGTGCTTAGGGCAGAGCTGCTTTTGATCAGGGTTCAGCTCTGACCTTTTAACTGCATTTCCCACCAGTGACCCTTGCTGTGTCCTCAGGGCAGGTACTCACCTCAGGTGTATTTTTTCCCTTCCTTTGGCCCTGGCAGTGCTGAGAGCCCAGTTTGGGGGAGCCATGGAGGAGCCTTCGGAAGGCAGCAAAGCCGCGGATGCCAACGCTCACTCGCGCTTCATCATCGGCTCCGTGTCCGAGGACAACTCCGAGGATGAGACCAGCTCCCTGGTGAAGCTGGACCTGCTGGAGGAGAAGGAGAGGTCCCTGTCCCCTGCCTCTGTCTGCTCTGACTCCCTCTCGGACCTGGGCCTTCCAAACCCTCAGGAGGGCCTGGCCAGCCACATGAGGTATGGACGAGCCGTTCTCTTCTCTTTTTGCCCTGTCAGTTCCAGAGATAATCCAAAGGTTCAGCTTTATGCCCATTTCTGTTTCTAAATGACCTCTTCTTTGTTTATCTGTAGCAAACCCTTCCATTTTCCTTTGGTTTCAGTGAAATATTTGTGCCTAAATTCCTTAAGTACTTTGCCTGTCCTGTCCTGGCTTTCAGAAGTGTCTTCACTGAGATGTTTAAAGTTTTCACTTGTGTGTGGTTTTTGTGGGCCCTGCTTGTTGAGAGCAAGAACAATATTTGCTTATTTTGTCTTTGCATGGGATTTGCTGCTTTAAGTATAGCCAAAAATGGCAATGGGTGGGATAGTGGCTCCATACTGGAATTTTTTTGGTTTGGATAGGGAAAATTGTGGAGGTTGTAGTAAAGATTAGAGTCCTGCAATGTGGTGGTAAAAGAAGATTCAATGTGGTTGCTGCTGCCTGAGCTCAGGGCTGGTCTCAGGGCTGCCCCACTCCTGATTTTTGGTGAATGAGCCACGGGCTTTGGAGGTGGTGGTGATGTTGTTTCCCTGTCCAAAGGCCCCTTTATTTGTAGATATTGCTGATTTGCATTGCAGTGGGATGTGCCTGCTGGCTTTTCCCTGTTGTACTCTGGGCATTCTCATGTACAGATCACAGTTTCTCTGTGCCTGGTCAGTCTTGCCTCACTGTCCCCTGTGTCCTTCATTTGTTTGCCACATTCCAGGAGGTCTCCTCTTCCTGCCTGTGCCATCCCATTCCAGGAACACCAGGACAGTGAATCCCACTCCAGTTTTGGACAGTCCCTCACTGTGTTGCTCTTGAAGGAGTGTCCATTCCAGAAAGCTTTACTGACCACTGGGGGATATTTACACAACCACCCAATCCTTGTTCTCCACTGGTTTCTTTGCTTGTGCAGGTTCAGGAATTGTAATCCCTCCTTTTTTTGGTGGCTCTCCCCACTCCAGGGGAGCTCACAGTCCCAAACCCCAGCTTGGGGCAGGAGGGGGCACTGGTCTGTGCAGGGCTGCTGGGTGTGTTCAGCCAGCTGGACTTGCACAACTGATGCAAAACCTGAAAGCAAATTTACACAGGGTTACCTTTCCAGAGCCTGCCAGCTGCAACGACTGGGCAGCACAAAAGGTAATCCTGGAGCAGGAAACTGTAATTTTATATATATATATATATCTCAGGGACGGAAGGAATTGCATGAGCACTAACCACAGGTGTGTAAATGGAAATAACACAGCAAGAAACTCCTAGAACAGTGCCTGGCCCCAGAGAGGCTGAGTGCAATAGGTGTGCAACCTTGGGTACTCTGTTGTAACCTGCTTACTTTGGCAGTGCCTCTGGGCAGCACTTGACTTTTGAGTGAAATTGGAGAGAAATGTCAATTCAAATACAAAAGTTACAGCATTATGGGCTGTTTTTCTAAGATAAACTCATCTGAGTTGAAATACTTTTCAGGATGGTTGTCTCTTTCATCAGGAGATTTCTAAATCATGTTTACAGATGGAGAAACTGAGACAAAGACAACAGCAAAGACAAGTTCAGCAGCTTGCCTGGAGTGCCTCTGTGAGGGTCAGTTAATGGAACAGAGCTGCTCTTGCTTCCAGCTTCCTTTTGGTGATCACCAAGGTGCCACAGTTTGTAAAGTGCTAAAGGGAAATTCACAGGCAGTTCTGTACTCTTGGACATGGGGTGCAGCTCCAAGGGACCTTATCTTCTGGAAGAAACTGCCAAAAATCTTTCCATTTGCTGGTGATTTTCCCACAGGCTTAAAACAGGGGTGGCTCATTCTTTGAGGTGAGGGGCTTTGCTGCAGAGCAGTTCTCAGGGAACAGTGATGATTAAAATGCAGGATTTACTCAGAGGGTTTGTGGGGCAGGTTTGTGTGACCTTACTGATCTTGTGAGGTGTTTATGCTGTTGCTGAAGTCACTGCTGCTGGGACAGGTTGTGCACTCGGGGCTCTCCTGCCACTGGACATCCCTGGAGGGTTGAGAAAGCCACACTCTGATAATGAACTTCCAATTGCTGTGTGGATCATCAGCACCTGGAAATTGGTGTGTGAGGACAGACTGAGTGTTCAGAGGGTCTTTGTTGCGTTTTGCACCTTTAAATGATAAAACCAAACCTTCCATTTTTCCTTTTTTCTGCCTGTGTTGTCTCTGAGTTCAAAAGTTTCCATCAGCACTTCCAGCCAGTCCTGCTGGGGTGCAGTTTTCCTTTAGTGAGCTGTTTTAGGGTTCTGTGCTCCTTTCTGAAGTTTTAGTGGCAGATTAAGTAACTCCTCTATAAATGCCACTTGGAAAGTACTTTTGGCCCATGTTTTGTTTAATGAATTGTTGCTGATTATTGCTAAATTTAATTTCCAGCTTCCAAGGTGGTATCTTGTATCAAATTCTTGTTTAAAATAGAACAAAACCTGCATGTCTTGTGGTGTTTGTACATCAGGGCTCTGGTTTCATAAGCAGTGCCATGGGTGCACAGAGTCACCTGACAATCCACTTGTATCAGCTGAAAGCCAAATTTTTGGATGGAGTTCAGCTGTGACCTCATATGAAGCCCACAGGGTTTAGTTGGTTGCTCCTCACACTTGTTGGACTTCTCAATATTTATTGTCTCAATAAATTATGGGGATGCTTAAGCAGAACTAATCATCTGCTAAAGGAAATCTGGACAAATGCCTCGATTTTAGTCTGGACAGCAGTGGCTGAGCATGCCCAGCCTGGCACTGGGACAAGGTCCCTGCTTAAAAACCAGCCCCAGAGTGACTGCACAGAGTCCTGAGCGCAATGAAAGGTCCTTTTGAGCCTCCTGTGAATGTCAAACATTCCTTTGCAGCCAGCATGAGTGGCTGGGAGCTGCACTGTGGGGCATTGATGCTGCTGTGGTTTTAGCTGGGCAGGGAGGTCCAGACGTGCTCCTGGAGGGGCTGGCCCTGCCCTGGCTCTGCCTGTGCTCTCCTGGTGCTGGAGGTTCTGTGCAGGTAACTGGGGTGGAAGGAGCTCCTTCCTCCACCCCAGCCTGGATTTGGGCACTGCCAGGGATGGGGCAGGCACAGCTTCTCTGAGCAACCTGTCCCAAGCCCTCACCACCTCACAGGGAGGAATTTCTGCTGAATTTCTAATCTAAACCTCCCTCCTTCAGCTTAAGGCCATGAACTTCATCCACGTGGAGGGAAGAGTTGACTTCCTCCTCTCTCTGATGAAAGAAAAGGCGGTGGTTTGGACTCGTGGCTGTACTGATAACGTGGGAATTACAGCTCCTGCCTTCCCTGAGAGCTCCTCTGCTCCCCTGACAAACACACTCTGTACCTCTGCGTGCCTCTCAGGAGCTGCATTCTTATTTTGGTGGTTTTTTACTCCCTTTAACCTCAGTTAACAGAGGAAATGCCCTCTCTAAATTCAGTCATTTGTTGGGAGATTTTGTGGAGGTTCCCTGGCTGAGGAACCCCAGTGTGACAGCATCTCCTGCTTAGCTGACCCTTCTAACTGAAGGAATCTCTTACTTTGGGTAAATTTAATGTGAGACTGCCCCCTCATCCCCTGACTCTGGTGTAAAAAGTCCATTCTGGTGTTCTGCAGATCAGATCTGTTCAAGGTTCACACTCTGCCAAGGAGGGCTCCCTGCCAGGGGCTGCAATTCCACCCCACTCCCTGGTGCAGAACTATCTTGTGCTGCTCTTGTTGTTCACTTTTATCTTGGTGCCAGGGCTTGACCTGGAGAGTGTTGGGCTGTTTGCTGCTCCAGGAACATGTGGCATTTTGTACTTCATGAGGATGTTAAAGTAAAGCTCTTTTGGTGCTTTGTAGGTTTAGGAACTGCAGTATGGCTATTAATTTGTTTAATTAATATTAATTTGGCTATTTGTTTGGATTGATGTTTGGACTCAGTGGATGTTTGAGTGTCAGGGTGCTGCTTTTGGACTTGCAGGACCCTTGGTGATCTGAGCTGTGTGTCCTGGGAATGGTCGCATTCCAATTGCATCTGGCATGGCAGATAAACAGCCAGGTGTGTGGTTAGGAAAAGCAACTCCTGCCAAGCTGTTGGCACTTGGTTATTTGGGAGGAATCCTGGCAGCTTGTGCCCATTTGGTCTCTATAAAATCCCTGCTTTAGGCTACAGGCCTGCCTGGACTGATGCTGGAATCCTGTGTTAGCATGGAACGGAAGTGATTTCCCAGGCAGTGCAGAGAGGAGTGGCTTTGTTCTGCTGCATCCTTTATTTAATTTCCCAAAATCCTGAGGCTCAGTTCATTGTCAGAGCTGAGCCAAGTTCCATTTGTTTTGACCTCCAGGTGAAGCCCTGGTTTTGACAGTGTGTGTGTTCAGGCCAATTCTGGCTCTTTCAGACGTGTGCAGAGCTGTCTTGGACAGAGCAGATTGCTGCCTCCAGTGCCTGTTGCCTGAGGCTAGGGAAGCCTTTATTCCAGCTGTGGAACTCTGCATCCTTGCTGGACAGCATTTCTGCTTGTTCCTCCTCTCTGCCCTGCTGTGGAATCAGATGCAAGGGCAGAGCTAAAACTGGAGCAGATCTTAGGGAGGCTCCAGCTGCCTGAGTCCCATCACCCGGATGGAAAACGTGTCCTCAGGGAATTTCCAAAAACAGCCCAAATGCATGGGGAGAGCCCTTCCACACCCTGCCCAGGCCAGATCCAGAGGGGAGCACTCCCCAGCCCTTTCTGTGGCAGTCTGTGTGTGCTGCAGGCTGCTCCAGGCTGCCTCCCACACCAGCTCATGCATCCCTGCCTCTGAAAAACACGGGGACGTCACCCACAGCCCTGGCATGTGGCAGTGCTGGGACCAGTGCCGGCTCCTGACTGGGATGTGCCTCAGGTACGTGTGCCTGATTTAAGGAATGATTTTTTCCTGGAAGGCTGCAGCAGGAGCAGGCCCAGCCTTTCCCTTTGTCTGTGCCAGGGAGGGGTGGGTTCTGTGGGGTGGGTTTGGGGAGCTCTGCCTGCAGGAAATGAGCTCTGTGTGTGCTGGGTGGGCAGCCCTGGGTCAGGGACACATCCCTGTGCAGCCTGTTCCATAGGGAGGCTGCAGCAAACCGTGGCCATTGATTCTCAGCAGCCAATTCAGCTGCCAGAATGTTTTTAACCAATGCTGAAGCTGCTCCGCTGGGTGTGCTCCTCCAGCAGCAAATCGTGGCCATTTCTCTCCCAGCAGTGGGTTCAGCTGCTGGAAGGCACAGGGAACGTTTCTAATACCATCTTTCATTAAGCTGTGTGTGCATTTGAGTCCTTACAGCCACAATAGGCAGAACCTGTTTGCACTGGGGGCTGCGGGAGGGGTTTTGGGGAATGAATTGAATGGGGAATTTGGGGGCTGCCTGATGATTGGGCAGTTTGAGATGCTTTTCCAAGAGGAATAAAGGCTGGCAAGTGGAGGGTGTTGAGTTCTGGGGTAGCTCCATGGTGCTGGGTGTTCTGTTGGTTGAACTCTGCTCTCTCTCAGCCCCATGGCTCTGTGGGGTTTGTGTGCAGGGTGAGGCTGTCCCTGTCCCTGCAGCTCCTGGATGTACCTGGAGCTGGCACTGCCCCTCTCCGTGGTGTCACTGTCACTTGTCCTGGCCTTAGCCCCCTGGCCCTGCAGGGAGGTCACCTCCTGTCATCAGGCCAACGTGGCACTTCTCCCCTGGGTACCTGTTCCTTTTTCGAATGATCCCCTCCTGGGGGGCTGCATTTTGGGATTCTGTGCCCCAAATCCTGTTTGATCTGCCAGCTCTGCCACACCGTGGCTGTGTGCCTGCCTCTGACATTCCTCTCTGCAGCCCTGGAAACGCTGCCCCTGTCACCTCCTGAAAACCCCATACTGAATCCCACTAGGGGTCTGAATTTTGGGGTCACAGAGCCCTGGCAGCTGGGGATGTGCTGCTGAGCAGGATCCCTGTGGGTGCTGCTGGAGCTGCATCCCCACTGATGCTGCCATCCCCGCGGGTGCTGCATCCCCGCGGGTGCCGGTGGAGGCCGTGCCCAGCCGTGCTGCCGTGCCCAGGGTGCCCGGTTTGGGGGCTGCCTCGGGGCTCTCGCAGCTCTCCGCAGCCGCCGTGCGGGCGCTCCGGGCTCGTTCCTTACGTAACCTGTGGCTGCCCTGTGCCCGTGGCTGCGGGGGCAGGGGGAGGCTGCTCCCGGTGCTGCGTCACCGCCGGGGTGGCACTGCCGGGGAGCGGGGACGGGGCTGGGAGAGCCGGGGGCTGGAGGAGCCGGGGGCTGGAGGAGCCGGGGGCTGGGAGAGCCGGGAGCTGGGAGAGCCGGGGGCTGG
>VXBR01009378.1:63230-82555 GCA_013400215.1 Cisticola juncidis | reverse complement strand
CCGGATCGGCCGGGGCAGCCCGGATCCTCTCGGGCAGCCCGGATCCTCTCGGGCAGCCCGGATCCCCCGGCAGCATGGAGGAGTCCGCGGAGCAGGGCCCCGAGATGCGGTACCACATGCTGCAAAGGTAGGAGCCCGGCCGTGCCCGTGTGCCCCTGCCCTGGAGATGCTCGCTGAGCTGTCGGTGCTGGTTACATCTCCAGGGAGCTCGCAGAGCTGTCCCTGTGCCGCCGGTGACAAAGGTGCCAGGCTGGGGATCAGGGCTGCTCTCAGATTCCTGCTCCCTGTGAGCTCTGAAGGATAGAAAGGCATTTTGAAAATTCCTCCATCACAAAACATGGCAGTTGTGATTAACAGGGATGACAGTCACGAATTCAGCATTTATTCTGTTTTGTTTAGAGCTTCCTTCCTGTCCAGCTTCTATCGCATTTTATCCTCCAAAAAAACCCTCCCAACTCTTCTGTTTCATTACAATGTGCAGCCTGTGATTATTGATAAATAAACTTAATATTCTTGGCATGCTCACAGATCAAACTGTAGCTGTTTATGTCCAAATGCTTGGTGTGTCCAGGATGATGAACCTCAGGCTTACAGACAGTGTGCCTGTAGCAGTCGTTTTGTGTGTTGTAAATTCTTGGGAGACAGTTCATATTTAAGCATGTTCACAAATTCCAACCTTGGGATTTTTATCTCTTCTTATTTTTGTTGAGACTCTTTCAGTAAACCTGTAATGCATGAGCCTCTCTCACTCCTTGGGCTGTGCTCCTTCCTTGCCAGGAAGACTCTGACCCCTAAATGCACAAATTTAGTAGAAATTCAACCTTAAGGACACATTTGCTCTCTTTCTTGCCTGCTGGCTCCTGTCCTTGTGTTCCCAGGCTGAGTTCACAGGAATGTGAGAACTTTTGCTCACAGGGACACATTCTAACTTTGGTGACAGTGTCTGGAAGTGCAGCTGTCTGGAGGAAGGGAAGGTTTGAGGGGGAATCTGTGTGCTCCTGGAACAGCAGCTCCCTCCAGCAGGGATGCTCCAGCCCTGGGGCAGCTGCAGCTCTGGGGCTGCCTGGCCTTGGTGCCTGTGATGGTGACAGGAAATTTGTAGATGTGCCTTGGCCTCCCTGGTGTTGGTTTTCCCTCCCCCAGCAGTTCCAGTTGCTCTTTGAATTCCATTCCCAGTGGAATTTCTCAATGGAGCAGCCCTCAGCAGCTGATCAGGCCAGAGGTTCTGTGCAGAGGGCTCCTGGGCACAGCTCTGCCAGTGGCCAAGGGCCCTTGGTGCTTTGGGCTTTCCAAAGCTCTGGGCTGAGCTTCCCAATCCCCCTTCCTACAGAAGGGTCCTGTGGTGCTGCCAGGGCAGGGTCAGGCCTTCCCTGTGCTCCTGGGAAGGGAAACTGTTGGGGGAAGCACAGTAAGTGCAGTACTTACAAAAACTTATGAACAAATAAACTGTGGGATGAGCAGAGAGGGTGACCCTTCAGTGAAACCAAGAGTGTCTCATTAATTCCCCAATTCCCATTTGTGCTGTGCCATGGCAGACACTCGGCCTGAGGAGCAGCTCTGTGCTTTTCCCTGGAATTTCCTCTCACAGACTCAGCTTTGTAAACTTTAGCAAACCAAAGCCAAGGGGGGATGTATCCCGGTGTTGTTGCTGTGGGAGCTGAGGCAGAAGGAGGGGAAGTGACTGTGCCATTCCCACAGAGGGGCTGGGGCAGGGCACGGGGCTGCTGTTGGCAGGCACCAAATTGGCTTTGTGTTTGTAGTAGGAGTAACGTGATTAATTTGTCCTCTGACTCTCACAGCTTTTCAGGAAGATATTAAAGACTGGGCAGTGGAAAACCCTTGGAAAATGATTTCCATAGCCAGTCTGAGTCTCTCACTTGCACCTGGAGATAAATTTCTGTGCTTCCCAAGAGGATTTCCTTACAGGATCTCATCTCTGTAGCTTGTTTTGCCAAAGCCAGAAATCACTGTTGTTTCCAGCTTCTCCAGATGACTGAAAGCAATCTGGTGGGTGGAGCATTGTTGTGCTGTGTTGGGCAGCAACACACAGCAAATGTAATTTTACCTATTTATATTTTGTCACAGCTGGAATTTTTCCAGATAACTTGAAACTTTGCATGGAATGTGGTTTAAAAGGAGTCAGCCCTGTAATAGTGAGGACCAGGCCTTGAGGGTCTGGAGGCAAGGAGGGATTCTGCTTGTCTGACTGGGGGATGTGGCAAAGGGGGCTCTGACATTACTCCCATACTTTCCTTTGCTGGTCCAGCTGCACTCCAGGCTGTTTCTGTCTCCTCTCTCCTCAGGCCCAGCATGTCTGGTTTGCACCTTGTCAAGCAAGGCCGGGACAGGAAGAAGGTGGATGTGCAGCGAGATTTCACCGTGGCTTCTCCAGCAGAGTTTGTTACCCGTTTTGGAGGGAATAAAGTCATTGAGAACAGGCACCCCTGACCTTTTTGGCATATTACAGCTCCTCTCTGGAGCTCTGACTCGTCTCTCTCTAAGGCTGTACATTGCAGTTACGAAATTACTAATATTTCTGGGCTTGGAAGTTGTGCTTCTGCCTGGAATCATTGTGTTTCCTTTTTCTATGTGATAAGCATCTCATTATTTTAGCTTAATATAATAAGAAAAAAACAGGTGAGTGAGCTAGAGCACTTCTGCTGATACAGAAGGATTTATAGACAGATAAAACAAAAGTAGACTGGAAAAATATTAAGAAATGTATTTTAAAATGCATAATAATTTGATTAGAGTCCTTCTGCTCTTTAATCCAACCAAGGCATAACACATTAAAATTTAATGGTGAAACAGGAGCTGCTCTCTGATGTGACAGATGGGCCATGAGCTGGATGCTGCTAAGGAAACTGCACAGCCCAAAACTGGGCAAAGAAACTGCAGGGGGAGAAAAACTTCTGTCATGGTTGTTAACTGCTGTGTGCTATTCAGGGTCTGTTTCATCCCAGCTTCTAATGCACCCAGGTCCTGATAGCAAATAATGGCATTGCAGCAGTGAAGTGCATGAGGTCCATCCGGCGCTGGTCCTACGAGATGTTCAGGAACGAAAGGGCCATCAGGTTCGTGGTCATGGTCACCCCCGAGGACCTGAAAGCCAATGCAGGTGAGCTGGGGCTGGGAGGGGCTCAGGGCTGAATTCCCACCTGGTGTGCCAGCAGTGGGGTGTCCTGGAGCAGGGCAGGGATCCTGAGAGGCAGCCCTGTGGGGAGCACTGAGGGGCTGGGAGGGCTCAGCCTGGGCAAAAGGAGAGTTTCAGAGCAGTTTTAGTTTTAGTTTTTAGTGCTGCTGCTGGGTTTGCAGCCTGAGTGGAAGCCTGGGGAAAAGGAGAGTTTCAGAGCAGTTTTAGTTTTAGTTTTTAGTGCTGCTGCTGGGTTTGCAGCCTGAGTGGAAGCCTGGGGAAAAGGAGAGTTTCAGAGCAGTTTTAGTTTTAGTTTTTAGTGCTGCTGCTGGGTTTGCAGCCTGAGTGGAGCCCTGTGTGTTTGCAGAGTACATTAAAATGGCAGATCACTACGTGCCCGTCCCAGGAGGACCCAACAACAACAACTATGCAAACGTGGAGCTCATCCTGGACATTGCCAAGAGGATCCCAGTGCAGGTGAGAGGAGTCACACTCTGGGCAATCTCCTCTCCCTCAGCAGGGAGTTGTGCCTGGGGAGCAAGGCAGGACAGAGAAACTGGAGTTCCAAACCAAATCAGCACCCAAAGGCTGCACACGTGACAGTGCAGTGGCTGTCCCAGCAGGAATGTCTGCAGGACAAGGAGTGCCCTGCAGCCTTGCATTTCCTGCACCCAGCTCCTCCTCAGCAGCAGCTGCAGCAGCCTGCTTGCACTTGCCATGCTTTAAATGCAGCACACCCTGTAGCTCAGAGGCTGCTCTGGTGCTGGGTGTTCTGAGGATGTTTTCCATGAGGAAGAGAAAGGCTTGGAGTGTTTGCATGTGTCTGTCTCTGCTCACTTGCTTGTTTTATTCAGACAAAGAGCAAATTGTTTCTTTTCTCCTGCAGGCTGTGTGGGCTGGCTGGGGCCATGCATCAGAGAACCCCAAACTGCCAGAACTTCTCCACAAGAACGGGATTGCTTTCATGGGTGAGGAGATGGACTGCTCATCTAATGCCTGGTCCTTGTTTGGAGGGGAGGTTTAGGAGATGGAAAATCCTGAGTCCAGGAGAGAGCCATGAGGAGTGTCTGCAGGGCAGGATGGAGGATCTGTTCTTTACAGTAGTTCTTGTATGGAAGAAGGGGAAAGTTTTCCAAAATAACCTTTAATGTTGAGATAAAAAATCAGAGAAGATTCCTGTTGAACCAGATTGTCCCTTTTCTCATTTTAAAGAGGGTTCAGGTTTATGGGAAGAGTGGGATTTTTCCTAAATCAGCCTTCTGGACATTTCCCTAATGTCTGATACCCCCTGTGTCCCTCTCAGGCATTGTCTTTGCTCTTTGCAGGTCCTCCCAGCCAAGCCATGTGGGCCTTAGGAGATAAAATTGCTTCATCCATCGTGGCTCAGACTGCTGGCATTCCTACCCTTCCTTGGAGTGGCAGTGGTAAGAAGGAAATTGTCCTGTGTTTGTCCAGACCATCCTAATCTTTTTTCCTCCAACATGTCTAATTTTTAAGAAGCTCAGAGGTGTGTTCCAGGAGATGTTCCATCTGTCAGGGTTTCCCATTTGTGCTGTATGCCCACCACAGCAGTGAGGTGGAAACACTGACATTAGGGATGGGATGAGCCTGGGGATGGTGGGAGAAGCTGGCAGGGGGCAGAGGAGGGTGGGGAGGAGGGACTGGGAGGAGAAGTGAGGGGACATGGAAGAGGTTCTGTCCTAGAGTGCAGCTGTGCTCACCTGGCACACCCAGGGCTGGGACACACCTGGTCTGATGGAAGGTGTCCCTGCCATGGCAGGGGGCTGGAACAAAATGATCTTTAAGGTCCTTTCTAACCCAGACCATCCCATGGTTCTGTATAGTTTTGGAACCCCTACCCTGCTTCCATGGCAGTTCCTGTGCAGTTCCAAAAGGCTGTAAATAACAGCCTGCTCCTCACAGATAAATGGAGGGGGATATCATGGATAAAAACATTTGCTCCCCAGAGATGGGAATGTCTGCATTCTGCACTCTCCCTTTTCTGAGGGCTCCAGCCTGGCTCCTGGGGGTGGTGTGGCCGTGCCCTGTGTCCCCCACGTCCCGGGGTGGCTCCTGGGGGTGCTGTGGCCGTGCCCTGTGTCCCCAGGTCCCTGGGGTGGCTCCTGGGGGTGCTGTGGCCGTGCCCTGTGTCCCCCATGTCCTGGGTGGCAGCAGGGGGCTCAGGGGTGCCTGTGCTGCAGGGCTGCGTGTGGACTGGCAGGAGAACGACCTGCAGAAGCGCATCCTGAACGTGCCCCAGGAGCTCTATGAGAAGGGCTACGTCAAGGACGCTGACGACGGCCTGAGGGTGGGTCTGGCTGCAAACTGAACCTGGGATTCAAGGGTTTGCCATGTAGCAATGTGTATAAAACCTTATGGGGGATTTGGGGCCTTGGCTGAGTTCTCCTTCATCACCTTCTTCATGGTTATGGGTGGTTTTTTCTCATTGGGTGGAAAGGTGTGCGTTGTGGACCTTGGGTGGTCAGTTACTGGGTTAAAAGTGTAAAAAATGTAGGTGTCATCTTGTTATTGGATAGTTTTCCTTGTTGGGGAAAGCTGGTCTTAAAGTTGTTCAGAAAAGCACTGAGATCAGTTTTATGTTTGGAATCTGGGACAGGTGACAGTGGAAATGTTGTTGGGACCTCGAGATTTGATCCAGGCAGAAGACAATGTAGTTTTAAGGAGTTACAGAAATAATGGCTTCTGTGTAGAGGCTTCTTATGCTTAAGAAGACCTTGGAAAGAGTTGGAGGCATCCATTTTCTGCCTTGTTAGTTAGAGCTCACAACTCCTGAGACTGTGCTGTAGAAAAGGATTAATAAACACTGAGTCCAAACACAAAACTGCAACTCCTGTGCATTAATCCTGGCTCTAACAGGAGAAAGTAGATAAGAAACCCACATCTGGGGTCTTAGAGGGGTCAGAGAGCTGGGGTCGAGCTTTCTCCTCATGGGAGCACAGACTGGAGCCAGGCTGCAGCCCCAGAGCTGGCCCTTGGAAACTGGGAAGTGATGGTTCACATATCCTTGGCCCTGGCCTGCAGAATTAGCTGAGGATTAGCAGGGAGAGGCAAAATATGGGGCAAAGGTTGTGCTGTCATCTGGTTTTTGTTTAGTGCAGGGAGAAGGTGTTTTTAGGAAAGACCCACAGTCTCACACTTGATTTTGTCTTTTGAGTTTCTCCCCAAGGAAGAGTTTTAGAATAAGAAATATTCTTGGCACAACACAGGATTTGGAGTTTTCCTTTGTGGAGAGCAGGGGTAGGGACATGATTTTTCCATGTTACCCAGCTTAATGATTTTCTGCATTCCACAAAAGCTTTTCTGTGAGTTTGTAGATTCCATGACATGGAAGCACTGACAAAAGGCTTTGTGGTCACCTGGAGAGGTCAGAGTTCTCTGTAATCACAAAATCCCTCCTGATTTTTCCAGCTACAGGCACTCTCTCCAATGGGATATTTGGTTTCTATCCTGTTGTTTGCCAAATAGTCAGATATGGAAGCTTGGATGTGAATCAACAGGGAAATAATGATCTTTCCTCTGGATTCTGCTGCCTTTTTGTACTTACCTTGTTCTGCCCTTCCTGCCAGGCTGCTGAGGAGGTTGGCTACCCTGTCATGATCAAGGCTTCTGAAGGAGGAGGAGGCAAAGGAATCAGGAAAGTGAACAATGCAGATGACTTCCCCAATCTCTTCAGACAGGTGACTTTTCCCTCTGACCCTGCCCTGCTCAGCTGAGTGAGAGCTCAGTGCTGGAGGCCCATCTCACACGAGGTGCTGTGCCTGTTCCCTGTGCCCTGCTGTAGGTTCAGACCGAGGTCCCAGGCTCTCCCATCTTTGTGATGAGGCTGGCCAAGCAGTCCAGGCACCTGGAGGTGCAGATCCTGGCAGACCAGTACGGCAACGCCATCTCCCTCTTCGGCCGCGACTGCTCCGTGCAGCGCCGCCACCAGAAGATCATCGAGGAGGCCCCGGCCTCCATTGCCACCTCCACAGTCTTTGAGCACATGGAACAGGTGAGAGTGGCTCTGCAGCTTTCCCCTGCCCTCCAGGAACAGGCAGGACTTGTATTTTTTTATTTTATTTATTTATTTTTTTATTTTACAGCGCCCAGGGTTTTGCGTTGTTGAGTGTTTTAAAGGAGCAACGTGGGGTTGTGTGTCTGGAACTGCCTGGTGTGGGCAGCCACTCACATTTCCACACTAAATATCACCAGCAGCTCCTTTCAAAGATATATGACCCCCAAAGAGAGGAGGGAAGTGTGTTTTAAATGTTTGTTATATTAAAAGCAAGTGTCAGGAGTTGCAGGAATTGCCTGATGTTGAGTGTTGCAAACATTTGCTTCAAACTCTGCCTTCTGTAAATGATAGATGAAATAAGTTGGAAATCAAAGCTGCTGTGCCAGAGGCTTTTCTCTGAGCAGGTCTTGAGCCTGTTACAGTTTTGGGGTGTTTCAGAGTGCCAGGAAAGATCTGGTGTGGGTGTGGTGGATGAACAGAGAGCACAGGTAAGTGGAAGTGCAGAATTCTCTTTTCCCTGGCAGTGTGCAGTGAAGCTGGCCAAGATGGTTGGGTACGTGAGTGCAGGCACTGTGGAGTACCTGTACAGCCAGGACGGCAGCTTCTACTTCCTGGAGCTGAACCCCCGCCTGCAGGTGGAGCACCCCTGCACGGAGATGGTGGCAGATGTCAACCTGCCTGCAGCTCAGCTCCAGGTGAGCACTGTGGAATTCAGTGGAAACGGGATTTCTCAGCTTTCAGTGAGTGCAGTGGTTGTTTGAGGCTCCCCAAAGCCTCGAGGGGATCCCTCAGAGAGCCCTAGGGAGCATTATTGATGTGCTGTGGCTTGTCAGTCCCCTGTGTCCCCCAGAACTCCTGGCCCCCAACATCCAGCAGTCCCCTCACACCTCATTAAGGCTCTGTATAATTTTCTACTTCTTTTTAAGCTGTCTCTATAAAAACACCCAACTAAAGAACAGGGCAAGTGGGATTTTGCTCCATAAGGGTGCAGCCAGCAGCTGGTTCTGCAGGTTGCTCTGCCCACAGTTTATAATTGCAAAATTCCACAGTTTCCTATAACCAATTAGGGCCCTTCTGTCTCACTGGGACCTCAGTATATTTTTAACAGGCCTAATGCGTGCCCATCCTCAGCTGACCTGGCACTGTCAGCTTTCCCTGGAGCCTTTTAATCAGTCAATGGAAAATACTGGCTGAAGGGCTTAAGGTGGATATTACACTGAGCTGAGTTGTCCTGGGAAGTGTGAATGTTTGACTCTCTTTGGAGAGAAACTGAGTGGTGGTGGGGGTTTATTATTATTTTATTTTCTCCTTAGATTGCCATGGGGGTGCCCCTGCACAGGATCAAGGATATCAGGGTGATGTATGGAGTTTCTCCCTGGGGAGACACAGCCATTGATTTTGAGAACTCAGCCCACGTGCCCAGCCCCCGTGGCCACGTCATCGCTGCCCGCATCACCAGTGAGAATCCTGACGAGGTGAGGCCTCTGCTGCTGTCCCTGCTGCTCCCCTGGCCTTCCCAGGACAGCCCCTGCTGCTGGGAATGCTGGCAGCAAATTCAAAAGATTCTTCCCTTCCCTCGCTTAGACTTGGTTAGGCACAGCCTGAAATTGTTACTCCGTGTTGCAGCACAGAGAGGTTCTCAGAGCCTTCAGAACCCGAATTCTAGATTATTCACCCTCTCCTTAGGGCCTGCAGCAATGTCTGTCTGTCTGTCTTTGCAGGGGTTCAAGCCCAGCTCTGGCACAGTGCAGGAGCTGAATTTCCGCAGCAACAAGAACGTCTGGGGCTATTTCAGCGTGGCTGCAGCAGGAGGGCTCCACGAGTTTGCTGATTCCCAGTTTGGCCACTGCTTCTCCTGGGGAGAGAACCGTGAGGAAGCCATCTCGTGAGTGTGGGATGTGGGACAGCCCTGGGAATGGCCTGGGCCATCTCGTGAGTCTGGGGTGTGGGACAGCCTTGGGAATGGCTTGGGCTTGTCCTCTTTGATCCAGAGTGCCACAGGAAAACAAGGCTCTGCACTTCCAGGAGTTTCAAGAGAAATTTCCCTGTCTTTATCTTGTTTTCGTGGTCAGGCTTCTCATCCTGTCTTGCTTTGCAATTCCACTGTGTTGCGCCTACATTTCCACACTTCTTGCTGAGTTTTCTTTCTTTTTCTTCCTTTCTGTTTCATCCCTGCCTTGTATACCTGCTGCTGGGCTATACACAGCTACCACAGTGTGAAAATCCCTCTTTAAAGCATCCAGGTGGAGGCTTCTAACAGGGAAAGCATTGCTAACCTGAGTTACCAGTGCTTCAGGATGGTTTGTGAACCATGCAGTGCCCTCTGTGGTGTGGGATTTTACAGCACTGGTCCTAAGGCAGACCTGTTTGACCTGTCCTCCACGTTTTTCATCCAGAGCCTTTCCCCAGTTCACTCTGGGCGGGATGGACACCACGTCTGTCTGTCTGTTGGACACCCCTGACACGTGCTAGGGCCCTGGGTGATGATGACAGGGGGAACTCCTGGTCCCACTGAGCTGCTCTTCACACCAACAGCAGGGAACTCAATCCTCTCCCATTCCCCAACATTCCTGCAGGATCCTGCTCCCTGTGCTCCTCTGCTCTAACCTTCCAGTGCCCTTCTGTCTGCAGCTGCCATTGGGATGGGATGGATAACAGGGCTTCTCTCCCCTTTCAGGAACATGGTGGTGGCTCTGAAGGAGCTGTCCATCCGAGGGGACTTCAGGACCACAGTGGAGTACCTGATCAAGCTGCTGGAGACAGAGAGCTTCCAGCAGAACCGCATTGACACGGGCTGGCTGGACCGGCTCATCGCCGAGAAAGTGCAGGTGCAGCCGCCTGCCCTGGCAGGGGCACAGGGGCAGGGGAGGCTGCTGGGGAAGGGGCAGGAGGGGTGACCCTGGCAGGGGCACAGGGGCAGGGGAGGCTGCTGGGGAAGGGGCAGGAGGGGTGACCCTGGCAGGGGCACAGGGGCAGGGGAGGCTGCTGGGGAAGGGGCAGGAGGGGTGACCCTGGCAGGGGCACAGGGGCAGGGGAGGCTGCTGGGGAAGGGGCAGGAGGGGTGACCCTGGCAGGGGCACAGGGGCAGGGGAGGCTGCTGGGGAAGGGGCAGGAGTGGTGAGGGTCCACTCAATGAATAAACATTTCCAGTGGTGTTACTTCTTACACATATCCAAATCCTAGATCATCCCTGTTGGGGAAAGTTTGTCTTAAAGTTGTTCAGAAAAACACAAATCAGTCTTGTGTTTGGAATCTGGGACAGATGACTGTGGAAATGTTGTTGGGACCTCGAGATTTGATCCAGGCAGAAGACAATGTAGTTTTAAGGAGTTACAGAAATAATGGCTTCTGTGTAGAGTTCACATGGCTGCTACACTGACTTGATTTTAAAGAGAATTGGCCATGAACCAAACATAGAGCTGAGATGCTGATTCTTTTAGCTGGGTGTTTAGCTGGGCTGAGGCTGTGGAGGTGTGACTGTGTGTCCCCCTGTTGTAGGCTGAGAGGCCTGACACCATGCTGGGGGTGGTGTGTGGGGCTCTGCACGTGGCTGACGTCAGCTTCCGAAACAGCGTCTCCAACTTCCTGCACTCCCTGGAAAGGTAAAATGCAAGCTGCTCTCCAGGAATCACTCCTGGTGTACGAGTTCTGTTCAAGTCCAATCCAGGAATGCACAGGGCTTGTTATCTGCTGACTGTTCCCTGGCCCCAGGGAGCTCTTTATCTGCTGAGAAAACTGGCAGGTGTCTGCATCTCCTCGAAATATCCTGCACACATTGCTTTGGTTTCTAGCAGGAGCCCCAGGAATGGCTCAGAAACAGGGAATTCTTTCTCTGTGTGCTGCTAGGGCAGCATTAGGGAGTCTTGAATCATCCCAGGAGTGAATGGAAAGGAGAGCAAAGCTGGCCTGCCTGGCTGGAGGAACTTTGTTTGACCAAGTCAAACTGATCCATGTCTCTTCTAAGAAGAGACTCTAAAAGCTTATTCCCATTTCTCTAAAGCCTTGCATGCACCTCTGAAGCTCTTTGGACCCTTGGTAGTGATTTGTGGCTTGTGGAAGATGAGTTTTGTGTTGTGCTTCCCTTGCCAGGGGCCAGGTGCTCCCAGCTCACACCCTGCTCAACACGGTGGACGTGGAGCTCATCTACGAGGGACGCAAGTACGTGCTGAAGGTCAGTGTGGGGCACCCTGCTGCCCCTGAGCTGGCCATGGCTGCCTCTGCTCTGGCCTTGTCTCTGCACACATCTCTGCAGGGAATTCTGCCTGAGCAGGGTTTATTTTCTCTGCTTTGGTGGGTGAAGAAATCAGCATGGCCTCCTTTACCATAACACCCCTCACGTTGCTCCATTGCAGTGTCTCTGTAAACATTTCAGCCTCTTGCTCTGAGGAGGGTGAAAATTACTTTATTACAGGCAAAGACTACTACAGGTTGACCAAAACTTCCAGCTGATTTTTCTGAATATGTAGGCCTGCTCTGCTGTGGTTTTGACACACCAACGTGACAGAATTTGCAGCACTTTTTCCCTGTGGTGTTGCTTTTTTTCTACATGCAAAACCCCATGTTGCAAAACAAAACATTTGAAAGTTAGGAAATATTAGACTTAAGGTTGCCTGTGCAATCTCCATTAGCTTCTTTGGGCAGATTTGTGGTGGTGAAGTTTTTAATGGCAAGACCATAGACTGGTTTTTGCAGTGGTAAGAATTCTGCACCTGTGCCTGCCTGGGTTTGTCTTTGAGGAGGAACAGAGACACTGAGCAGCAGCTGAGGTGTTCTTTAAAGGATTTACCCAGCCTCAAATAGGAGCCCTGGGGCAGAGGCTGGGGTGGGATCCCTTTCTCCTGGGAGAGCACTTGTTGCTTTCCCTCTTTTTCTTTTTTTCTTTCTCTTTTTTCCCCCCCAAATTATCTCCTCCGTTGTGCAGTTTTAGTAGACCAGGGTGACTCATAAGTAGATGAGGGTGAGAAGATGGTCTGTGATTGCACAAACCTCAACTGTCAGTGCAAAAGTGAGAGGATTAAATCAGCATTTATGGACAGCCCTTCTTCCAGCTTCTCTTGGCTGCTGTGTCACAGAATCCCAGACTGGTTTGGGTTGGCCCTTGTAAAAAATCTCTCTCCATTATTCTTGTGGGCTCTGGTCAGGCACTGGAAGGCCACGGTTAAATCACCCCAGAACTCCTCCAGGCTGAACAATCCCAGTTCTCTGAGTCTTTCCCCACAGGGGAGGTGCTCCATCCCTCTGATCAGTTTGGTTGCTTGCCTTTGTGACCCCAGTTTTTTATCCATGACCTCGAACACCTCTGCTCCTCCTCATTCATTCCCACTATTGCAGCACTTGGAAAACTGTGCTGTGGCAGGCAGGACACTCAGTGCTGTGCTCAGTTCAGTGGGTAATTCCCTCTCCTGTGGATTTGCAGGTGACCAGGCAGTCTCCCAATTCCTACGTGGTGATCATGAACAGCTCGTGCGTGGAGGTCGATGTGCATCGCCTCAGTGACGGGGGGCTGCTCCTCTCCTACGACGGCAGCAGCTACACCACCTACATGAAGGAAGAGGTGGACAGGTAGGAGCCTGCACAGCTTCATGTTCAGCATTTACACAGCCAGAGTGAGGTGTATTGGAACTTCCTGCTTGCCAAAAGATCAGCTGGGAATGGAATTCTCTCCTGGGAAGGGTTTACTGGGTGGACTGTGGTGGCTGCTGTTAGAGGAAGGATCTGGCTGTGCACCACATGGAGTCCACATTACTCTGCTTGGTCCTTAAAAGTGACTTATGGGATTATAAAAACCAAAAAAACAGAACCTGAAAGTCTTTAAAATTCTTGAAATTCCATGGTTGCTTTAGAAATAAAGACAAGTTCTACTGTTTGAGTGCATCCCCTCAAAATTCCCTGCAAGGATCACGGCAGTAAGGGCAGTAAAGGGCATGCCCAGGTCTGGAATGTGAACTCTGCCCCTCTGCTGTGTTATCTAACAGGAATGGATCTGCTCAGGGGGACAAAGAACCTGGGTAACCTGGGTTTGAGTCTCCACCTCTCAGTTGGTTGAGGTGTTTTCCCATAGTCTTGTTTCAAAGTGGAACAGGGAAAGGCAGACTGGATTCCCCTTCCCCTGCCTTCCCCAAGGAGTTCTGTTGCACTGATGTGCCCTGTTCCTCCCCAGGTACCGCATCACCATTGGGAACAAGACCTGTGTGTTTGAGAAGGAGAACGACCCCTCCATCCTGCGCTCCCCTTCCGCAGGGAAGCTGATCCAGTATGTGGTGGAGGATGGGGGACACGTGTTTGCAGGCCAGTGCTTTGCAGAAATTGAGGTAAAGGTCTCAGACTACTGGTTTGCCTGCCCAGGAAGCAGCTCAAGGGGAGGGATGGTGGATGCTTTGGGACTGGGAGTTGAGCATGAGGGATAATTCACAGTATTTCGTTTACAAATTTTAACCTGAACTACAGTGGGAATCCTCAGTGAGAGTGATGGGGTAGGGAACAAGTTACTTTACAGCTGAAATTTGAGTTTTAATGACAGTGCACCAAGTGATGAGCAAAATTTCTCAGCAGTGAGACCATGGTTGTCACCTTGCTGAGGTTCCAAGGGAAGGTGGAATGTGTTACCCAGCTGTGCTGAAGGAGGCCTTCTCCTTGTAGTATTGGCACAGAATTAGATGCCAGGATGAGGCAACAAACTTCATCCTGGTTAGCTGATCATTTATCATCTCAATCCTGTCAGTTAATAAGTGTCACTCCTCCCTTCTCCTGGGAAGTTACTTAACTCCTGCCGAGGAGGAGGATGAGCGATTTCTGCATCACAGTGAGGAAAGCACCAGGGGTTGTGTAGGAGTGTGTGGCTCAAAACAGATCTGAGGGAGGGGAAGGTGTGTGATAACAGAGGGGCAATTAAACCAGTTGGGGACAGTGTGTAGGAGAAAAATATCAAGACAGATCCAGCTGTTTCATGTAAGTGCTTTTGCACTGCAACAGTTCATGGCTAAGAAGGCACCACCCACACAATCCCTGTGGTAGAGCAGAGCAAGGGTAAAGCCAGACTGGCTCCCCCATACCCAACCCCTCTGTTCCAAAGGCAGCAGCTCTTGATCCAAGGAGGCATTTCTGTCAGGAAGAGCTGTCTGAGAGCTCTGGAAAATGATCCTGGTTCCCTCTGCTTGAAGTGAAGGTGTGGTTGTAGTCTTTGAGAGGAGCCTTTGGAATGCAGCAGAAAATTGTGTGCTTTGTTCATTGTGCTGAGTGTGGGACCTTCCTCAGTCACCTGGTGGTTCTCAGTGTGAGCAGTGACATTCCTGGAGTTCCTGCTGCACTCTTTTCTGGCCAATTATTTTGTTCTCCCATTCACTTGAGTGCCTGGGTTTTGTTCCCAACATCTGTGCTTGGAATTTTTGGGAACACCTGAATGCCAGAGGTGCTCATGCAGGTCTGTCTGTGGTGGGACACTGCTGCTGGCTCATTTGGGGGCACATGGGGCTGAGTGTGTAACCTGTTTTCCCTGCTAGGTGATGAAAATGGTGATGACGATAACAGCAGGAGAGTCAGGCTGCATCCACTATGTCAAACGCCCAGGGGCAGTCCTGGATCCAGGCTGTGTCATTGCCAAGCTCCAGCTGGATGATCCCAGCAGGGTTCAGCAGGTGAGGAGCTGCAGAAGGCACAGATTTTGTGGGGTTTTAATGTGGGAGTGATGTGGAGAGTGGTACAAGATGGTCCAGTGAGCCTGTTCTCCATTTGTGCATTGTACTGGAATTGTCACTTCACAGTTTATTTGTCACACATGAGGACTGGGACTGAGATTTTTTCTCTCTCTCTCTGATTCAGGCTAAACTTACCTACCATTCCCTCACTCTGCTTACCTCAGTACTATTGTGGGACTCTGTCCCTCACCAAGTGCCTTTCCCTCTCTGGGAATCCCTGCAGGTTAAACTGTGGCTGTGTCCCTCACCAAGTGCCTTTCCCTCTCTGGGAATCCCTGCAGGTTAAACTGTGGCTGTGTCCCTCACTAAGTGCATTTCCCTCTCTGGGAATCCCTGCAGGTTAAACTGTGGCTCCTATCGAGGGTAGCTGTCAGTTCCCCCTGGCTGTGCCCCAGGAGCTCAGTGAGGCTGTTCCTTGTTGCATTTCCCTCTCTGGGAATCCCTGCAGGTTAAACCGTGGCTACAGTTGCCCCTGGCTGTGCCCCAGGAGCTCAGTGAGGCTGTTCCTTGTTGTCTTTCCCTCTCTGGGAATCCCTGCAGGTTAAACTGTGGCTCCTATCGAGGGTAGCTGTCAGTTCCCCCTGGCTGTGCCCCAGGAGCTCAGTGAGGCTGTTCCTTGTTGCATTTCCCTCTCTGGGAATCCCTGCAGGTTAAACCGTGGCTACAGTTGCCCCTGGCTGTGCCCCAGGAGCTCAGTGAGGCTGTTCCTTGTTGCAGGCTGAGCTGCACACGGGTACCCTGCCCCAGATCCAGAGCACGGCGCTGCGGGGGGAGAAGCTCCACCGCATCTTCCACTACGTCCTGGACAACCTGGTGAACATCATGAACGGCTACTGCCTGCCAGAGCCCTTCTTCAGCAGCAAGGTATGGGGCCTCTCCTTCCAGAGCCCAAACACAGCGTTCCTGCAGCTCAGGGAAGGGCTGGGCAATTTTTGTGCCACGGGGCAGCACCCGTGAGATGGGATGTTGGTGCTGGACATCACCCCTCCCCTATTTCCCCTCCTTGTTGTTTATTCTCTTGTTCACTCCTGCCTCCACTCTGCCCTGTCTGTGCCTAGGTGAAGGGCTGGGTGGAGCGGTTAATGAAGACCCTGAGGGATCCATCCCTGCCCCTGCTGGAGCTCCAGGACATCATGACCAGTGTTTCTGGACGGATCCCCCCCAACGTGGAGAAGTCCATCAAGAAGGAGATGGCCCAGTACGCCAGCAACATCACCTCGGTCCTCTGCCAGTTTCCCAGCCAACAGGTGACCAACCACACTGCATGGAGGGGTAAAAATGGGCTTGTGTTGGGGCAGAGAGGGAGAAAGTTCCTTTAAATGATGAGAAGGTTAATTGACCCTGGAAGGTGTGTTTGAACATGGGCTCCTCGTGCTGAGAGATACTTGCCTGTGTCCCTTCAAGGCTTGTCTCTGCCTGTGCTGAAGGGTATGTGTTCCCTGCTCAGTGTGGCTTTAACCAGGCACTTTTAAACACTTCAATCTTACCAGCGGCCCTGTGGGCATTTATTTGCTTTTTGCATGGGTCATGTGCTGCAGTGCAGTTTGCAGTGCCAGTGTGACCTCAGAAAAGAGTGACTGCAGCCAAGGGAGGCCTGGGAGGGGAAGGAGATGCTGGGAGCTGAATTCTCTGCTGTGTGATACAGCACACTGATTTTTGTACCACTGGCAGGACTTGAACCTCCCTTGCTGGAGCCTGCTGGGGCTCTGGAGTGTCTGTGCTGCTTGTCCAGCCCATGGAGGGCTTCTCCCTGTGCCTTTTTCCCACGTGCTTTTCCCTTTCAGATCGCCAACATCCTGGACAGCCACGCGGCCACGCTGAACCGCAAGTCTGAGCGCGAGGTGTTCTTCATGAACACGCAGAGCATCGTGCAGCTGGTGCAGAGGTGGGCCTGCCCAGGGGTGCCTGCAGCACTGCAGCTGTCCCCAGCAGCCTGGCAGGGGCTCTGTGTGCATCCAGCCTCGCTCAGGCTGCCTCTGGTGTCCTTGGCTCCGCAGGTACCGCAGCGGCATCCGGGGCCACATGAAGGCCGTGGTGATGGACCTGCTCCGGCAGTACCTGAAGGTGGAGACCCAGTTCCAGCACGGTGAGCTCCTGGCACACCAGGGATTTGTTAGAGGGTCCTGTTTGGTCCTGGAGGGTCCATGTGGGCCCTTTGGAGGAGGTTTGCGCTCCTTGTGCTGAGGGTGAGGGCACAGCCTCG
The DNA here is from genome assembly GCA_013400215.1 of Cisticola juncidis. Taxonomy (NCBI): domain Eukaryota; kingdom Metazoa; phylum Chordata; class Aves; order Passeriformes; family Cisticolidae; genus Cisticola; species Cisticola juncidis. The sequence goes on along the minus strand of VXBR01009378.1, from coordinate 65,510 downwards.
TTTGTAAGGGTCTGCAGTCAGATCCTGGGTTCTGTAGGGGAGATTCTGTCCCCAAAGCTCAGCTGAAGCTGAGAGTGAGATCAGTGCCTTGCACTGCTGTATCCAGGCACAAGATGGCAATGAAGCCCTGGCTGATTCCGAGCTCTGGCTCTTACAGGTAGTTCAGATTCCACTCTTCTTTTGTCCTGCTCCATTACCTGCCCCGGCCTAATGGTACTGCAGATTCATTTCCACTTCAATTTGCTGGCAGCAGAGGATGGTGCAAGGCTTTTTGCTGTTATTTCATTTTGGTTGTCATTTGAATGAAACTCTGAGCTCCCTATTCCTCTCTCAGTATTGCTCACAAAGGAGGCATTTGGTGTTGGAGCTGGTTATTAAGAGTGGGATGTTAGAATTAAAGTTTGCAGTAGGTGATGGTGGGAATGATTCCTTCCAAAATTGATTGTGTGGACCAGAGAGAAACACAGAGTGGTTTGGGTTGGAAGGGACTTTAAAGCACATCTCATTCCACCCCTGCCATGGCAGGGACACCTTCCACTGTTCCAGGGTGCTCCAAGCCCTGTCCAGCCTGGCCTTGGGCACTGCCAGGAATCCAGGGGCAGCCACAGCTGCTCTGGGAACCCTGTGCCAGGGAGGAATTTTTTCCTAACACCCAACCTAACCCTGCTCCTGTCAGTGTGAAGCCATTCCCCCTAGTGCTGTCACTCCATCCCTTGTAAACAGTTTCTCTCCATCTTCCTCGTCGGCTCCCTTCAAGCCGAGGAGATCCTCAAAAATTACCCGTAGAAAAATAAAAAGATGCATCTAGTAACTTGCAGTCCTTGCCCCAGAGGTGTGAAGACTGGGAAAGAAATGTGCATTTCTGCCTGCAGGTCACTATGACAAGTGTGTGTTCACCCTTCGTGAGGAGAACAAGAGTGACATGAACGCGGTGCTGAACTACATCTTCTCCCACGCCCAGGTCACCAAGAAGAACCTGCTGGTCACAATGCTCATTGTGAGTGCTGCTTTCTCTCCTCTCCTTCTCTCCTTCTCTCCTTCTTCTCTCCTTCTCTCCNCTTCTCTTTCTTTCTCTCCTTCTCTCCTTCTCTTTCTTTCTCTCCTTCTCTCCTTCTCTTTCTTTCTCTCCTTCTCTCCTTCTCTTTCTTTCTCTCCTTCTCTCCTTCTCTTTCTTTCTCTCCTTCTCTCCTTCTCTTTCTTTCTCTCCTTCTCTCCTTCTCTTTCTTTCTCTCCTTCTCTCCTTCTCTTTCTTTCTCTCCTTCTCTCCTTCTCTTTCTTTCTCTCCTTCTCTCCTTCTCTTTCTTTCTCTCCTTCTCTCCTTCTCTTTCTTTCTCTCTTTACCTTTTATTTTGTGGTCTGTTACTGCCAAAAATACATCCAAAGTGGCCATCCACAAAATAACTCTCCAAAGCAAAAAAAGTGTCATAATTTCCCTAGACCGAGGCTGGGTTTCTTAAATTCTCATTTGTAAGATGTAAGGATCCTGGTGTTCTTTCTTCCTGGCTCTCCTTTTTCCCCTTTTTTCCCCCTTTCCCCTTTTGGTGTGTGGTGTGATTGTAAGTAACGCTTGCCTTAAGAATCTCATTATTTGAACACGGAGCCATATTTCCTCTGAGAATTCTGGAGTAGCTTTGAGCCGGGGCTGTTCATTTCTCAAGTAATCACGCCGGCGTGATGGAGAGAGAAAATGGCAGCTGTTCACAGCTCAGGCCTTCAATTTTCTTCAGAGTCCAGTCACTCAAGTGTGTAATTACACGGGGGTGCTGCCGAGGCGTTGGGCCCTGTCAGGAGCTGGGGCTGTGCTGCTGCCTTTGCCATCGGTGCAGGCACAGCCTGTGCTGGTTGTTGTCACCCTGAGCGTTCCTTGCTCACACGGGAGCTTTGGGAAGGGTTTGTCACCGGGTACGGGCTGGGCCTCGCTGGCTCCTGGTGCTGGGGGCGTGAGGGGAGGCTCGGGGAGGCCTCAGGGAGCTTCAGGGAGCTTTGGGGATCCTCAGGGCGCCTCAGGGTGCCTCAAGGACCTCGGGGAGCCTCAGAGAGGCTTTGGGGAGCCTCAGAGAGCCTCAGGGAGCCTCGGGGCACCTCAGGGAGCCCTCAGGGACCTCGGGGAGCCCTCAGGGAGCCTCGGGGAGGCCTCGGCGAGCCTCGGGGAGCTTCAGGTACCTCAGGGCCCCTCAGGGCACCTCAGGGACCTTGGGGAGGCCTCAGGGAGCCTCCCTGTCCCCTCCTCTCGGGTCATTCTCCCACCATCACTGCCCGTTTGCTCTGCTGGAGTGGCGG
>VXBR01009378.1:190-62938 GCA_013400215.1 Cisticola juncidis | reverse complement strand
GCCTCGGCGAGGCCTCGGCGAGCCTCGGGGAGCGTCAGGTCCCTCAGGGCCCCTCAGGGCACCTCAGGGACCTTGGGGAGGCCTCAGGGAGCCTCCCTGTCCCCTCCTCTCGGGTCATTCTCCCACCATCACTGCCAGTTTGCTCTGCTGGAGTGAAGGCCACCATCCCAGAGCTTGGAGCAGCAGGGAGGCCGTGGTGGAGACTCCTGGACACCCCATGTAGACACAGGTATGTCTTGTCTGCAGTGGGAGCCAGGAGGGGCAGCGTGCCCGTGGGCACTCTGGCACGGCTGGGTGCCCCTGAGCTTCCAGGTTTTCACTCCAGGAACCAAAACACCTTCATCACTCCTCTCCCTTCCAGCTCACGGCTCTTCACATTCCCCCGTGGCACGTTTGGTGACAGCCCAGGGTGACAGCTGTGGTGTTGTGTGGGCAGCCTGTGTGGCTGTTATTGATGTGTCCCAGCAATCCATCTCTAACCAGGGCTCTGAGGATGGCTCCAGCCGTGGTGCTGTGCTGCCATCACTCACCTTTTTTAGCCAGCAGGCACTGCAGGCAGGGTGGGAGCTGCTTCATCCCTCCTCCAGCTGTTGGAATGGGCTGTGGTTTGTTGTGTGTTCATTTTCTGTGCTTAGCTGAGGCACATCCTGGCCTGAGCAGCACGGAGTGGCTGGGGACAGAGCTCCGTGTCCTGCTGGATTTCTGTTCCCTGGAGCAGAACAGCACCCAGGAGTTTGTGTTTCAGATCCAACAGTTCATGAATTGCTCACTGTGAATCCCCACAGTGGGGTGGGTAAAGGCACAGGGCTTCCTTTGGAGCAGTCACACTGGTGTGTGATGGCCAGGGCTGCTCAGAGGGCACAGCAGGCTGGTCAGATGGGGAGCTCAGATGGTTTCTCAGTGGTTTGAGTGTGGTCTGTCCCCCTGGACAGATCTCTCATCATTCCTAGAGGTGCCAGCGTGCCTGAGTGAGGCTGGACAGACAGGGATAAGGGCAGGGTGAGGGAAAAGCTGTTGAGCCCTGGAATCTCGTGGAGTATGAGGTGTTCTGTAGTTGTTCACTCTGTGGGGCTTTTGTATTGTTTGGCTTTGGTTTTTATTTTATTTTCCCTGGCAGGTTTGTCAATCCTACCTGCTGCAAAAGAGGTTTCCCCTTATCCTTTTCTACTTCTTGCATCTTCAAATGGCCTGTTCTGGTCTGTAGGTGTTTAAGATCTCTTTAAACTTTTAGGCACCAGTTCTTTCTCATGGCAAATCCCTGTTTCATCTCACATTTCCCTCCTATGATTAATTTATCAAGACAAGCTGTTAAGTGCTGTGTTGGAGGAATCACGTTAGAGGCTCCTAGAGGGTTTCCAGCTTCGAGGTGGGAGGGAAGAGGCTCACAAGAAGTGTTGAAGACTGTGGGATTATTCATGGGAATTGAAACTATTTTTGGAAGAAAGCCTTTACTGTTGGCATTTTTTTGAATGGATGAATTCAGAAGAGTTTTGGATCAGCATTAACACTGGAAGTTTATGCTCTTCAGTTTTGTTGTTTTATCCATCCAGTTTAGACAGTAAAGAGAGCTCGTGGATTTCCTCAGATCCAGGATTCTCTGGTTAGAAGAAATATTACAGAGTCAGTCCTGTAATGTGGCAGGAAATATAGTACATTATTCATGGGTTTAGTTAGCTTTGCTAGCCTTGTCAGAAGAATGAAAAATCTTTTTTCTGCTGTTGGCTGAAGCTGCACAAAGCTTGGGTGGTTTGTGGTTGTGTTGTTGTGGGGACTTTGGAGGTCTGAGGTGTTTTTTAAGTGGATGTCAGGAGGTTCTCTGGCAGTGTAACTCTGGTTACCCTTCATGGAGAAGGTTTGCTGACCTTTACATGTTCCACAGGGTGTCTGGATAATTTAAGCTCTTCGAATTTTGCGTTGGTGCTAGGAGAAACTTGTGGTGCAAACCTGAAGCTGGGTAATGGGAAAAGGTTTCCTGAGTCTCTCTGACAGGTCAGCATTTCTGGTGTGTTTGGGTGCCAAAACTTGGGCCACAAATAGGAGAATGGGAGATGGTGCCTGCCCCTTCTTGCACCTTCTATTTACGTGGGTAAAAGTATTGAATGCTGAATATTTGTGTCCTTGTCAGCACAGGATTCCAGGATAACTCAGGTCAGGACTCCTGAGGATGGTGTGATCCAGTGTGTGTCCGTATTCCAGTCTCAAACTCCTTTGGGGGAGCACAGATGATGTTTTCCCTCTGTCCTAAGCACCTCCTGTTCTCTCTGTTCCCAGGACCAGCTCTGTGGCCGTGACCCCACCTTGACAGACGAGCTGATCAACATCCTGACAGAGCTGACCCAGCTCAGCAAGACCACCAACGCCAAGGTGGCCCTGCGAGCGCGCCAGGTGAGGGACCCTGCCCGTCCCTGCTGGGGCTGCAGCTGCTGGGCTCACCCCAGGGAAATCCATCCCTCCTGGTGTTTGTTTTCATCACCATACAAACGGGCAGAGGAGGTTCCTGTGAGCAGCACTTTGGCAGTGGAGCTAATTAACAGCAATTAACCGTGGTGACTGCACGTTCCCAAGCACTGGGATATTTAAATTTAACGTGCATTCCTTTGGCCCTGCTCCTCCAGAAAGTTTTGTCTGGCTCACACAGGAGTTAACTGGGAAGCAGCCCGTGTTCTGTGTGATGGAGGAAGTGGAAATGCACGGTCACTGTGGTTTTTGGTGGTTTTGTCATCTGCAAGCCTGACCAGCACAGCCTGCCTGGGTTGTGCAGGAACAGCATGGGCAGGCTCTCCGGGTTCCTCAGCTGCCTTGCCGTTGTGGATCTGTGTGTGCAGCAGGGAGAGCCATTTGCACAGGAACCAGCTGTTCCTGGCAGCTGCTGAGGAATCACCACAAAGAATTATGCTGGCCTTTTGCAGGGTGTCTTCCATCTTTGAGCTGCGCTTTGTAGATTTTCTTTTAACCTGGAAATAATTGGAAAAACTCTTGAAAATTCCAGCAGTCTGCTACAGAACTGATTTGAATGTCACATAGGCACCCAGATATTGTTGTGAGCTTCCTCTTCAGCAGTTCAGTTTGACCCTCCCTCTGTTGCCAGGAAGGGGTGAGAGGGTGCAGTGGTTTCCTGATAGCGCTGACCCCGGAGTCTGATCCCTCCTCTCACTCCACAGTCCCTGTCTCCAGCCTGAAGCAGGAAAGCTCACACTTGGGGGGTCTCTCCTTTTATTTCAAAGCTTGGCTATAGAAAATGAGCAGGGTGTTTGAAGCTGCTCAGTGACCTTCTGTTTCCTTCAGGATTGTGTTTGTGTCCTTGAACCGTTCCGCTATTGAACCTCCCCACAGCAACTGGGGATGCTGCTGCAGTCCTTGTGTTGCCCTTCCACTTCATTTTCCCTGCAAGCTGCTTCCATTTCCTACCTCTGCCTGCTTCACGTTGGGCCTTTAATACCTGGCACTGGTGTCTGTTCCCTCCCTGGAGCAGAGCGTGGCTCCAGCGTGGGGCTCCCCACGGCCGCTCCCTGCCAGCTCTGCTTCCCAATTAACAGCTGGGCAGGCAATCCCCAGGACTGGCAGCTCTGCACTGCTAAATCACATGCACTGATGGAACTTGATTGAAGCTGCTCCCTTCCTCCGTGGGGAATTGCCAATAATACAAACGGAGCAGACACAAATGAGGCCGGGGAGGGGAGAGGGTTTGCGGCGTCACCCGGGTGCCAGCAGGGGAATGTGGCTGCCCCTTCAGGGATGGAGCAGACTGCTGCTGCCTGGAGGTGACAGCCCCTGCTGCTGGCCCAGCATGGCTCCTGTCTCTGACACTGCCTGTGTTTCCCCAGGTTCTCATTGCTTCCCACCTGCCCTCCTACGAGCTGCGCCACAACCAGGTGGAGTCCATCTTCCTGTCAGCCATCGACATGTACGGGCACCAGTTCTGCATTGAGAACCTGCAGGTACCCCCAGCTCCCCTCCCTGCCTCCTCCTCACTCACCTTCCTCCCCAGGGTCCTTGGGCCTCACAGTTGCCTGGGTCTGGTGCCCAGCATTGCCCTGCTCTTTGTGGGAATCACCTCAGGGCAGTTCTGCACCTTCCTCAAAGGGACAGCAGAGGAGCGGTGCTGCTTCCTCCCTGTGCTCCCCACACACGAGGGGGTCAAGGGTAATTCAGATTGAACAACAGGAAAAGATCCTTCCCCAGAGGTGCTGGGCACTGCCCAGGCTCCCCAGGGAATGGGCACAGCCCTGGGGCTGCCAGAGCTCCAGGAGCTCCTACATGAGCTCCTCTCATGGTTTTAGTTTTAGTCCTGTGAGGAGCAGGGAGCTGCACTCAGTGATCCCTTCCACCTTCAGCTTTTCTGTGGTTTAATATAAAACAGTCATAATCCTTGATGAACTACAGAAAAGCGTAGAAGTCAGAACTAGCCAGGCTTGATTTGGGGTTTTTCCTTTTTTTGCCTGATCCTGGTTGTAAGGCAGAGTTCTCTTTAAACCTCTGCTTAATGTGATCTCTCCTAGAAACTCATTTTGTCCGAGACATCCATCTTTGATGTGCTTCCCAACTTCTTCTACCACAGTAACCAGGTGGTAAGAATGGCAGCTTTGGAGGTGAGTCTATTCCCATTGAAAAAAATCAGTATTTTAAATTTTCCTGTGGATTTGGTTTGTTTTAATCACTGCCACGCTGCACGATGCAAGAGAGCTGTAGGTTGTGTGGGATCGGGCATTCTTAGAATCTGGTATTTAACAGCATTAATATTGATAATTGAATTTCAAATTCAAGTTATGTTTGTGGGAAGACTGAGCAGGTTGAAGGCAGAAAGTGAAGCTGCTGTCAGAGGACAGGCCCATAATCCTGATGGTTCTGCCCTTCTTTAAAGAATATCTTTAAACTCTGGTTGAATTAGAGTCTGTGTGGGTGCTCATTTGGGGGCCTGTTTGTTTTTAGCCCCTCTGGGGTGTGCCTTGGCAGCCCAGCTGATGCTGTGTGTCCCCAGGTGTACGTGAGGAGAGCCTACATTGCCTACGAGCTGAACAGCGTCCAGCACCGCCAGCTCAAGGACAACACCTGCGTGGTGGAGTTCCAGTTCATGCTGCCCACCTCCCACCCCAACAGGTCAGACTGGGGCTGCAGACTGGGGAGCCCATTCCTGCCCTGGCAGGGAGGGCTTGTGCCAGGGCTGGTGGGGAAGGGGGTTCCTGTGAGCGTGGTGCAGTGTTCTTGTGTTTTCTGGGTTTTATCTTCAGTGTGGGTGTAAATTATCTCTGGGATGTCAGTTCTGGCTGAATCCTGAGCCTTCCAAAGGATACAATTCCAGGCAGAATAACCAATTAATTGGAATTGTAGCACAGAACAGTGTCTCTGTCCCCTCCCTGCCAGCCTTCCTGCCTGCTTGCGTGGCTCTGCTCCTTCCTGGCTTTGCAGGGTGAGGTGACATCTGCAGCAAACCATTCCTTGATGGAGCAGACCAAGATGGGAATTTTATACAAAATGCTGGGGTTGACACAGTTTGATTTCCAATTTTCCATTTCTTGTGACTATGACCAAAAAGCACCAACTCTTGCTGCATCCTCCTGGAGAGGAAGGTGGCATCCCTAGTTCATTTAAAAAAAACCTGATTATCAGAGCTTCCAGGAGCGTTGTGTCAGAGGGGTTTGGGTTGGAAGGACCTTGCTGTGGTTGTTTCTGGGTGTGTGTGGGGCCAGCCCGTGCCGTGCTCACACGGAGGGTGCTGGAGCTGTCCCTGGCTTGTCCCTGCTGGCTCTGAGGTCGCAGTGAGTCCCCGCAGCCACCGGGTGCCACTGTCGGTCCGTGCTGCCTTCCCTCCCGCGCTCCTTTGTTCCAAACACCTTCTCCCTGCTGCTGGTGGGCTCCGGTCTCGCTTGGCTGAGAACCCATCAGGACCTTTCATGAAATGGTTTTCAGGCTCTGCTTTGCTGGAAATGAGTGGCTGTCCCCAGCCAGCCCTGAACCACTCCTGCTGCAGAGGGGACACGTGTGTGGGCTCATCTGTTCCCTGCATTTCTAGAATATTTGTAAATAATTGCATGCTCTTTTTAGTGTCCCTTTGTAATGCTCTCATCTCCCCTTCATTCTTCCTGCATTTCTTCTCTGCTGGCCTCAGTTGCCTTTGTTGCTGGGGGATTTTGCCCTGCTGGTGCTGCCCAGTGCTCTGTGTACAATCAGACAGGGTCAGGTGGAAGAGGAGAGGTGTTCCCTGCTCCAGGAACAGCTCTTTGGCCTGGAATCTCCCCTCCCCTCAGCTGGCCTGGCTGGGACAGTGTTCTGGGCTCAGCTCTGCTCCTCAGGCTGCTGGGAATGTTCCCCCTGCAGGGCAGGTTCAGCTCCTTGCAGCTCCTCCAGCTGCCAGCGATGGCTCCTGGTGCTTGGGCAGCTTCTTTCTCTCCCTCTGGGTGCCTGGAGGGTGCCCAGGGGCTGATGGTGGCACAGGGTTCAAGGGGCTCTGAAGCCACACCTGGTGTTAAACCCAGGAAATCTCAAAACTCTGACATTGTCCTGCTAGAGTCTTCTTTGTCATTCTTGACCGTGGTCTGTGTTCATCATGTGCTTTTCTGTATCTTTTGTAGCACAAATTCTTAGGCTGGAAAGCTAAAAATGCCTTCCAAGGGCAAACCCCAAAGCCAAAATATCCCCAAATGTCCCTGGAGGCCCTGCAGGGCTGGTGACCCAGGGCAGGTGCCCTTAGGAGAGTGTTCCCTTTGGGAGCTGCTGTTACATGAATCCACACACTTTTCACCAGTGCCTCAGGTATTTTTAAACCCTGGTCCCTTTGTGTCAGATATCCGTGAACTTTTGGGAGCCCAAGTTTCACTGAGGCAAGTATTCATGTAGAGAAAACAGCAAACTGATAATGGTTTAAATTCTAATTAGGTTTTTAAATTTGTATTTAAATGCTTTGTTATTGGTATTTAACCCTGCTATGCCTTCACTTAATTGTGGCAGAAACAATCCCAGCCACCCCTCCTGAGCTGCCTGATCACAGCTCAGGCTCAGACTTTGTGTTTCTGGCCATCAGCTGCCCACAGGGAAGCAGAGAGGACAGAAAAGCTGTTAAATCTGCTGACAAAGTCACACAAGTGCAACCTGCTCCTGGTGGGTTTTGTGGGCAGAAACTGTTTGGGGAATTATTTGTTGAAATTAACAGAAGACATCCTAATGCAAGAATCCCCACTGAACAGCAAGGGAGAGTCACAGGGAGAGGAGCAGTTTCTGCTGGGATTTGTGGCTCCATCAGCGCTCCCTGTGCCCGTGCAGGGCAGAGCAGCAGTGCAGTGTCACCATCTGGCACCATCTGAGCCCTCCCCAGCAGAAATCCAGTCTGGATCCAGGGCAGCCCTGGGCTGGCAGTGCCACAGAGGGGCTGCAGAGCCCTTGCCTGGGGCTGTCCTGCGTGGTGCAGGCAGCTCCAGGCTGCAGGGAGAAGGGAGAGGGCAGGGAGGAGTGACCCTGCTCAGAGCTGTGCCCTGCCTCCCTGGCTGCATTGGTGCAATATTGCCTGGTGCTCAACCCAGCTGCCTTTGTGTGCCTGCAGCATTGGTGCAATATTGCCTGGTGCTCAGCCTTTGTCACCTGGCAGCATTAGTGCAATATTGCCTGGTGCTGAGCCCAGCTGCCTTTGTCACCTGGCTCACGGGTGACAGGCACTGAAAGGCCTTCCTGAGGTGTTCACAGAACAGGCCTTGCCTAATCTTAGTGCAGAATCTTTCAAAGAAACATTGTGTGTGGAGGAGAGGGAATTACTGTGCTTTCTCAACAAAAGTGCTGCTTTCTAATCCCCTCTCCTCTCCTGCTTTCCTGCAGCCTTTCTTACGCCTGGAGCTGTAAGGTTTAAATTAAACTGGGGCATTGTCTGCTGTAGCCAGCCCTTGGAGCCTGCTGCTGCCCTGCTGCTCCCAGAGCATCCCCTCCTCTCCAGCCCCTCAGCCAGGCTGTTCAGCTGCTCCTTCATCCCCCTTTCCCACGAATGGATGTGCTGGGGGATCAGAGGGAAGAACTCAGACAGAAATGTGCTCCCACAGAACAGACGCCTGCTGTCCTCAGAGCTGTGTCCCCTGTGTCAGAGGCTGGGGCAGGTGCTGACAAGGAGACCTAGAGGTGCTGGATATATCCTGATTTTGGGGTGTGGCAGGGATAGCCCAGGGCTCTGCCTTCTGCCTTGCTGAGCCCCAGAGGAACCTGAAACAGAACCCAGCCTGGATTTGGTCCCTTCTGCCTTAGCCACGCCTGCCCAGCCCCTCTGGGCACTGAGCCCACACCTTCCCTCTGCCCCCTGGAGCACCCCCAGCTGCCACTCTGGGCCTTGGCGTGTCCTGAGGGATCCTGGAGCAGGAGGAGGCACTAAGGAAGGCTTTGGCACTGCAGATGGAGTTTGGATAATGGGATCAGCTTAGCTCTAAGGTGTGACTGGGGCTGGACAAAGGAGATGTGTGGTGGCAGCACACCCTGCAGCCAGGGCTGCACACACTCAGCAAACATCCATGCAGGCAATGCCTTGTCTGGGCTGAATCTGTTCCTGGGGCTCCATCCTGTTGTCCATGGTGCTTCCAAGGGTGGAATTCAAGCCTAGGCATGAGCTGCTCTGCATTTCATCAACACCATCAACCCACAGAGTGACCCTAAAGCTCATCTCTGCAGTGGACAGGGACCTTCCCTCTCTGAGGTTGCTCAGAGCCCCATCCAAGGGATTTCCCTCAGTATAAATGTCTCATCTTGTGCTTGGTTTTGCCTGGAATCTCCTCCCTCTGTGCTTGTGGATGTTTGTTCATGCCCCACCTTGGACTCTGGTGTTGCTGATTTCGAGGCTTACGAGAGGTGCATGATCTCTCCCGTGCTGTCTCCTGATGTTTTATCATCTATGGGGTATTTTGGTTGTTCCTTTTTTTAGCCTCTTCCTTAGTTACAGGCAGAAACCATTTGGAAGGCTGAAAGCCAGGTTAAATATCCCTGGTCCCAAACAGGGCTTTTTTAGGAACCCCACACTCACATAGAGAGCAGTTTCCTGCTATAATTTTACAATGACCTGCTCATAAAATGTGAATTTCTGACAGAGTGAAAGCATTTTCTGTGGGCTAGTTGCTGGAACAGCCTCTGGCATCAGTTTTTGGGTGCCAGGAGTAACCCAGCCATGGGCTCTGACCCTACCTGGAGCCCCAGAAGGAGAACTCAAGGGGTGTCAGGTCCCCTCCTTGTTGTGAGAGTGGTTTGTGTGGGGAGGGAGGAGGGGAGAGTGATTCCAGGACACCTGTAAATCCCTGCAGCCCCGTGCTGAGGTTTGATGTTAATTAGGCAGCAGGCAGCAGTAATGTGCTGCTGTTCCCTCGGCTTGCCTGCCTCGGAAAGGGCAAAATCCTCCAGCAGAGCAAAGAAGGGGCTGTGGAAGGGGCAGCAAACTGAATGGAACGACGATAATTTTATGCAAATTGGACTTCTGTAGCAGATTCAGCTTGGCTGAATCACAGAGGGAGCAGAAGAATAAGGGAAGAAAGAGGGAGAGGAAAAAACCCAATCAAAATGTATGGTTTGAGGCATGTTTCCCAGCCTTCTGGTTAGATTCTTCTCCTGAAATGAAGAAACAGAAGAGGAATGGCACTGGTCAGAGCCAGTGGAATTGCTCTTTCTCCTGTGCTACTGCTGTTAATAACTACAAGTGGGTTATTGAGCCAACCTCTGCTGGTTCTGCTTTGCTGCCTCATTTCCAGAGCCTTGCCCTGCGCTGGCACTCGCTCCCAGCTGGAGCTCTGCATGGCCATGCTGGGGAGAGCTCTGCTCCTCACAGAAAGAGGGGAGGAACAGCAGGAGGGGAACCCAGTTCAGAGTGCCCAGGGGGTGCAGGAGCCGTGGGGCTGGAGCAGAGCCCTGCTGAGAGCAGTTCCTGCTCAGGAAGGGCCACTCTGGGAGCTGGGCAGGGCCCAGAGCAGGGCTGGGGCTGTTGTGGGTGCCAGCACTGGCCCATGGCTGTGCCCCTGGCACAGAACCAGGGCATGGAGTGGGCTGAAAAGGACTTTAAAGATCTTCTATTCCACCCCTGCCACAGCCAGGGACACCTTCCACTGTCCCAGGCTGCTCCAAGCCCCATCCATCCTGGAACACTGGGAGGAATTTCTCCCTGACATCCCATTTGAACCTGCCCTCTCTCAGTTTCAATCCACTCCTCCTTGTCTGCTTTCCCTCCTTGCTGTTCCTGAGCCTCTCCAGCTCTGTGTGGAGTGGCAGGAGAAGCTCCCAGAGCACAGCACCAGGGTGCCCTTCTTGAGGCTGAGCTGAACATTTGTTTCGCTGTTTTTTTTTCCCTCTCTTTCCTGAAAGCCTTCCAGGGACGGCTACAGGAGTGTTCCTGCTGGGGGTAGGAACTGCCAGTCCTCTCCAGACTATTTTTTCCATCTGAAGTGGATCACATGCAGCTTTCCCACTCTTTGCCAAGCTCAAAAAATAGTCCCAACCCCCTGAGGGCTCCAGCCTCGTTCTGTCGTGTCCACAGGCTCTGCAGTGCAGGGTCTGTCCCCACCATCCCCCCAAAATTAAATACTTTTGTTACTTATACCATAATAAATATGGTTTTAGGCTTTTTTTCCCCAAAAATTTTTTTAGGAATTTTTTGTGCCTCTACCAGTAATGCACCCAACACATCTCCTTCAGTGGAGGTGACTCTGCTGTGACCAAACCAGTTTGGGACAGGAGCAGGGCAGGCAGGCTGGCCAGTGTGACCATGGAGCACACTGCTCATTAAGCACTGGGCCTTTGTGCTCGGTAATTTGGGGTCTTGCCTATGGTCTAGGATGTCCAAAAAGTTTGTGTTGACCTCCTGAAGGGAAGGGGGTGAATGTCCACTCACATCTTCCTCAAAGCTCTCCTTTCCATCTTTTAATTCTTTCTAATCCCTTTGCACAAGCCTGCTGTGTGCAAGGACTGCTTTTTTAATTTGTGCTGGTTTGCACATCAGATCTCAGCAATTTTTCCCTCTTGCATGGAGCACTCTGCTGGCTGTCCCTGGTGTGGAAATGTGCCCCTCACTCCTCCCTGCCTTGTGTGCATCACTGAGCCCTGGGCTGCATGCAGATACGGGGAGAGTTCAGAAGAATTGGTAGAGTTTCCCTCAAGCTAGCCTTCAGTTTGTTCTTTTTAGCCTTCAGTTTGTTCTTTCTAGCTTTCAGTTTGTTCTTTTTAGCCTTGAGGTTGTTCTTTTTAGCCTTGAGGTTGTTCTTTTTAGTCCTGAGTGCTGGAAATGCAGCGTGCTGGTGCTGTGTGTTTGCTTTGTTCCTGCATTGTGGGAGCCTGTGCGTGGGCTGCTCTCAGCCTGGAGGGCTGGCACTGAGCATTTGGCTTGTTTTCCTGAACCTGTTGCAATTTTCCTGTGTGAGATGGTAATTTATTTTATTTTATTTATTTATTTTTGCATCTCTGCTGTTTGCTGCTCTGTCAGGGAGTGCGAGCTCCCCTCTGCTGCTACTTTGCCCTTGGTGTGTGCAGAGGGCTTCACGTGGGGACAGCAGAAGGGGAGCAGGAATGTGGGGTCCCTTGCAAATGCCAAGAGTTTCCCTGGGCTTTCCTATGGCCTGCATGCTCCCTGCATGGCCTGGCTGTGCCCCTGGCAGGAGCTGGGTGATCCCAAGGGCCCCTGCAGGGAGCTCTCCCAAATTTGGGAGAGTCAGTGGTGGAGGTGTTGCTGGTTTGTGCAGTTTGAGGATGGTTCTTGATGATGGCTTTCACTAACCAGTCTGTGACTAACTATGGTTGTTTGATTACAGAGGGAACATCCCCACGCTAAACAGGTATGGTACTCCACATCTTTTCAAATTTCAAAAGCCACACTAGAAAGAATTAGCCTAATCCTGAATGTTTTAGCATGTTTTGTTGTAGTGCCCTTCCCTTTACTTGGGAAACTCCCAACCATAACTCTTCTTTTACCTTCCCTTTTCCTCTCCCTTTGTCTAAAACATGTTTTCAGCTTCTCCCTAAAAAAATATAAATCTTTGCATGTAGTAATCTTTGAAATCAGATTTGCTGGGTGGCTCAGCTGGTCTGCAGAGTGTTACACAGCCAAGTGCTGTCCATGGGTGTTTTTTGGCACTGGATTCCAGATGTTTGCCCTCTGGCAGGTGAGCCCAGGCAGTTCCTCTCAGCCCAGCCTGGTGCTACCCTGGTTTCTTAGAAACCCTGGTTTCTTTCTGTCCATAGCTTAGAATTGGTTAGAATTGTTTCACCTCCCTCACACCATAGATGAATCCACATCTCAAACAGCTGACAGCATGTTTTGTTGTGGTTTGGACGCTAATTTTTCCTCCTGTGTCTCAGTTGAAAAGTATTTTTTGTTTTAAATAATACCTGAAAAATGTCTGCTGTCTTTTTGTTCAGTCCCTGTTCTGTGATAGTTTTTGTATTAGTTGTAAGAAATGTACACCAAGGCATGTCCTGAAAAATCCCTCTCTTCCAAAACGTGAACACCTATTATTTATTACTGCTTACAAGCCTATTTAGGGAAAAATAGTAAAAATGGGCTTGGAAGTCTCACGGCTCTTAATCAGAGATAAATTGCGGAAACAGAGAGTGACTTTAGGCATGGAGAGCTATTAATCACCCTGATGATACTTTAGACTTGTTAACACTGTACTCAGGGCTGTTCCACAGAGGGGTGGTGTGTGGGAAGGAGGAAATCCCAGCAGAGCTGGGAGAGGCTGTGGCAGGAGTGCTCAGCCAGCTCCTGGGTCCTGCCCTGCCTTTCCCACTCACCCCTTGGACTTCACAGCTCTCAGGGTGGTGGGGAATCCATTCCCTGAGTTTTTCCCCATCTCCTCCTGCTGTGGCACTGCTGGGGAGGAGCAAAATTAAAGTGTCCCCAAGCCCCAGGGAGGGTGATGAGGAGCGTGGGGTCCCTGGGCCAGCGCCCTGCTGTGTCTCTTCAGAAGGGTCACACACAGCAGGCAGCTCTTGAGGGGAGTCTGGACTGAGATGAGTCTGTAGCACAGCTCAGAAATTGGTGATAATCACTGCAGAGAAGGCAAACCCCAGCTGTGCTCACCAGAGAAAGGTCCAGTCTAGTTCTGTGCTTTTCTCCTCACTGTGTGAGAGGCTTCCTCTGCCAAGGCTTGACCATGGCATTGTGAACCTTTAAAAAAACAAAAACCACATAATCAGTGAGGTTGGAAAAGACCTTCAAGACTGTTGAGTCCAACCTGAGACTGATCCCCCCTCTATCAACCAGCCCAGAGCACTGAGAGCCACATCCAGTTGTTTTCTGAGCAGAAAGGGAGGAATATGAGTGTAAGACTCCGTAAAGAATTTTGGAGAAGTCAGTGTACCATGCTACATTTGAGGAGTGCAAATTACAGTATGATCAGAAAATTCATGGAATCAATAAGATAATACAGCATGGTGTGCTCCAACCTAATTTGCAAAAATGTACTGAATCCTTCAAGTGTCAAATCTTAGAACTGTTGCTGTTTGAGTCATGTTCCACCTGTAAAGTGCAACATAAGGGCAGGAGGAAAAATAAGTTCAGCTTTGCATAGCCTGAATTCTCCTGTCATCTCAAGAAATACCTTTTTTAAGGGGTTATAACATTATTAAGTAATTGAGACAACATCCAGGTCGGGGTGGCACCAGAGGCATGGCAGGGGCTCCGGAGGAGGCTGAGAAATCCCATGTGGGTTGCACAGCCACGCTCCAGGGCTCAGAGCACGTGCTAAACCTGCTCCAGCGCTGTCCCCCTGTCCCCTGTCCCTGCTGACTGTGCTCTCATTGCCTTGCTGTTCAGGATGTCCTTCTCCTCCAACCTGAACCACTACGGGATGGTGCACGTGGCCAGCGTGAGCGACGTGCTGCTGGACAGCTCCTTCACGCCGCCGTGCCAGCGCATGGGCGGCATGGTCTCCTTCCGCACCTTCGACGACTTCGTCAGGTCTGTGGGGCTGTGCCCACCTCCCCCCCGGGCCCTGGCAGAGCTGGGGAAGGCTTTGCCAGGCCTGCAGTCAGGGTTAGGTTGGTCCTGAGCGTGGTTCCCAGTTTGGATCCCCGTGTGTGTCCCCTTGCTGTGGGTTTGCAGACAGAGGGATCAGCATCCCGGCTGCCTGCTGGCTGCAGAGCATTTGGGAACGTGCTGATGCCTCCTAATGCTCCATGGATGTGTGTGGGGGGCAGTTCTTTGTGCTTCCAACCTTTTGGAATAGGCAATCCAAAAGATTTGGGATTTTGGGATAGGCAAATCCCCCAGCAGAGCCCTCAGCCTGCACCCAGGAGGTCTCTGACAAACGCTGGGCAATCCAGACCCTGGTTTGAGGAGCTGCCTCCTCACCTTTGAGCCCAGCAGGGGAAGGAGCCCTCTGTTCCCAGGGCGGGTGGGCTCAGTGCTGGGTGCTCTGTGGCTGGCAGTGCTGTGGTGGTGATGCTCCCTCCCTGCTGCATTCCAGGATCTTTGATGAAGTCATGGGATGCTTCTGCGACTCTCCCCCGCAGAGCCCCACGTTCCCCGAGGCTGGCCACGCTTCCCTCTACGATGAGGACAAGGTAGGGTGGGGTTTGATTTTCTGGAAGGTGCTCCAGGCTGGCAGCAGGGCTGGGGCTGGCTGCTCCTAGCTGGGGTGCTGGAAGCAGGAGTTGGGAGCTCTGTGTATTTATGGCTCTGATTTGCTTGCTTGTTCCACAGCAGGTGACTCGGCGTAGGCGGCCCTTTCCGGCTCTGTTCTGAGGCTGCTGCTCAGCCTCTTGCTCTCCATGTAAATTCAGTTTATGGCTCTTAGCATCAGCAGAATTGCTGGATCCACAGCAGCATAGCAGAGTTTAAAGCCACCATTAAGTCTCCAGACCCTCTCTCTGCAGCAGGATGTTGAACTGCACCTTCAGTGTCTTTGTCCTGTTTCTGACTTGCTGTGTTTCCTGTCTTACACCCTTCCCAGTCACCTTAAATCCCAGTTCTTCCCTCTGTTCCACCTCTTGGAGCTGTTTTTGGGAGGAGAGGCTGAGTGGAGCCGCTCAGTTTTTGCAGGGATGTGCAGAACAGGTGCAGAGGAGGCAGGAGGTCCCTAATCCGTAGGGATGGTGCAGTTTCCCTCAGAGACACAGGTAGCTGAGCTGCTCCACAAGAGTGGAAACTCTGCTGGAATGGAGCTTGTGTCCAGGACAGGGCTTTGTTTCCCACTGATCCATTGATCCTGATGTGTGTGAGCACTGTATCCTTTTCCAGAATATTACTGTCACCCTTAATGTCCTCAGATCCCTCTGTACATCCCCCTCACCTCACCAAGGTAATTTCCTGTCCAGACTCAGTTTTTCCCAGTTAATCACAGGCTCCTGAAGGCTGAATTTTTAATTGCTGGGAGCTCTAATGGAATTGATGTTTCCACATTATTTCATGCTGTTGTAGATATGAAAACTCACATTGTTTTGCCCCTACACTTTGATTATTTACTTTTCTTGATCCCAAAATCCTCTACTGTCTTTGTGCTGCATCTGGTACAAAGAGGCCCTGACCCTATGTCCTGTCTCATCCTCAGACGTGGATTCTCCAAAGGAGGCTCCTGTTTGATGTTTGTGGACGTTGACTTCTGTGCAATTGCAGATTTCTGAGGCTCTTTGGTCAGGGATTTCCCTCACAGTTTTCCCTGCTGCTCCGCTGAGTTCATTTTCCCCAGAGCATCTCTGCTTTAAAGCTGGGTTTAGGGAGCCTGCTCTGGGGACTGGCAGGTGTTGAGCTGGTGATTCTTTACCCATGGGAACATTTCCTTTTCCTTGTAGAGTGCCCGGGAGGAGCCCATCCACATCCTCAACGTGGCCATCAAAACCGAGAGCGACGTGGACGACGACAGCCTGGCTGCCATGTTCAGGGAGTTCACCCAGAGCAAGGTCAGCATCCCCTGCCTCCCTGGGCTTCCCAGGACAGCAAAAGTCTGTCTGTTCCCCAGCTTTGGGGTGGTTTGATTCAAAACAAACACGCTGCAGTTCCATCCTTAATTTATCCCATTGAAAGCCCGCACAGTTCTTTGGATGTAGCTGCACCTTCCTGAAGCCACCAGTTCGTTGTTTCTCCTTCTAATCTGTTGGTTTAGGACTTCTTCCCTTGGATTTTTGATGGGATGAAAGACTTGGAAGGTTTTAAACACATCAGGTTAATCCTTAGTAACTGTCTCCACATGCTCTGAAAGATGTCCCCTTCCCTGGTATAAAGTTGTTGTATGAGCAGCAGAACCATGTAAAATGACATTAAAATGTCCTGGATTTGTGTATCACCATAGTCCTAATGCAATTAACATTTATTGCCCTTGTTAGCATGCTGGAGCATCCACCTCATACAATATTCCTGGCAGGAGGAGGAATTATTTGTCATGTTCTGTGGCTCCTTAAAGTGTGGGCCACACTTTAGAGTCCCAAGTGGGAGTGCTGGGTCAGTTGTGAGGCAGCCTGGGTTGGGAGCAGCCTCCTTGTGCCCACTCTGGGCTCTGCCTGCACCTGCTTTTCTGGGGAAGAGCTCCACCAGTCTGTGGGGCTGAATATCCCACCAGGAACTGGGATTCCTGGTGCTGCACTGGTTTGGGGAGCACTGGAAGGGCACCTCCAACTCCTCAGTGTGGGAACAGACCCTGCAGAAATCAGGGCTTCCAAAATGGGACTGGCATCCACATGGCTCCAGCAGCTTCCTGTCCCTTTAAACAAGGAAAACAATCAAATCTAAGAATTAAAACTAGTTCTGCTTTTCATCTGCTTGATCATGCTCCAGGCGTTTTATGGGAGGGGATAAAAGGAAAGAAATAAAATACATATATAAAAAAAATCCAAAACCACATTAAACTATCAAATAGGTTGATCCAAATTGTCCAAATAATCTTCTAGTCCCAGCATGTTGTGTGTGTTTTTTTTAATAGAAATTAGGATCATATACTTGTAAATGACTTGTGGAGGAGATTGAGGCAGTGAGTGGAAATGGAGTTTCTCCAGGTGCTGATGGCTAATCGCTCTGTAATAGCTGTGGCCTTGCTGGGAGACCCACATTATTACCATGTAATCAGAATCCTGTTGCTCTGCTGTTATTGTCTGCCACTTGTGGAATTTTAAAAGCAATAACAATTTTTGCTTTTTAAATCACGGCATTATTAAAGTTATTTTCTTCCTCTTGCCATGAATATAGTCACTGCTGCTCATTTTCAAAGGGCTTAACCTTAGTGAAACATCACAGTCTGTGCCGAGAGGGGCTGGTTTGTTCCTGCTTGAGCTCAGTTCTTGTTCCTTTCTGTGTTCTTTGCTTTTAAATTGGAAGAGGGAGGAGGAAGGAGAAAAGTTTGAAAAAGAGGAGCATTACAAGATCTGAGCACTTCAGAGGATCAGTGGTGCAAATTGTGGTGGCAGCACTCTGAGAGGGGGCTCGGGGGAATGTGAGGAAGGGGCAGTCAGGATGGATATTCTGGGATCTGTTGGGGAAAACGTGACTGACACCTGACTTGTATGACCTTTGCAAGGTGGAATCCTGGAATCTCAGCATGGTTTGGGTTGGAAGGACCTTAAAGCCCCACCTGACATCCCACCCAACCCTTGTCCATCTAATTCTTGCCCTGTTCCTCTCTGCCCATACAAAAAGCCCCTTTTTTTTCTATTTAATGCCCTCAAAGCACCAAGGGCTCACAGTGAGGTCCCCCAAAGCCTTCCCCAGGCTGAGAGCCTGGCTGTGTGCTTTGGGCTGGGTTATCCACGAGCTCCCTGTGCCAAAGGCAAGGATGAGCTCTGTGATTCCCTGGGTGTCTCCTTGAAAACTCCTTTTCCATCATCTCCCATGACCTGACCACATCCACACCGTGCTCCCTTCAAAAAGGAGTCCTGGCAGATGAACAGGGATATTCCCTGCAGGATTTGGGTGTGATTCCTGCATTCCTGCTCAGCCAGGCTCAGCTGGAATTCTCTGTTCTGTGCTTTATTTGCCTGCTGAGGTGGAAGGGTTTGGGTGTTTGTGCTGCTAAGGGAGCATCGGGTAGGAAATCCTGGCTCCGAGGAGGCTGAGGGGGAGCAGGAGCTCAGAGGGAGAGGGACCTGCAGAGCTTTTTCACTTCACAGGATTTCAGCACGTTTTCAGTCTGTTCTTTTCTGCCAGCCCAGTCACCTGTTCCCATCCTTGTTTTTGCAGAAATCAGTCCTGATTGAACATGGCATCCGGAGGCTGACTTTCCTTGTAGCACAAAAGGTATTTCAGTGGCTCTCCTGATGCTCAGAATTCTTTGGTTTCTAGCTCATTGTAATGTTGGCATCTGACAAGTTTTTTCCCCAAATTGAATGCTGTATTTATTGTATTTAGTTCTGTCTTCACTGTTTTTTCCTCTAAAACTTGAGATGGTTTTCGTGAATTCGCTTAAGAAAATTAATTTACAATTGTAAACAATCTTGACACATCTTGTATTCTTGAATTAATTAATTTTTGATTGTAATCCTAATTGCTAGCTGTCTTCTGCTTTTTTTTTCTTCCTATGTGTGTGTGTTTCGTTTGTAAGGACTTCAGGAAACAGGTGAACTATGAGGTGGATCAGAGATTCCATGTAAGTAAAGAGGGCCTGGAGCGTGGTGGCATTCCTGACGTGAGGCCAGGGACACACAGGGGGCTCTGGGCTTCCCATTTGGATCTCAGGCAGGTGTTTAATGCCCACCCTGATTCAGAGTGAGGTGTGGGAGTGTTCACTGGAGCATCTGCCTGCAAACCCAGCCCGTGCCATTCCGAGGGGCTGCCGGGGCTCTGAGTCTCCCTCGTAGCCTGGCTGAGCTCAGGAAGCCACACTGATAAAATTTCCTTGTGTCTCAGTGTTGTCTTCTGTTCTGAAGTGCAATTATCAGTGAAACCTTTGTATTTCTTATGTAGTGTGGTGATTTCTTTGGGCTTCTTGCTGATTTTTGAAGTAACTCAGAGCGGTCACTGAGGGACTTGGTAAATTCTGCAGAGTCCTTTTGGGGTGTGGGAATGTTTGATGCTCTTACTGCTGAGAATTCCTTCTCTCCCCAGGGCCTGGGCAGCAGTGAGGTCTGGTTTAGGGGGGCAATGTCAGGCATAACCAGATTTTTATCTCTTGGGTGTCTGCTTTTCAATTCTGGAAGTTATCAGGAGCCTTTGAAGGGCAAGAAATTCACCCAGTGCTCCACACAGCTTTATGAAGGGAAAAGTGGTTTAAAATCAGCAGAAACAGTGTTTGAACCCATGTGGGAGTCACCAGGAGG
Organism: Cisticola juncidis; assembly: GCA_013400215.1. NCBI lineage: Eukaryota > Metazoa > Chordata > Aves > Passeriformes > Cisticolidae > Cisticola > Cisticola juncidis. The sequence goes on along the minus strand of VXBR01009378.1, from coordinate 43,759 downwards.
GAATTGTTGTTCACAGTACAGGTACAGAGGTGTCAGCCAATGGCTTAGGAACCTGGATTTTGTGGAGAGTTTTTTGGGACATTTAGCATGAAATATTTGAGGTTTAGGTTTGAAAAATGAAGTTTTAGAGAGCAGAATGGGTGTTGGGGCAATGAAAAATCCAAGTTACTGAGTAAGTGCTGTGGGATGTGTGAGAAGTCATGAAGGAGGCACAGGGCACAAGGAGCATCCCCAAGCTGTGCCTGCATCCTCAGTGTGGCTGCAGAGTTTGTGCAGCACCTCTGGGAGCTGCTCTGTCAGTCTTTATTACTGCCTGCTATCCCAGCCCCTTCATTACTGGACCAACTATTAACTTAGCCAGGGCCTGGGCTTGGGTTTGTTTTTGTTTTAATTACAGTCTATATAATTAGTTCCCAGCATGTTGAGGTAATAGAGAGTTGCTCCAGCAAGCTTCCAATTTCCTCATCTCATTAGGTTTTTAACGTGATTATTAGTATAATAATCAACTCTGATGATTTCTGGTGTAGCTTTTCACATTCTGTGGTTTGCAGGGTGTCTTGATTGGCTAATTTAGGCAAATTATTTTGATTGTCTTGATGATGGTTGGTTGATTAGAACACAGCAGGGGTATAATTCTTCTGCCTAGGAAATGGAGCACTCTTTTGGATTTTGGTACCAGGGCACTGAGGGTTTTTGTGTGTGTGCACATCTAATGATGATATTTGCCCACCACACCAGTGAGGTGCCTTGGAAGCAATTCCATTAGTGGTGGAATGAGGCTGGAGATGTGGGAGAAGCTGGCAGAGGGGGACAGGTAGGAGGGATGGGAGGAGGGAGGGAACATGAAGAGGTTTTTTCCTAGCTGAGCCTCACACACAATGCACAGATTGGGTCAGCCTGAGGTTTTAGGCAGCATTTCTTGTACCACTGCTGATTTTGGAAGGGTTTCCAGGCACACACAGGTTGTTTTGCTCAGCTGAGAGTCACCAGGTGAGGTCTGGGGGCTGTTTTACCTAGGAGGGGAGGAGGAGGAGTAACTGGAATAGAACTTTGAGCCTTGAAATCTGCGCTGCTCAGTGGTGGCTTGCACAGTGTCACTGCTTGTCACCCTCCCCACAGCTGGGGTTGTTCATCTTCCATGGATAATGGAATGTGAGCCAGGAATTCAGTGACTCCAGGTCAGATTGCCTGGTTTTTGCTTAGTAAGACAGTTCTGGCAGTTTGTGTGTGTCCCTTCAGGTCACCTTCAGCACAGGCAGCAATTCTCACGTGGTGCAAGCCCTGACCAAAGCTCTGCCCACTCAAAGTGGGATTCCAGAGGAGGGCATGGATTGGCCTGGATGGGGCTGGAGGGGCAGGATGCTCTCTAGGAGAGATCTAGGCCCAGATTTGTAAGATACAATATTTCAGAAAACTCCTGAGGCTTTACCAGGGTTTTATCTATGCAACAGAAAACCAGAGAAACTGAGTGGTATATGGGGGGATTTTTGCAGTGTTTTTGCTGTTCCATACAGGAGAATAAAGTTATTTGGTTACAACTCCCAGTTTTCCTTGGGAAGAGAGTATTTCTGGCAGTAATGGGATGAAGAGAACTGTAGAACAAGATCATTGTTCTGTGTCCATCTGCATCCATAAGAGAGTGTTCATATCACTGCAGACATCTCCACAGGAATCTTAATCACAACTAGAAAAGTTTCCCACTGCTGTCTGGACCCTTCTGTGCTGTTGTCTGTTGCTAACTGACAATTATAATCTAAAGCAAATCAAGTAGCCTCTTTGGCATTAGTGAGGGCAGGTCTAAGCTGCCTCTGCTGTCTTGAAGGTGACTTGATTTCCCACCACCTTTGTGATGTTGAAAGAGTAGCTGGGAACAGCTTGTGTCACCTCCTGTGCTGTGGCCTGAGGGCACTCTGGGGACGTCAGTGTGTGTTTTGGGAGGACTAACACTGCTGTTTTTATTTTCAAACAGAGGGAATTCCCAAAGTTCTTCACGTTCCGTGCCCGGGATAAGGTGAGTTGGATATTCTCAGTACTTTTCTCCAAGTGTTGGCTTTATCCTTCTTTCATGCAATGATTCATGACTCAGAATCAGGACAAAACCTTCTGGTTTCTGTGCAAAAGAGGGGTTTTTGAGGGGGGTGAGCTTGAGAACTTGCTGTCCTGCAATTTGTGCTCTGCTCTCAGCAGTTTCACAGCTCCCAGTGCCCGACAGAGAAGTCTGGGTTGGGTTTGTTGGGATCTTTAGAGTTTGAATTCAATGTGGAATTTCACGGGGGGGGGGGGGGCTGAGCTCTTCCCCTCGGTGTCTCACCTTTCCCATGCCCCTGTGCTGTGTCCCTGCAGTTTGAGGAGGACAGGATTTACAGGCACCTGGAGCCAGCCCTGGCCTTCCAGCTGGAGCTGAACCGCATGAGGAACTTCGACCTCACGGCCATCCCCTGTGCCAACCACAAGATGCACCTGTACCTGGGGGCTGCCAAGGTGGAGGTGGGCACAGAGGTCACAGACTACAGGTTCTTCGTCAGGGCCATCATACGGCACTCGGACCTGGTCACCAAGGTGAGCTTGGCCCTTTCCAGGGTGAGGGAATCCCAGGGTCATCCCAGGGACCTGCAGGATCCAAACCTGACCATTCCCTCTATGAGGATGGGGGTTGTGCCCTCTCCTTGCTGGTGCTGCTCTGCAGGGCCATCCCTTTGAAGTCCTGGTGTTCCTGTGCTCCAGGGAGGTTTTCCTGGGGGCCAAGAGTCATAAATCCTTAGATCTTTTGAATCTGTTGAACTTAAATCTGCTGCCATAGATCTTGAGGCAACAGTGGCTTGTCCTGCCTGGTTTCAGCTTCACTCTGAGCTGAAGGAGGGCACAGGGCAGGCAGGTGTGGGCTCCAGGCCCTGGGAGCACTGGGAGCACTGGGGATGGACCTGCTCCAGGGCTGGCACTGCTGGGTTCTGTTCTCTCCATCATGTCCTGCAGTTCTCCAAACCTGGTGCTCTCAGGCAGTGATCTGTGAGTAAAGAGTCCCTGTTTTTTGGCAATCTCTGGCAGGAAGCCTCCTTTGAGTACCTGCAGAACGAGGGTGAGCGTTTGCTGCTGGAGGCCATGGACGAGCTGGAGGTGGCCTTCAACAACACCAACGTGCGCACGGACTGCAACCACATCTTCCTCAACTTCGTGCCCACCGTCATCATGGACCCCTCCAAGGTGGGACCTCCTGCCCTCTCGGGGCTGGCTGCCTTTGCAGGGCTTCACTTGTCACAACTGAAAGGTCTTTTGTTCACAGAACCTCAGAATTGTGGAATGGTTTGGGGTGGAAGGGGCCTTAAAGCTCATCCTGTTCCAACCCCGGCACCTTCCGCTGGCCCAGGCTGCTCCATCCTGGCCTTGGACCCTTCCAGCCTTTGCCAGGGCCTCCTCACCCTCACAGTCAGGGATTTCTTCCCAATATCCCATCCAGCCCTGCCCTCTGGCAGTTTAAACCCATTTCCTTGTGCAGCTCAGCTCCTCTGTGTGAACTGAGGGCCAGCTGGTAGAAATACGTTTTCTGTTTGAAACTAAACCTATTATTTCATTGTGTGTTTGAGCTAAAAAGTTTTCATAAGGAAGCAGGTGTAAATGCTCTTCTGTTTGTTACAGAAATTCAGATTCCATCCATATAAAACATGAGATAAATTAGGAGCTTAAAAAGGAGCTGTAAATTCAGCCACAAAAGTGCCTCATTTTCAGTCTCTGATACAAAACCACAGAGATGAACGTTATAAATAAATGAACATTAAGCTTTGTAGATGCACAAATGAAAGTGCTCAGGCATAAAGGACGTTTGTGGCTAGCAGAATCACCACAAAGCAAGTCCCAAGTCCAGGCTGAATTTAGCTGGAAATCAGCATTCAGTTCATGGGCACCCAAAGATGAGAGCTGACCTTTCCTGAGGAGAACAGCCGAAAGTTTAAAAAGATGAATGGGGTATCAAAATAACTCTCTCTTGCTTGCTGACTTTTAAATCATGATTAAAAATTGGTGGCTTAAATCCCTTTTCAATGAACCTTTCCTGGCACATCCAGAGCCCTTGGTTCCCAGGAAGTTCAGAAGAAGCTGGAATATTCATCCCTGGAAGTTGGGCTGCCCTCAGATACAAACCATGACTTTTCCTTGAGCTGCTGTGCAAAAGAGACTTTTTTTGGGAAAAATATTTAACCCAGCCTATAAATTGCCTTCTTTTAATATGCGCTTTGCCCACAGTGGTATTTTATAAAGTTTAATAGAAGAGCAGAAGGCCCAGCTCCAAGTGGTAATTGCTTTGTTGATTTAAAGCCCCGTGCAGGCAGGGAAATGTGATTATTGTGCATACCAGGGCTGCAGAACTGCTTGCCAAGGATTTGGTTTCCCTGCATTCTGTGGTTCCCAGGTGTGAGTGCTGCCTGTGCAGGGGGGTCAGGGGGTCCCAGTGCTGGGCTGGGCTGGGCTGGTTGGAGTTGATCATCAAGGTCTTTTCCAGCTTATGGATTCCGTGGTTCCATGTGCCATGAGGAAACAGGGATGTGAATCCAGCACTGATCCACTATTTTAGTAGTCTCCAGGGGGATTCCTGCCTGTCTCAAGGTTTAGGATGAGGGGCACAGGTCCCCAGGGTCCTGTGACTGCAGTGGACATGTGCTGGTGCAGGGTGCTCCATCACCATGGCGCAGTGGGATGTGGGGGCACACGGAGCAGTGATGGATCCAGGAGGAATCCCGGGTTGGCAGGGACCCTAAAGCCCTGGCTGGGCAGGGCCCGTCCCCAGGCTCTGAGGGTCCCTGTCCCCTGCAGATCGAGGAGTCGGTGCGCTCCATGGTGATGCGCTACGGCAGCCGCCTCTGGAAGCTGCGCGTGCTGCAGGCCGAGCTGAAGATCAACATCCGCCTGACACCCACGGGCAGGGCCATCCCCATCCGCCTCTTCCTCACCAACGAGTCCGGATACTACCTGGACATCAGCCTCTACAAGGAGGTGACAGACTCCAGGACGGGACAGGTGAGGCCTTGGGAGGGGACACGCAGCGCCCGATGGAGCTCTCGGTGATACCAAGAGCTGATGGTACCGAGTCAAAGCTTGGTGTCACCACCACGAGCTTGGTGATACAGTCCTGCCTGAGGCCAGCCTCAGCAGTGGTGAGCCCCAGGAGGGTTTGTCAAGTCCTGAGGGTGTCCAGCACTTCTCAGAATGATCTAGAATGATATCTGAGATGGCTGTGCTGGTGTGTTTTGTAAAGCAAAGTTTTTAACAAATGAGGAAATAACAAACAATGCAAAAGCACTAAAGAACAAAAGGCATGCACAGGTGTCAGAGGAGCCCCTGGCACCTGGCTGAGGCACCCCAGCACCTCTGTGCTCATTCCTTTGATCAAGGAGGGATAATTTGGCTTTCTGCCCAACAGACACCAGCTCCATTCCTGAGGAGCAGCTGGAAGGTCCAGCAGGTGCTCCTGTGCTGCCACTGAGGCAGCCACGGGGAGGGAGACAGAAAGTTCTGGTGCTTCTCCTGGAAAGGCAGGGGTGAAGCTGGCACCCCTTTCCTTCCTTGGGAAGGTTTGTTGGGTGTGGTGTTTGCAGATAATCTCAGGATGGTTTGGGTTGGAGGGCACCTTAAAGCTCATCCCATTCCAACCCCCTGCCACAGGCATGGACACACCTTCCACCACACCTGGGTGCTCCAAGCCCCTTAAAATGCTTTAATATGGCACAAAATTGGCATTTAACTTAGCCAAAGGAGGGAGAGTGGAAAGATAAACCTGCAGCAGATGTGAAAATGTGATCAGTTCAGTCAGTCAAGTTTTCTGGTTGTTTTGCCCTCAGTCATTTGGGCAGCTGTTTTCCCCAAGAGTTTTCCAATTTTTTTTACTCAAAAAAAAGCTAGAAAAGGAATCACTGTTGGTGCTCATCCTTGTAATAAAAAAATATTATTAATTACACATTTTTCTGAGTAGATAGAAGAAAATCTGTGAACGTGTCCTTTAAATTCAAAAGATATAAGGAAGGAATGACCTGGGTAGGATGATGTAAAATTATGGAAGGTGCTTTTATATCATTTTTATGAAGCATAATGGGCTCTTTTGTAATGGTTGTGGCTGTTGTGGTGTTTCTGTTTTCCATGGTGCAGGGACAGTGTGGTTTACTGAAATACCTACATATGCTAAAATCCATGGAGCATGGGATGCATGGAAAATATTTAAATAGAGAAATGTTTACATCTCCCTCTGTAATCATCTCTCTGCCAGGCAGGGGAAGCAGCAGAATAAATCACTTGGGCACTGTGAATGTGGAGCACAAAGTGCTGAGTCACCTTTCTCCCCCTTTTTCCATTTAATTTTTCCAGCGAGCTGCTGGCGTGGAGTCCATCCAGCTCCGAGATCCCAGAGCAGATAGTGTCACTGTGTTTTACCTCATCCCTGCCTTTGAGGGGAGATGAGGAAAGAAAAGAACATTTTAATAATCTCCAGCAGCTCAGCTTAACCCTTGAGTTGGGCCAGTCACTTGTGAAGGTCACAAGTGAACTCTGAACTGATGAGCTTCTTTATTTAAAGCTTGGGGAATGGGCTCATGTGGGTGTGTGTGGCTGTAGCAACTTTTCCAGCATTAAATTTGAATTGTTTTCCAGAATATTAAACCAGGTTCTAGTAAAAAAAAAACCCTGATATTTTTAGGAAACTTCCCCATCATGATGGAGATTTAAAGGGCGGGTTCAGATCTGTGGCTTTTTTCCTGTGTTTTCAGAGGGTTCTTTTAAACTTAGGGAAATCTTTTAAAAAATTCAAATATTACTGATGTGCTGAAGAAGGGAAGATGGCTCCATGGTGAGAGAATGACCCTGATCAGTAGTGTTGGATAAGTGGTGATGCTCAGACTTCTCCAGTTCCCTGCAGAGCTTTCCAGAGACTGAAGGAGAATTTCCAAGTGCAGATCCTGACACATCCCAAGACAGGCATTGTCACAAACACTCATTACCCTGAACAAATGCTCCTCCCATTAAAGAAGCTGCCTCCCAAATTAACGTTTGTGCAGACTGAGGAGAGCATAAACTGCAGGTTTTATCTAAAAACAAAAATAGGCTTTACTGAAATTCTTCAATCAGATAAATTCATCTTGAATTAGATAAATTCATCTTGAATTAGATAAATTCATCTCAAATTAGATAAATTCTGTTCAGCACATCCTAATCATGTCCCTCCTGCCAGGTGTGTCCCTGTTAAGCAGTGTTTGGGCCGTTTTTATCCCATTTTTATTTCCTCCTGCTTCTCCATTGAAAGGCTTCTCTTCCAAACCCTGCCTGCCTGGAATATATAGTGCTGTGAAGCACGGCAGCTGATAATTCATGTTGCTACTCTGGGCAAATCTTTTAAACTTACAATATCAAAACTTCAAGCCTGGTGACATATGCAAGTGCTGCCCCTGTGGCGGGCGCAGCCGCCGCTCGCGCTCCATAAATAACCGAGCTCTCCTGCCTGAGCTCTCCTGCCTGAGCTCTCCTGCCTGAGCTCTCCTGCCTGAGCTCTCCTGCCTGAGCTCTCCTGCCTGAGCTCTCCTGCCTGAGCTCTCCTGCCTGAGCTCCGGCCTGAGCTCTCCTGCCTGCTCCAGCCTTCCCTGCGTGCCAGGGCAGCTCAGGGGCTGGGGGCTCCTCTCAGGCCGGGCTTTATGTTGGGGATGTGGCTCTGTGGGCTCTGCTGGGGTCCTGCAGTGGCGGGGTTGAGGTGTCCCCAAAGCGTGGTGGAGCTTGGGGTGCGTGGCTGCGCCGGCGTGGGTAGCCCTGCACGGCCAGGGACAGCCAGGGACAGCCCTGCACGGCCAGGGACAGCCCTGCATGGCCAGGGACAGCCAGGGACAGCCAGGGACAGCCCTGCACGGCCAGGGACAGCCAGGGACAGCCAGGGACAGCCCTGCACGGCCAGGGACAGGCAGGCTGGGGCAGCCTGGGGAGTTTGGGAAGAGCTGGAGCAGTGTGCAGAACCTCTCGGTGTGCAGAACCCGTGGTTAAGCAGGGCTTTGTCCTGCAGATCATGTTCCAGGCCTATGGAGACAAGCAGGGACCACTCCATGGGATGCTGATCAACACTCCCTACGTGACCAAGGACCTGCTGCAGTCCAAGAGGTTCCAGGCACAGACTTTGGGGACGTCCTATGTCTATGACATTCCTGAGATGTTCAGGCAGGTGAGTACTTGGGCTCTTCTTGTTGCTCCTCTCTTTGCCATCCTGATTGTCAGGGGAACCAGGGGCCTGGAGTGACTGCCAGTGGTCCCCAGGGATTATCAGATGTGGATTGAATCTGATTTAAACGAAACTTAGATAAACTACTGGTGGAGTTCCATTAATGAGTCAACCAGTAGAAGCTGAAACATAAACCTTCTCCCCTTCCTTGTTTCTTTGTTTTCCCCTCTTGTCATGTGCCCTTCCTAGGTGGTGTTTCCTGGGTTCTATCCTGAACCACCTCATTCAAATTTCAGTTTGGGGGGAAACTGTTTCCTGATTCAGATCCCAAAGCAGGTGGTGTCCCTGGAATACTGTCAGCCACACTGGCAGGAGGGATATTTCAGGGTGTCCAGTTGGGAATAATCCCAAATTCCCAAATGTGGGGCTACCACACTGGGGTGGATTGAATATAAAATGTATACATTAATATATAATCTCGAATATGGATATAAAAATCCATCAGAAGGTGCCATTCCTGAGCAGAGTTTCTCTCCCACAGTCCCTGATCAAGCTGTGGAATTCCATGAACGACCACGCGTTCCTGCCGCCGGCGCCGCTGCCCTCGGACATCCTGACCTACACAGAGCTGGTGCTGGATGACCAGGGCCAGCTGGTGCACATGAACAGGCTGCCAGGAGGAAACGAGGCAAGTGCTGCTTCCTTTGGGGCTGCTCCTCTCTCTGTGCCCCTTTTCATGACAATTCTCATCACAATTTTCATCACAATTTTCATGACAATTGTCAAACCCAGCCCAAAGGTCTTGTGCTTTGGGCTGGGTTTGACAATTGTCATGAAAATTCACCAGCCCAAAATCCGTTCTCTCAGCCTCTCTCTCCTCAATCTCACTCTTGGAAATGAGATTTTTTTGTTTTGTTTCGTTGCATTAAAAATTAATACCTTCCCTACAATGGGTGTTTTAACTTCCATGGTAAGTGATGATTCCATTTCAGACCCGTGCCTGTGCTGGGCTTCCTTCATAATTAAAAAATGCTCATTCTGCTGTTCCAGGTAACTGGGATTTGTATTTGAGCAAAATGTGGTTTTCTTACCAGGCTAAAAAGAAATATTAAAAAAAAAAAAACCCAAACCACAGGAAAATCTGTTTTATGCTTCCATTTCCATCCTCCCCACACAGTTTGTATCAAGGTTTGTGTGGAACCTCCTCCTCTAGAGCAGGATTTACTCAAGAGTTACACTAAAAAAAAAAAACCCAAACCACAGGAAAATCTGTTTTATGCTTCCATTTCCATCCTCCCCACACAGTTTGTATCAAGGTTTGTGTGGAACCTCCTCCTCTAGAGCAGGATTTACTCAAGAGTTACACTGAGCTGGTGCTGGGGATGGCACAGCCACTCCTGGAGCTGCAGCAGGAGGAGGCTTTGCTGTCGTGGTGGGGTTTTGCTGGGGTGTCTTCCCATTAGGAAGGCAAAAATTGCAGCTCTGGAATGACTGCAGAGCAAAGAGAACCACCAGAAGATGTGGTTGATTATTTCTGTGGGAATTAGTAAGTGAACATTCCAAAGTGATTTAAATTTGAACAGTTCTGAGTGACGGTATCATTTATTTTTCTTGGTGTCGTTGAACCATATTTTCCTAAATACACAGCTTAAAATTTGCAAAGGTCTGTTCAAAACCATCAGGGTATGCAAGAATCAGGGTTTTTCCTCACCATTTCCTGCATGGATCTTATCAGGGGAAGGTTTGGAACAGGATTTTTGCACATTGCCCCTGATGGTGACTGTGGGCTTGCTGCGGCCTCGTCTCGTGCTGGACTGGAGGAGAAATGTTTGAACTGGTCTAATTAAAGCTGCAGTGAGCTATTCCCTCCTCCCCAGTGCTCTCTGAGGCTGCTGGGGAGCCTGGTGCCATCATCTTTCTCTCTTTCCCTGCTCTCAGTCGGCGTTGGAGTGGATGGTGGCTGGGGAAACAGCAAAGTCCCTCAGGGACGTCGCTCTGTTCTTGCTGAAATTACAAGCACAGAGCTGCCTGGGCATGAACATGTAGTGTTTACTCTGCCAGTATGAATACAAATAGTCTTATTATAAGAGATTCTGTACCCAAAGACCACCAAAAAAAAAAAATTAGGAGATTTTTTTTAACCCTTGGTAGACTTGGTTGTGTTCAGTCTGTAAAGAAATTACGTGGCTGTTGTGGAGTGTGGGGTATTTAAATTAATCTGATGTGATCTATCAGATGTCTTCTTGCCCAGAGGGGTTGTAGAGGTTGTGTAGAGGTTCTCCCCATCCCTGGAGGTGTCCAAGGCCAGGTTGGATGGGTTTGGAGCAGTCTGGGACAGTGGGAAGTGTCACTGGATGGGCTTTGAGGTCCCTCCAGCTCCACAGTGGGGTCTGTGCCCCAGGAATCCAGAGCTGCCCCAGTGAGCTGACTGGCAGGGGAAATAGGAACTTCTCAGGTAAATGGGAGATTTTATCATTAGTTTTCTTTCTTGCCACAAAAGGTGCTGGTTCTCTGAATTCAAAGTCGTTGGAGAGATTGCCCGTGGTGTTTTGTAGTAAAGAGGAGATGCCTGGTGGGAATTGCTGTCTGTAGGAAATGGTGTTGTTGTTGTTGTTGTTGTTGTTGTTGTTGTTGTTGTTGCTGTTGGGTACACTGAGGTTCTCCTGTTTTGGATCAGGCTCAGAGCCATTCCCACTCTTGCAGTGGGACAGGGGATTGGTATCTGCAGGGCTTGGCCTTCCTGCCAGTGACATTTCCTCCCTGAAAAGGGGTCAGGACCCTCGTGCCCTCACAGAATCCAGCTGAGCTGAGCCCTGAGTATTTGAGCTGATGGGAGGGATTGAGAGCCCAGCATCAAATCCAGGAGATTTGTGGGCAGCATGTTCAGCCAGAGCTGCAATCCCTGCTCTGACACAGGACAGGAGCTCCAGGCTGGGCTTCTCCCTGTCCCCACAGAGTTTGCAGGCAACATTTTGGGCAAAAATCTGTGTTTTCAGGAAAATCTTGGTGTCTCAAGACTTTTTGCAGCCCACAAGGTTCTTCTCCGGTGGCTCAGGACCTCTCCCCTCGCCCACCAGGCCATTGCAGTAATTAGCTCTTTGCTGTGGTCTCAACAGAGAGGCCAAGGAATTGATGGACTGTGAAAATACAAGTTGCTCTTTATTCCTAGGCTGCTCTGGCTGCTCCCAGTCCTTGTGCTGCTGGCCCTGCCCTGCCCTTGGGGCACTGCACCATTCCCAGCCCCTGACCATGCAGAGGATGCCTCTTTTACACTCTGCCTCAGAATCCCAGGCTGGTTTGGGTTGGAAGGACCTTGAACCTCATCCTGTTCCACCCCTGCCGTGGGCTGTGCTGACCTGGGGAAATCTCTGAGTCAGGAATGGGGTGGGCACAGATCCAGCACTGTTCAAATCACCGTGCTGGAGACAGGACCTGGAGCACTCTGACACCCCCTGCAAAGCCCAGGGCTTTGTTCCCAAGATTAGCATATTAGCAGAAATCTCAGTGTGAAAAGGTAATTCCCTCAGCCCCTTGCAGAACTCAATATATTCCTTGTCAGTCCTGAGCCAGGCATTTGGATGCTTTTCTATAGCACTTTATGTATTTTGACTACAATTTCCCCTGATCCTCTGGCACCAGGAAAGCACCAGCTGCTGATAAGACCCAACTAATCTTCAAGGACAAGGAGAAAGTGATGTAAGGAGGGCCTGCAGCAACAGCCCACATCCCCCTTCATCCCGTGGAGAATGTCATTTTCCCCACTGGCACTAGATGTCACAGTTTTTCCTCCTCAGCAGCACGAGGATCAGAAATAATCCACAATCACTGCTGTTTGCTGGAGCTTTGGCTGCAGCACCTTTCCTGGGTAGTGGGGAGGTTTGGCCAGGGGAAATTCAGGATGGCAGAGGGCTCCTGGAATGCTGCTCCGGTGGCTTCCCGCATTGCCAGAGGCAGAAAGGTGTAGCTAATGCATTTTATACAAGCACAGCTTAATCGTTGAGCTGCATGTTCTGCTTTGTCACCCCCTGTTCCTGCATTTTATGGCAGGCACAGGGAATTAAAACAGCAGCGAGAGCTGCAGGTTTCTTGGAGGGTTTTAAAATCCCCAAATCCAAGCCTTCCAGGAACAGAGCTGGAAGAGCTGGCACAGTTTTGTTCTCTGTTTCCATATAGATGCTGGGCAGGTGTGTGTGGAATCAGGGATACTGTGGACAGGAAGGTTCTTGCCTGCAGGAAAGCTCCTGGTGAAGGTTGTCTGTTGCTCTCTGTAGTTATCTTCACCCATCTGTAACTTCAGGAGGAATTTCTCCATGGAAGGGGTGGCCAGGCACTGGAAGGGGCTGTCCAGGGAGGTGCTGGAGTCCCCATCCCTGGAGGTGTCCAGGGCAGGACTGGATGTGGCACTCTGGTCTGGTGACAAGGTGGGGATGGGTCACAGGTTGGACTCGATGGTGTTGGATGGTTCTGGGATCCTGTGACACCTCTCCCTGAGCCCCTGCTCACGTCTCACCCTGGAGCTGTTCCCTCCCATCGCCCGTGCCAGCGTGCTTGGCTGGGCTGCCACCCCACGCTTGGATTGCTGAGGGACTCCTTCTCCAGAGCCAGGAGGGAATCCTGGCTTCTGGCACTCCACCCTTGTCCAGGCACGGAGCTGGGATGTGCCACGTGCACTCTGCCCTTTTCCTGGGGGTGCTTCGTGCTCCAGATAAAAAGGAAAGCTCTGCACAGTGTAAATGCAGAGAATTGTTCTTTTAGATTTGAACTTCTAGGCAACAGATTCAAATGATGGAATGCCAGAATTGCTGCATCTGTACCAAGTAAATACCCACATGCAGCTTTCCAAATCTGGGTGTAAATAGATAAAATGAAACCTGGCCTCCAATCCCCAGGCTCAGCACTGTCCTGTGGTGAGGGAAGCAGAATAAACCAGCACTGATGGCACTGGGCACCAGACAGGAGACAGGACCGGAGGGAACAGCTGGAGCTGGGCCAGGGGAAGGTTCATGTTGGGTATCAGGAAAAGGTTCTTCCCCCAGAGGGTGGTGGAGCACTGAGCAGGCTCCCCAGGGAATGGTCAGGGCTGCCAGAGCTCCAGGAGTGTTTGGACAATGCTCGCAGATGTCGGGATGTCTGTGCAGGGCCGTGAGCTGGACTGGGTGATCCCCTCCAGCTCAGGATGTTCTGTGCTTCTGCAGGAATTACAGAACCTGCCAGAAAGAGCCTGGAAAGGCCCCTCTGCCAGCAGCAGCTGCCCCTGGCTCCCTCTGCTTGGAGCCTGCCAGGGTCGCTCCTTCCCCGCTCCCCTCGGTGCCTGTTGTCAGCAGCCCCGGCTGCCACCGGCAGTCAATTTGGAACTGCATCAGTGTGTGTATTACTGTTCCCATCGATAGTGCAATTAATGTTGAAGTCAATTTTGGTGTTAATTTTAGGCCATGATTAGTGTTGACACTGGGTGTCAAGCGAGCGGCGTTTACGAGCCCGGGAAGCGCCGTTCGTTAGTGCGCCCGTTTCACTGCTCTTAATGCCTCCATTAGGGCCAGCGTGGAGTGGGAGAAGGTGTGTGTGAAATTACACAGCTGAAACTTGGGTGTCATCTCCGTGTGCCGTGCAATTCTGCGGGGCTGGGGCCGTTCAGGGAGCAAATGACAGCTGAGCACTGAATCCTAATCACAGTTTGGAGCATCAGAAATAATGATCACTTCTGATCGGGGCTTGTGAATAATTCATCCCCTTTGATTTTCACGTGCTGCCCACTGATACTTTTCAAACCAAATGTGTTCCTACAGGAGAATAATGGTCCCACTTCTTATGGAAATACCGTGGCACAAATCATTTTGCCAACATAAAAACAGTTAAATAAGACGGTTCCTGCTTTTATTTTTTCCTCCGCCCCTTCTTCACTCCTGGGTGTGCTGGGAATGGAGCCGTGGCAGGAGCAGCTCTTCCAAACTGTGCTGCCTCTTCCAGAGAGCCTGTTCCAAAGCCAGGGCTGCTCACCATCACCTACTATTGCTCTTAGGTGATTAGCTCAGCCTGGTTAATTAACCTGGGAACTCTCCACTTTTTGGAGTGCTGCCGTTAACTTAAAAATCTCATTAGCCCTTTTTTTTTTTTTCTGGAATAGAAAGCCATTCTCCACTGCCCATAAATCTCAACTGAATCTAGCAAATTCATAGCAAAAAAAAATCCTTAGTTGTGCAGAACCCTGTAGCTTTTATGAGTGGATAAATGGCACAAAACATGCAGTGAATTGGGGAGGCAAAAGACACACAAGTTAATAGTGGTGCACTTTTAATTTTTCTTTTCCTAAACTGCATGGGGTTGCTCCATATTTCTCAACTGTAAACTGTTTTCAGGAGTTTGTGCTCTGGCTAGATTGTTTTCTGTTCTGCTGGTGAGCACTGGCAAAAGGAACTGTACTGGTGTGGAGGACACACGATCCTGGGTTAGGAAACTACTCCAACACTTCTGTTACAATCTCAATTTTCTAAATAAGAAATGCCTTAAATTGGCCTGTTTCCTGTGCTGTCAAAAACCATCAAGCTGGTGAAAGTGAGGAAATTCTCTTACATCCTGGTGGGTGGGATGTGCTGTGGGACCAGCCCTGGGGACCCCCTGGGCCATCACTGGTCCCTGGCTGTGGGATCGGTGTGGCTGTGAGGAAACAACTTTTGGGGGTTTTTGCTCCCTCCTTTGAAGCTGCTGCAGCATCTCTGTTCCAAACCCTGCAGCTGGATGCTGAGGTGGAACTGTAAGTCTGAATATTCAGAGGCAAGCAGGAGGATGGAGGAATCCAAGGAGAAGGTGAACTGAAACACTCTTAACTTGCAGCCTCAGCTCTTGGAAGGGGAGGTGGAAGGAAGGATCTGCCAGTAGCTGGCTGTAATATTTTTGGATTGCTGCCTGCTTTACTTCCAATGACCCTTTGATTAATTCCTCTGCCTCTTTATTTTTTTTAATGAGCCTATTATGGCATATCTTATTGCAGATGCTGATTGGATCTGGGCTGTGTATTGTGCCATTTGGATGTGGATTAAATGGCACAGATCTGTCTGCTGCCTCTCCCCCTCCCGCCTTAGCTCATCCTGCTCAGAATTCCGAGGCTCCACAATGAGAGGCTCGGCGCTGCTGATTGCAGAGGTTGTGCAATCGGCTTGAGGAATGTGTGCTCAGAGCTGATGATCCCCGGCCGGCGGGGCTGGGTGATGCATGTGGCTTTCAAGGGACGCTGCTGTCCCCATCTGTTAATGGCACTCGGGGCTGGCCGGCTCCGAGCGCTGCCTGAGGGATGGGGGCTGCTGATCCTCCAGCAGAGAGCAGCCCGGGATTTGGGGGAAAGAGAAAAATACCCAGTGAAGAGTGTTGCTTACCCTGGGCAGGCTCGGGATGGAGCTGCTGGAAAATTGGGGAAGGGAAAAGGGAGGAGAGGCAGAAATGAGAGGAAGGGTGGAGGTGGAAATTTGAGATAGTAATGAAATAAAAATGTTTGAAAGAAGGTAAAATGAGGGATACTGCAGATGTCTCCTTGCAGGAGTGCAGAGGCTGTTGGGGTGTGGGATGTGATGTGTTCCTGCTCATTCCCAGAATGAGACTCCAGGGTGATGGGGGTGTGGGGTGATAGCTGGGAAGGTGGTTGGGAATCCTGTGCAGCAGCACACCCCACCTCACCCTGGGAACACAGGGAATACTCAGCTCCCTGTCCAGGGACGTGGGCAGGACCTGAGATACAGCCCTGAACGGGGAGAGGGAAAAGCAGAGTGGGTGTCCTGGTGGGGTGAGAGCAGTGGAGAAAGTGCTCCAGGGAACGTGGGAGGGATCAGGTGCCTCCAGCTGTGCTGTGCCCTGGCTGAGCCCCAGCTGGTGCTGGGGATGGCACAGCCACTCCTGGAGCTGCAGCAGGAGGAGGCTTTGCTGTCGTGGTGGGGTTTTGCTGGGGTGTCTTCCCATTAGGAAGGCAAAAATTGCAGCTCTGGAATGACTGCAGAGCAAAGAGAACCACCAGAAGATGTGGTTGATTATTTCTGTGGGAATTAGTAAGTGAACATTCCAAAGTGATTTAAATTTGAACATTTTTAAGTGACGGTATAATTTATTTTTCTTGATGTCATTGAACCATATTTTCCTAAATACACAGCTTAAAGTTTGCAAAGGTCTGTTCAAAACCATCAGGGTAGTGATGCAAGGAATCAGGGCTTTTCCTCACCATTTCCTGCACGGTGCAGACACAGAATTGATGTTGTCTATTCTCTGCTCTGGGGCTGCAGATCGGGATGGTGGCCTGGAAGATGACCCTGAAGACGCCGGAGTACCCGGAGGGCCGGGACATCATTGTCATTGGCAATGACATCACCTACAAGATCGGCTCCTTCGGGCCCCAGGAGGACGTGCTGTTCCTCAGGGCCTCCGAGCTGGCCCGAGCCCAGGGCATCCCCAGGGTCTACGTGGCCGCCAACAGCGGCGCCAGGATCGGCCTGGCCGAGGAGATCCGGCACATGTTCCACGTGGCCTGGGAGGACCCCGACAACCCCTACAAGGTGAGGGGGCTTCCTGGGAGAGGGGAGCTCTGCAGCAGCCCACAGGGGCTGATTTTGGCACCACCTCTTCTAGCAGAGGGGAGGGAAAGTGTTTCTCAGAGTGTCACTTCCCAAAGTTCTCCTTGGTGTTGGATCTGGAGCACTGGGAATGCCCAAGGCTAAGCTGGGAGCAGCAGGTCCTTTCTAACCCAAACCACTCCATGATAGGATTTTACAGTCTCCCAGGCAGCAGATTGGCATCTAGAAGGAGTCAGTGCTAAATATTGCACCATTCCCAGCTTTCAGGCCTCAGCTGCATCTCCAGGGTTGAGACAATGTTCTTATCACTCTGTGGAATTAAACTCTGTTCCATGGAAGTTTCTTTTTTCAAAGGGATCCAGTGGGGACCATAGGTGGGATTGGGATGGATGAGCTGTTTTTCCCTGCAGGGATACAAATACCTGTACCTGACTCCTCAAGACTATAAGAAGGTCAGCGCCCTGAACTCTGTTCACTGTGAACATGTGGAGGAAAATGGAGAGTCCAGGTAGGAATGAAAAGCTTTCTGTTCATCCCTGGGTGATGCCTGGCATGTCCTTGTCCTCAGCTGGGGCATTCCTTAGGGTCAGGGGATGGAGGCATGGAAGAAGGAAGTGAAGAAAAGGTGAGAGCCTGGTTGTAACCCTTGTTCTTTTCCTTTTTCCCTTTGTCTACATTCCCTTCCTTTCTTGCCCTTTTTCTTAGAATCCTCACATCCTATGGGAATGGCAGGACACTTTTCCCACTTTTCCTCTCCCTTGGCCTTTCCCCTTGCAGTGCTGCTCCTGTGGGTGCATTCAGTGGTGCTGCAGGGTGAGCCCTGCACAGCCCTGCCCGGCCTTTGGGCACGTTTCTCCTTGGAACCCCAGTGATATTTAGTCACTTTTCATTTTCTTTGAAGCAAACTGATTGAGCAGATCAGTGGACCCTGTGACTGTGTGGCTGTGTGTGTCTCCCCAGGTACAAGATAACCGATATCATCGGCAAGGACGACGGCCTCGGAGTGGAGAACCTCCGAGGGTCTGGCATGATTGCTGGAGAATCATCCTTAGCCTATGACAGCATTATCACCATCAGCTTGGTAATCCCCCACTGCCTTCTATTCTTCAAATCTATTGTCTGTTCCTGCTAAAAACCCTGTGCTGATATCCCAGACATCCATCTGGGATCAGCTGCAGGCTGATGGAAGTGGCTCCTGTGGGCTTTGGGCAATGCTCCAGTGCAGGCCTGGGTCCCCTCCACGCTCAGTTTAAAACACTTCAGGCATTTGGCCTCGTATTTGCTCAGCCTGAAAGTTGCTGCTTCTCTTCTTTTTTTAGAAATAAAATACATTTATGTTCAGATCCAGTGTTTTACAAAGGAACAGATTCTGGAATTTTCCAGCGAGAGTAGATTTTATGGCCTTGTACCACAAACACACCTTGAGTTTTATCTCAATGTTTGAATCAATAGGTTGGGGCTGTGTGGAGAGACAGAAATCAATGCCATTGCTCCTTTTTTTAGTTTTTTTTCCCCTTTTCTCCCAGGTGACGTGTCGGGCAATTGGGATCGGGGCCTACATCGTGCGGCTGGGGCAGAGAACCATCCAGGTGGAGAATTCCCACATCATCCTCACCGGCTGCGGCGCCCTCAACAAGGTGGGGCTGCCACTCCAGGGCTCGGGGTGCAGCTGGGCCTTCTCAGGGGGTCCTGGAGTGTTTGGGGTTGGGTTGGAAGGAGGAGGAGCAGCTTTTCACAGGGGTTGTGGGCATGGATTGAGTATGGGAGTGGAGGAGGCCAGGCAGGGTCTTCTCCCACCCCTGTGTGCTGTGAGGGGACACAGGGCTGTCCATAATCATCCCAAATCCACAACTTCAGAGTCACCTGGACTTCCAGCACTGTGTTAGTCCTGTGGAGCAGTGAACCTGAGGAGCTTGGGTGCTGATTTCCCAGGCTGGGATGAGATTTCCTCCTGGAAATCTCATGTGTGGATACAGGAGGAATAACCGGGGCTATTACAAAGAAAACTTACAGCTTCCTTGCTCAAGTGGCTCCTTTATTTTTTCCCCACTCCAGAGGCAGATTTTCTCCCTTGCTGCCCCAAGCCCATTAATGCCACAGCCTGGAGCTCCTTTCCTGGAGCAGACACAGCTCCAGCCCTCTGCTGCCATCCCTGAGGGCTTTGTTTCCCTGGAGTTGGGGCTGTGTGCTGTGAGTGCCCTTCCACATCAGCAGCTTTGTTCTCAGGCGCTCTCAGCACCTGGGGTGCCTGTGCTCCATGGCAAGCTGTGTTTCCAGGAGTGCCTGCCTGACAATGGGAGATAAAGGAAAACAGGCTCTCGTTGAATTATTCCCCTGAATAAAGGGGGCTCTGCAGAAAATGAAGCATTGATCCTATCAACTCCAGGCTGCAGCACCCTCAGTTAGATCTCTTACACACATCACACACACCTGCATCAATGGGAGGAAAAGAGGCATTTGAAGATGCAGCCTTTAGAAAGAGATGGAGTCAGTTTAGTGCTTGCTGGAGTGCAGTGAGCTGCCTGCTTCCAGCTGTCACTTGCTGGGGCTGGGGACCCTGCAGAGTTTCCCAGATGGCAGGGCCAGGCTGTTCAGTTCTCTCCTCTTCCACTGCCCGGGGAGTCAATGGCTGCTCTCACAGCACTGGGTTAATCTCACCCAATTTTAGGCACTTAAAAATTAAGGGTATGGACTGAATGAAGCACCTGACATCTGTCAGCAGGCAGAGGCAGAAGGAGCTGCTTTCTGCGGGGGTTATCCCATCCTGAGAACTTCAGTGGGCTGAATAATCCCGTGTGTGCTGCTTCACATGAGCCTCAGTTCCCAGTCCCTGCAGTTCTGCTCAGGGCTTCCTGAAGGGTTCCAGCTGCAATTGTGTCCCAGAAGTGTGTGTGAGGTAGGAAGATGGTGTCCAGGGCCAGCCTGGAATGTCCCAGCTCAGTCAGGCTGATCCTCTGGAGGATCTGGAACAAGCAGTGACTGCAGATCCATTGGGATCCTCCTGCCATGGAGTCTGGAGTGACTTCAGACTTGCCCTGTGCTCCCTCAAACCTGTTAGACACTTGTCCCTGGGGATTGAGAGGGCCAGCTGGAATTTTTTGGGGCCAGAGATCAGGCACTGCCAGCCAGGGGTGAAGTGTCCCCTTGCAGGAGTGCAGAGGCTCTCGGGGTGTGGGATGTTCCTGTTCATGCCCAGAATGAGACTCCACAAAGGGAACCCTGTTGTGGCTGCTCTGTGTGGAGTGAGTCAGTCTTGGTGCTGCCCCTTCCCTTGGAGGAGGTGGGGAGTCAGGGCTGGCAGGGCCTTCAGGGGAGATGATGGCTGAAACAAAGATAATCACATGGAAACTGCCACCTTTAGCTTTTCCCAGCTGGGTGCCAGAGATTTGGGAGAGTTTTTCCATTGCTGACTTCTACATCCATGTGTTCCCAGAGGGTGCAGGACAAAGCTGACACTTCAGTGTCTGCAAGCACATCTTCAAAATGTCTCCTCTCCCCCAGCACAACGTGCAGCACAAAACTCTTTCTGCAGCAGTGCAAACAATTGGGCTTTCAGAGAGCAGGCAGGGTTTTCTGGGAAGTTGTTTAATTTTATTTTTTTCCCTGTGAGATGCTGGGTTCTTTCTCATTTGCAAAGGGAGCAGAGGGGAATGGTGACGTGCAGGCAGAGCCAGTGCTGGTCTGTTCATTATGGTTTTGTCAAAGCAGCCTGAGGGTTTAGGTGCAGAGGGAAAGGTCCAGCTGCAGAGCCACAGGGTGACCTCTGGCTCAGAGGATGAGCTCAAGGTCGGTGTCATTGGAGCTGCAGCTCCTGCTGGGCTCTGGGCAGAGTCACATCCTGGGGACACCCCGGTCAGAGCAGGGACCCCACCAGGGCTGTGCAGGGCCCCCCTGTCCCCTGCTGGGGCTGCCTTTGTCCATGCTGGGCACTCCCAGGCCCGGGCAGAAGCAGCCAAGGTGTGATGCTGGCTCGGGGCCGTGTCCCAGCTGCCCCTTTGTGTCCCCAGTGTGTCCCTGCAGGGGGTGGGGAGGTGGAAATGCCATTTCCCTGCTCGCGGTGAGCGCGTGCCGGGCCCGCTGACCCCCCTGCAAATTGAAATAATGATAATGCGCGTCTCCTGACTGCATCAAAGTATCAGCACATCAAAAGCCAGGAGGCATGAAATGCAAATGATAAAGTGAAAGCAGATGGATTGTGCATGATCGCCTGATGCCCAATGAATTTTAAAAGATGCTGGTTCACATGGGGAGAGGGGCTGAAATAAACACGTTATCCCTGCAATTTTTTTCTTTTTTTTGTTCTTGCTGCTCACTCCTGACAATATTTTTTCACACTTCAGCGAGCAGCCACTCCATCTCCCTCCCTCCCTTCCCTCTCTTTCTCTCCCTCTCTCTCTGTCGCTGTCTCTACCTCACACACGTCTCGGGTCATGTCGCCGCAGCTCCGGTGGAAATAATAAGATATAAACCACGAGGTTGTTATTTGCATAGAAATAGCATGGAGCCCCAGGCAGCATGGGAGAAGGACACAGAGATCATTTGTCTAAAATTTTAATGAAAACTTTTGCTGAGGCAGAGATTTTTATTTTATTTTTTTTTTAACTTCCCCTGCCTCCCTCTTTTTCCACCCCCAAACCTTCCTCCTCCTCCTCCCTCACTCCCTTCCCTCGTCATGGGCTGAGCACGGGGTGATTTCAGACCTGACGTGCTGTGCCCTGCACCAACACCTTCATTTCCATGGGTTTTCTTTCTAATGGAAGCAGGACCAGAGAGCCTGGCATTCCCAATTCCTGCATTGCTTCTGTGCTTCAGGCTTCCAGGGCTGTGTTCCATTTCAGTCCTCCCAAGGATGTTCCAGACTCTGCTGCTGACCTATTTTTAATCAGTTTGCTCCTCCTTGTCTTTTGTGTTTAAAAGAAATCCCGTTTTGGAGACTGTTGTGTTAATGGAAACAAATAGTGGCTTTCAGTCACATTTTCCCTGCAGATCCATGTTCTAGGCTTTTCCTGAGGGAAGCAGGTCCAGCTGGGACTGTCAGGAACTGCTCCAAGCAGCTTTCCCATCAGTTCATGTAATGTCCAACCAGGCTCTCAACAGTTTGTTTTTTGATGGTGATGAGGAGCTGCCCCAAAGCTGCTGTCCCTTCTGGAAATCACAGAATTCTGACCAGCTCTGCTTTGTTTCCCTCCTGTTTTAGCTTTATTTTCCCCCAGACTCTCTGGTCTTGACTTGCCTGAATCCACAGGCCCTGTGCTCCCCATGGTTTGCTCAGAGCATCCAAGAGGACCAAGGATGAGCTGGACAAATCCAACCTGCCAGGAGTCTGCAGGGAGGATGAGGGGTCAGAAAATAAACCCTGAAACATTCAGGGCATAGTTCAGCACTTTGGGCTTCATTGCCATGCCTGGTTGTGGGGTGATATTTTTGACCAGAATGTGTCAAAAAAAAAAAAAAAAAGTGCTGTTTGGTCTTGTTGGATTCCTTTGCATGAGGCCAGAAGGGAATATCTTTGTATTTTTGATTCAGCCCTGAATTGTGGTGCAGAACTTTTTGGATGCTCTGGGATTAACACCATAGGATGAGACAATAGGTCAGGGCTGCTCAGGGGGCTGTGCCCATGTGAGAGAGGTCTGGGCAGCTCCGAGGCTCCCTGGAGGAGCTCAGGGAGGAACAGGAGGCTCACACAGCCTGGGGAGTGATTGCCAACAGTAATATTTACCCTTCAATTTCACAGTCTGCAAAAATAAATAACAGCCCTGTGAGCCTGGTGCTGTTTGGGGTTTGTGCTGTGGAAAGCTCTTTTTTTTGAGATTCAAGGCAGGGATAGCTCAGTACCTGCTCAAGATGACTCCAGTCTTGGGATTAGATCAGAGCAATCATGTGAGAGCAATCATGTGAGTTAGAACAGCAAGTGCCAGCCCTGTCATTCAGAGAAGCATTATAATTATTAATGCATGATATGAATCTTTCTGTAGTGGCACAGCAGGACTGTTAGGAAGGTCTGGATGGGTGCTGGGTGTTGGAGAATGCTAAGCAAGGAGGGCTGGGAGTGTCAGCCAGGAATCAGCACTCAGCAGCATCAAGTGTGGGTTCCTTGTGTGGAGAGTGGAGCTGCCCAGGGTTATCCCACTCTGGGGAAGCAGGAGAGGCCCCTCTGCCCTGCCCTGGTGGCTGTGGAGGTGGAGGGGGTGAGAATGAGGGTGGTTTTGGGTGAAGTTTGGGTTCTGCAGCTCCCAGAGCTGCCCAGGGCCGTGGTGCTGTGGGTGTCCCTGGTTTGGGTCACTGTGGCTCAGACCCAGCTCAAATCCGGGCTCATCCCTGTCTTTCCTGCCACTGAGAGGCTGTGGGTGCTGCAGGGTGTGGGTGGCACTGCTGGGGACACACAGGTCTCACTCTGTGTGGAGCAGGGGGTGCAGGCAGGATGGATGCCTGGCCTCAGTGCAGATAAACAACCAGCACCCTCCACTGCTGCATTTTCCTTTTAATTGCTTTTCTTTAAGTGGTGATATTTGTGTATTGTTCCCATTAGAGACAATTTACGTTCCAGGCATGCCATTATCAGTCCCTTGGTGTTTGCTTAGGGAAGAAAGTCTAATAGATTTCTGTTGACTTTTTTTATTCTCCCTCCTTCTATCATTTTTAATACAGATCTTGCTCAGTTTATCTGTGTGGGTGGGGGCTCTGTGTGTGTTCAATTCTGCTAAATAGGAGTTTAACATCGTGGCCTGTATTCTGCCTGCCCAAATCTCTTCCCCAGGATCCTGGGGATCCTGCAGGGCATGTTCCCACTGGAGCATTAAACTTTCCAAACATATCCCAGAGTTACTGGTCCTGACCATCCCTCTTGGGATGCCCCCAGGAGGACATTGGGGTGACCAGCCTGGGGTCTTTTCCTTAGAAATTCCATGTGATTCTGGACAGAAATTCCCTGTGATTCCGGACAGAAATTCCCTGTGATTCTGGACACATGATGGGAACCATAGGAGAACTGCAGGATTTCTCATGACTGAACCCAACCTCCCCCTGGGAAGTGAACAGAGTTTCACTGTCCTGCTGGAGAGGTCCCTGCCCTGCAGCCTCTGCCCCGGGGGTCTCTGAGTAGCAGAGGGTCCAGAAGGTGACAGAGGAAATGCCCAAGATCTTTAAGTTGGAGACAAGCATTAATATTATTTATGGGGTTCATATCTAGATTAGGGAACCCCTGGCTGAGACAGGTGGGATTTATGGGTGTTGGCACCATGTAGAATAGGGGCTGTAATTTCAGTTTGTGGAGTGCACGGAGTCCTTTTGATTTACCACTGACTGAGGGAGTGACCTTGAGCAAAACACACGCAGGGAGAGCAGAGAGGGGCACGAGGGTTTTGACAAGACATTTTTCATTTGGAAATGCCACTTCACTGAAACTGGAGCTCTTCAGGAAAAAGTATCAGCTTGGATGAGCTCCTCCTCTGGAATTTTTGGGTCGAATGTAAAGTTGTTCGGTTTTTATTTCCCAGCTGACTTTTCTTCCCAAATTAATTTTCATTTTTAATAATGTACAACAAATATTTTAGAGGTCATTTGGAGCCTGTCTGACCTGAAGTTTGTAGTTAAGGTCTTGAGATTGCAAAACTTGATTTTTCTGCTGCAACCCAGAAATTTTCTAAAATCCTCCTCAATAACCTCAAGGTGGAAAAGCCTTCCCACCAAAAACGTGTGATGTTGCAAGCAGAGAGAATCTCCTGTGTGTGGGCCCAGCCCTGCTCCCTCTGTACCTGAGGAGTGTTGGGATCTCCAGCAGGAGCTGCAGTTCCATGTGCACCCTGCCCTGCTCCCTGCTCAGTGAAGTGCAATTGCTTTTTTGCCCCTTCCACCTCTGATCTCACCAAATCACAGCAGGGAAAGGCTCCACCAGCAGGACCTGCCAGTGGATTTGCAGTCAGGAGCCATCCCCAATAACCATCAGGCTGTCAGCTCCCCACCTCCCCCCAGCTCCCACCTCCCCCATCACTCACCAAAGGGAAAAAAGAGCCCGAGCCACAGCTTGAAATATATCATGCAATAGTGTATCATGAATTTCTTGTGAATCACATTGGAGAAGCAGGTTTATTTATTTCCGAGACTCTAAATCAATACAAAGTAGGTCTCTTAGTTCTGAAGCTGGGATGGAGTGGGAAAAAATGAGCCCATTGTACTCTTAAAACTTTGGGGAAAGGAGATGACAGCTATATAATTCCATTTACCAGGCACTAGGGGCTTTAATGTGAAGGTGACAGGGAGCTCTTTGTGCATTTAGAGCACCATATCTTCTAAATAAAAGATCTGTAGACTTGATAGTGGAGTATAGCTCTGCCTTTAATAATCTCCAAGCATTAGACCGAGCCAATCTGTTCCCAAGTCAGGAGGGTCCCCCACCGAAGGCTCGTAAATTAGGAGAGCAGGAGCTGCCCGGATTCAGGGATTAGGGATGCAGGAAGGGCAGAGAGGAGCTGCCTGTGCTCCCACTGCCAGGCAGGGCTGTGCATTCAGGAAGGGCTCTGTGCTCAGCTGGGCTCCCTTCCCTCTCCCTGCCTTTCCCCTCTAATGCATGATCCGTGTGGGGGAAGAGCTGGAAATGAGCACTGAGCTCTGTCGAGGCTTGACTGCACATAATAGCAGTCAGGTTTGAAGTTCCTGCATTGTGTTCCTACATTTTTTTCTGATGAGACATTCATTCCCATCATTTCTGCCTGTTTATGAAAAATAGGCTATTTATAGGATGTGCATATGCCTCTTCTGCCTCGTGTTTCTGGCAGACAATATAAATTGTGGGATGGGAATTGCAATTATTGAAATTATTTGGATAAAAATCTGGCAGTTATATTGGATATAAACACATGATATGCTTGGAATAATACCAGCACTTATGTTACATAATGATTCCCATTCAAGCCCTCCCAGCTGTCGAGTTTTCAGACCTTTCATCCAGGGTGAAACAGATGAGCTAACCCAGCCCTCAGCCAGCCCAGCTCTGCAGGGAGGGTCCCAACTCTCCAGCAGCTCAGGTTGGAGTGAAGGCAGCTGCTCAGCAGGGGCTGGAGTGCTAGAAAATCATTAATATGCACATGATGGGCCTCTGAACCTGTTGAGGACCATCCTTTAGAGGCTGTTGGAACCCTGGCTCTGCTTGTGTTTGCCAAAAGATCCTCTGAAGTAATGAGAAATGTGCTTTCCTAATGGGCTTTTTGAAGATCAGATGAGCTCCGTGTTGGCAACACTGCCCAAGTATTTTGGGATGTTTTGGAGGTCTCCTCCAAGGGAACAAATGACAGGACAAGAGGAAATGGCCTCAGGCTCTGCCAGGAGAGGTTCAGGTTGGACATGAGGAAGAATTCCTGCATGGGAAGAGTTCAAGGTCCCTTCCACCCAGACCATTCTGGGATTCCAGGATCCTCCTGACCCCCTGAGTGCCCAGTGCCAGCCTGGGGATGGAGCAGGCACTGCTGGGGCAGGGCTGGCTCAGAGCTCAGTGTCCCCTCTCTCTGTGCACATCCAGCTCCTCAAATCCTGCATCAAACTCTGCTCAGAGCTCAGTGTCCCCTCTCACTGGGCACATCCAGCTCCTCCAAATCAAACTCTGCTCAGAGCTGGGTGTCCCCTCTCACTGGGCACATCCAGCTCCTCCAAATTCTTCATCCAACTCTGCTCAGAGCAGCTTTTCCTGCAGCTGGGCACCCTCTGCCCCGGCTCCATCCTGCTCTGGGATCTCCCAACCACTGCAGGCTCTGCTGGAAGGGCTGGAGCACTCGGGAGAAGGAGCTGAGTGTTTATCTTGATCTCCAAAAAGGGATTTAGGGGCGAGAGCAGTGGTATATTAGGCTGTTTCATTGCCTGTCAGCAGTGCTAAACCTGAGCTGTCTGCAGTGTCTCCAGATAAGCAGGAGCAGAGGCCCATTTTGCATGTACATGCGTTTGCATTAGTTCAGAGAGGGGGAGTTTAAATCCTCTTTATTTTTATTTTCCTCTGTGGGAAGCGTTTAGCTAGGCTTGTGCCTGGCGTCTGGAGGCCTGGGCTTTTCTTATCCTTGAACCTAAATCTGTGCTGCTGTCTTCCCTGCCGTGGCTGTGCTTGGCACTGGTTTTGTTAGAGGAGGAGGAGGAAGGTGTTTGAGCTCAGAAGGGAGACCCAGGAACACCCCTGTGCTGAAACACACGCTGAATTCTATATTTGGGAGGCAGTTTTGTAACATCTGCCCCTCGGTTTCGTCTGCACAAAAACCTTGACTGGCATCTGCCAGCTCCTCTGTGCCCACAATGAGCTGTGCTGGGTGCCTGGGGGAGGCCAGGCTGTCTGTGTGTGTTTGAGGGGGTTTCTAAGATCCAAATGAAGCAGGTGTGTAATGTCCTCTGTCTGTTAGAAAGACTCAACTCATAAAAATAACAAACGGCGTGTATTTGCCGGAATGTCAAAGTTATGAGTTTATTTTGTAATGATGTGCTCCTGCCTTCATGAGGTAAACTGGCCGTGGCAGAGGTGTTATTAGTAATATGGAGTCAGTGGAGCAGAAAGCCAAGTGACCGAGAGATCAGTGTATCAGTCAGGGAGAGGGCAAATGGGAAGAGACAGCAGGAGAATGAGAAAAGAGCTGGGCTGCCCAGCTCAGATTGGAGATGGGCTGTGCAAGAGAATGAGGAGCCCCAGCCTGCTGCTGTCCAGCCTCTCCAAGGAGCTGCTGGGCTTTTGTTTTGGTTTGTTTTGTTTTTTCCTCCTGTTATCCATTTAAATATGCCCACCCTACAGTTTTCCTGGAGCAATTTGGGGTTAGGGAGCTGAGCTGGGCTCAGCACTGGGGAGCTTTGTCACACTGCTGCCTGGGGAAGGCAGGACTGCCTCAGTTTCCTCACTGGTATCATTCCCCTTGGGGATTGGGGAATCAAAATGGTTTGGGCTGGGAGGAACCTTGAAGATCCATTCCCACCCCCTGCTATGGCAGGGACACCTCCCACTGTCCCAGGCTGCTCCAGCCCTGTCCAGCCTGGCCCTGGGCACTGCCAGGGATCCAGGGGCAGCCACAGCTGCTGCCCACCCTGCCAGGGATGAATGCCTGATTCCCAATCTCCCATCCATCCCTGCCCTGTGTTTCCTGGGGATCCCTGTCCAGCAGCTCTCACCTGCACACAGGGCTGTGTTGGCAGAGGTTTCCTCCATCCTCTCCTTTCCCAGGTGGTGCTGAGGTGCTGCAGGGCTGTGTTTGTGTGCAGCTCCTTGGCCAGCACCTCCAGGCCCCATCCCAGCACCGATGGCTTTCCCCTTTTCCTTCCTCCAGGTGCTGGGACGGGAGGTTTACACCTCCAACAACCAACTGGGAGGGATCCAGATCATGCACAACAACGGGGTGACACATGACACGGTCTGTGACGACTTTGAGGGCGTCTACACCATCCTGCAGTGGCTTTCCTACATGCCCAAGGTACCCTGGGCCCACAGGGAGGGAGCTGCCACTCTGTTTGCAGGGTTTTGAGAAGTGGGACTCTCACTCCTGCTGTGTTTTCCTTTTTCCTTAGAACATTCACAGCCCTGTGCCCATGCTGAAGGCCAAGGATCCCATTGACAGGACCATTGACTTTGTCCCCACCAAGACCCCCTATGACCCTCGCTGGATGCTGGCTGGGCGCCCCAACCCAAGTAAGGCCACCAGGGGCAGCAGCTCACCCTGTCTCAGGGCTGCTGGCCAGGTGTCTGCAACCCAAATCTGTTTCAGAGTCTGTAAAATAATTAGTAATAAGGAATGTGGATATAATATTAAGTATTTACATATAATAATATTCATCTATATTATTATTTATAAGCAATATCTAGAAGTAGCATGTAAATCCTGAGTGCTCAAGGACACCATACTTTTACAGATTATATATTAGAATAGTTACTTTTATGAATTTTTTTATGATTTAAGGGAAAGTCCATCCTCAGAGGGTCTGTATGTTAAAGGAATCACAACATCCCTGCAGATCTTGGGTTGGCACCACTGGAGTTTGCAGCCTTGTGTAGGTACAAGCTGCAAACTGGGTGACCATTACTCCTGCTGTTATTAATGAGTTTGGGGGGCTAAAATGAGATTTGTGATAAACTAAGTTTTCTGGTTTTGGATAATATTTTTTCATCATCTCTCAAGCAATTCATCCAGCTGTCCGGGCGCCGCGGACGCCGGCTTCCAAATCGAGTGACTTCAGATTTTAATTTAGTGGAAGCGTTAAGGAAAGCAGATGATTCCCTGTGATAAGTTAAAGCAGATATCTCCTAGGTGAAAAGTTAAAGCCATTTATTAGAGGAGATATTGCCGTGATATTCTTCAAACTGACGCCCGACACGAGGGCAGAATCTAAACGATCAGCTCCGGGCTCGCGATAAAGAGATAATTTTGAAATGGATGGTCACATTTTACAGTGGGGCCACAGAGGCAAGGAATGTAGAACACAGTAATTACAAGTTTGGGCTTGATAAAACACTCTCCATCCTGTTTAAGTCAGCAGAGGTTAGCGTGCTCAGATCTCCACTTTTTAATTGGTTTTGGACTTGGGTTTGCAGAAGCAGAGGTGCTCGTTCAGAGGAAGGAGTTCCTCAGGAGCTGTGCTGGGGGTGAAGCCAGGAGGGATTTGGGGTTTGGGGGATTTTTTGTGGGTTGTTTTTATGCAGAGCTTCCCAAAACCCCAGTGCAAAGCAGGTGTCCCCAGGGAGCTGTGATTTCTGTGACTGACTCTAAAATATCATTGAAATTTTCACATTTAGTCCCTGGGTTTCATCAGCGTTCCTTCTTTCAAGGAAAGATTAGGCAGGATCAAGAGAAGAATATGAGATAAGTTTTAAAATAGAAATAGATGTGTTGGAAACCATCTTTAATGACTTTACTGCCTTTTGACAAATGTTTGTAGTCTTGAAAAAAGCAGAGTTATTTATTTAAAGGCATGGGAAGTCCCTCTGCTCTCCGAACCCCATCGTTTAACAATAAATGATGCTTTTGCTGATAAATTGCTGTCTTTATGCAGACTAGGAAATGAAATAAGACATGATGGCTGAAGGCAGACAAATGCTCAGCTGTCTAATGTTCCCTTGTATTGTCATCTATTTAAAATTAAATAAATAAAAGACAGTGCCATGTTCTCCGGTTGGCATTTTTAAGCAAGTTTTGAGTTGCTGCTTTGAGATTCTGTTTTCTTTCTCCCCTCTGTCCTTCCTGCTCTGATATTTCCCATTTTCCCCTTCCCCTTAGATCAGAAGGGGCAGTGGCTGAGCGGGTTCTTCGACCACGGCTCGTTCATGGAGATCATGCAGCCCTGGGCACAGACAGTCGTGGTGGGCAGAGCAAGGTGAGTTCTGAGCTGTGCTTGAGCCAACTGTGGACATCCAGTGTGGATTGTTTTGCATTTCTCAGGAACACAACATTCAACATTCCTGGGATTATTTCTTTCTCTCTCTATGTGGATATATATCTGTTTAATAGAAAGAGTTGGAAAGGAAGGGATGAGATGACCTTTAAGGTCCCTTCCAAGCCATTCCATGGCTCTATAATTCTATAATTTAAAGGCTTCCAGGCTAAGCAGTGTGCCAGGGGTGGAAATCAATGATTTGGCAAAGCCAGAAGCTCTCTGTCCATGCTCAGCTTCACTTGCAGTTCCTTTCTTCTGACAAATTCCAAGTGGCTTTGGACTCTCACACAGCAGGGATATATAACACAAATGAAACAGACTCCTCTCAAAAGCAGTGGCACTTTGAAAAAAACAAATATGAATGTATTCTTCTGGGATTGTTACTGTAAGTGCTGCCAAAACTCATCTCTCGTATGTATGTTTGGAATATGTGTGCTGTTGGCTGTAAATTGTCTTTTATTATTCTATGGCAACTTGTCCAGGGACACACTATAAAACAAGATGTAGCATCTTCATGTGCTAGCCTGATAAAATTTATATGAAGTATTATGGAAAACAGAAGTTGTTTTGAGCTGTTTTCAAGTTCAATAAATAACTGTAATACTTGGATAAAGATGTTCTTTATTAGGTCACATGGGCCCTAATACAGAAGTTATAAGTTACCGATTTAAGACGGCTTCTGCAATTACGGGGTTCCAGCAGCCTCTCCATCACAGGGAATGGGAACATTTCCAGCCCCTCGGTGCTCCTGGGCCCTGTCTGCTCCTGCCTGTCCCTGTGTCATCAGCCTGGGGTGGCTCTGCTGGGACTGTCCTGGCAGTGATGGCTTTGTGTGCACAGGCAGGGCTGGGCTGGGCATCCTCCCTGCTGCCTGCCCTGTGCCCCCCTGGCAGTGTCCCCCTGGCAGTGTCCCTGCTCACCTGGGAAATGCAGGAACTGTTCCAAGTCCCTCCCAGCCCCTTCTGGCAGTCTCTGATTTTTCATCAGTACCCAAATCTGGGCATTGGCAGGTGAAGGGTAGTGGATACGTGGATTTACCATTCAAAGTCCACCTTTGGTTTATTCTGTTCAATTTTTAGAGGGGAGTGTGCTCATTTTTGGAGTAGATTTTGCTGTGGGAGCTGTGACCTCTCTGGAGCTGTGCAGCCTGGTGCCTCAGCTCTGCTGCTGTTGCTGTGTGTCCCTGCTGGCTGCATGGCTGTGCAGCAGCAGCAGCAGCAGCTCTGTGTGTCCCTGCTGGCTGCATGGCTGTGCAGCAGCAGCAGCAGCAGCTCTGTGTGTCCCTGCTGGCTGCATGGCTGTGCAGCAGCAGCAGCAGCAGCAGCAGCTCTGTGTGTCTCACCTGTCTGCAGGTTGGGAGGGATTCCTGTGGGAGTGGTTGCTGTGGAAACCAGGACTGTGGAGCTGAGCATCCCTGCTGACCCTGCCAACCTGGACTCGGAGGCCAAGGTGGGTTTGTGGCCGTGTGCTCCTGTCCCTGCCTGTCCTCTGCTGTCCCCCTCTGCTGTGGGGGCAGCCCCTGGGCAGGGGGGATTCCTCCCTCTCCCCAAACCTGCTGCAGCCCTTCCTGGAGAGCTGGGAGTGCCTGGCAGCTGCTGGAGCAGAGCCTGCACTGCTGTGTGACCATTCCTCCAGCAGTCCTGCTGCCCTCAGGCCCAAGAGACCAAAAAATCCCTTCCCTGCTCTCTTGCTGGGACTGGGATGTTCCATGGCCCTCCTGCTCTGGCATTTTGCTGTTCCCCTGCCTGATTTCAGAGCCCTGGCCCTGCCTCACCTCTCCAGGGCTTTCTCCCCTCCATGTCCTTTTCTTTCTCTTCTCCTTCCCCTCCCTACAGCATCACAGTGCCAGGCTGTCCATACTCTCTTTTCTTGGCTGAATTCATGGGAATGCTGCTGGTGAAGGTGGTGACAAAGGGATTGTCCCAATTTCCCCATGGCCAAGCAGATCCCACACATTTCAGTTGCCATGTTCCTCATTGTTTATCCCACATCACAGCTCCTGATGATTTTTCCATGTTTTAACTCTCACATTAATGTGCTCCAAGGCCTTACAGTGTTTTTTTCTTCCCACCAGATAATCCAGCAGGCTGGGCAGGTGTGGTTCCCTGACTCTGCCTTCAAAACAGCCGAGGCAATCAAGGACTTCAACAGGGAAGGGCTGCCCCTGATGGTCTTTGCCAACTGGAGAGGCTTCTCTGGGGGAATGAAAGGTAAAGCAGCACTCTGGAGCTGTCCTGGGGCTGGTCTGGCTCTGCCTTGGCTGCTCAGGGCACCACGGAGTGCTGCTTCAAGTGAAGTGCCAAGGATGTGAGATTGGTCCTGTGGAATCAGAAATAAAAGAGGAGATCAGGGCCTCTTGGCTGTGTGAGAGGAGCTGCAGGGGCCCTGAGCTGCTGGAGCTCTCAGGGTGCCAGAGGCTGCTGGGCACGAGGCAGAGCCCTTGAGTTTGCAGATGCCAAGGAGGGAGGTGGCAGAAGAGGGCAAAACTCTTCCCTCTGGAAAATTCCCATTGCCTTTGAGGGTGGTTCTGCTCCCTGTGCTGCTGGTGTGATTTGACCTTGTTTATTTACCTTATTTAGTCCTTAAAAATCGTTTTACCTTAAAATATCAGATCTGGCCTTGCTGGGTTCTGGCTTTGGAGTTGGTGAAACAGTCAGCATGAGGATTTAATATTTATATTGCATTTCCTGAGTTATTGCAGGCAGGAGGAGGGGAGGACAGAGCCAGTGCAGTTTGCACCTTGCTCTTGCATTTTCCAGCCTCCTGCTTGCTGCTGGTGTCTCCTGACACTCTGGGTGTCCCTTGGGGAGTTGTTTGCAGTTTTGGTTTCAGTGCTGGCTGGGGATTATGCAGGGAGGGAAAATAAACAATTATGCCACCCCTCAGTGCACACAAACACACTGCCAGGAGCCGGCTGCACTGTGGGTAAAATGACTCCAAAATTGTGTGTAATGAGTAGGAAAAGATTAGAGACAGCTCTCGCTATGCTGAAAATTGACATTAGTGAAGGGGGAGGGAAAAAAAAAAAGAAAAAAGAGGGAAAAAATGAAACCCCCTCTTTCCTAGTCGGCCTGGGAGGTCTAATTCCTGCTGTCAAATAAATAAATAACGCCCTGAATAAAGGCAGCTCCTGGTGCTGGTGCTGGTGGTGGTTTCCCCAACGAGCTCCCTCCGTGGCCAGAAGGCTCCCGAGCATAATGGGAAATTAAATTATGAAAAACTGGCTGGAATATTGGGATGGAGGAGCCATTTGGCAGGGTTTGTTTGGGAGAACCAGCAGTGACCCACGACGGGGACACAGCCAGGCGTGAAATTCCCTGGAAATTAGCACCAGGCCTGGGCTCTGCAGGGAGGGCTGCAGCACAGGCACATCCCCCGGCTCCCACCTCGCCTTTCTGCCCAGGAGAATTTCTAAATAACAATAATAAAATGAAATGCAGTGATTCAGTGCAGTGCAGAGGCTGTTGGGAGCTGGGGCTGTGTGTGGTGGGCACTGCAGGAGGCTGCTCAGGGAGCCCAGGCTGGTTTGGCTTGGGAGCACCCAAAGATCTCCTCATTCCAGCCCCTTCCATGGACAGGGCTGGAATGAGAGATCTCATTTAAATGGGGGCCTCATGTCCATCTAAACCTCAGCCTGACCTGATCTCGTTTGAGAGACTGCTCAGGTTAGGCTGAGGTTTAGATGAACACAGGAATTCTGGCTCAGAGCACAGTGGGGACACTTTGGTGGTGGCAGTCAGGGAGGACAGTGCTCCTCAGCAGATCTGATCTGGGACCACCAAGGGGTCTCCAGCAGCAGCAGCAGCTCCACTTGCTGAAGTGTTGAGTGTGCAGAGGAAGCCAGCACTTGGTTTTATTTAATAATTTAATAATTTAATAATTTAATTTATATTATCAAATACAAATTTAATTAAATTATTAAACAATAATTTAATAACAAATATTGGGATTTAATCAGTAGTTTGATCAGGATCCCAGGGCTGCTGGGACATCCCAGGATGCTGAGGTGCTGCACTGCAGGGCCCCAGGCTCATCCTCCTGGAGGGCTGATCCCAAAAAATCCACAGGCACAGAAAGGCTTCCCTGAGCACCTGGGGAAGAAAACCCTTTCCTGATGGGACCTGGGAAAGAAAACCCTTTCCTGATGGCATTTGGAAAAGGAAACCCTTTCCTGCTGGCACCTTGGAAACCTGAGTGGGGTTTGGAGCTCTGAGAAAGCCTCAAGCTCCCCCAATTCCTCTGCTCCTCCTCCTCTGCCCTGTTCAAACAATTTGTGCATCTCTTCCCTGCACTTCACCTGAGTAAAATATATACCCATGGCAGGAGTGAAAAATGTATTGCTAATTACACAATTATTTTATTATGTAGCACTAGTAAAAAATGTCTAGTAAAGAATTAATTCAGTTAAAATAATTTGAATCAAGCAATTATTTTCTTAACACTGGAATTAGCTGAAAGTACTTCAAGTGGTTTATTACTAGCACTACATAATAAAATAATTGTATAATTAGTAATAAATTTGTCACCCCTTTTGAGTCTTTTCCTTTGCTCAGGACAAAAGGAAAGGTTGGAGTTTTGTTTGGTTCTCAGTCCCCACTGTCTCTGCTTGGATTTATGTTTATTCCCAATTAGAGGGAATAAATTGTTCTTCCTTTTGTCAGCATTTGATACCTCTTAAATAACATTAAGTTCCTCTTCTTGGATGTTTGGGGAATGACCTTGGAATTGAAATGGAGAGATCCTATCAGTGCCTGTGGTACTAAAATATATTTATATATATTTGTTTATATATATATAAAATATGAAAGAGTGTGCATTTCCCAAAGATTTAATTGCTTAATTATGTTCCTGTTAATGCTGGACACTAAAATGAGGGTGAAATGACAAAGGGACCTTGGCTGGAGTCTCTTATTTCCCCAGAAATGAGGCTTTTCTTGGAGGATTTTAGATGAATAAAAGTGTCTGGTGTTTTCAGGCTGTTCCTGCTGCAGCAGGTGTGAGGTGCAGAAATGCAGCTCCTCGAGTTTCTCCTCACTGGTGTTTTCATGGCCAGAAAAAGTGAGGCAAACTGGGAGGGCCCCAGTAAGAACCCCAGTGATGGAGGGAGGTGAGGGATGGATCCCTGCAGAGTGAGGACAAACCCAGTGAGGATCCTGCTGTGTCTGAGCCAACAGCAGAGCAGACCTGTGGGGTGGGGAAAGGGAGGTGACATCAAATTAATGGGGAGGGAGGGGAAGTTTGGCTGAGTTCTGGGGGAATCTCATCTGCTTGGTGTGGAAATGCCCCTAAAGAAGCAGCAGATTTATTGTTTGGGTTTCTAATGGGAGCTTTCAAAGGCACTGTGGAAGGAACAGTCGTGTGTGAACAAAGGGGTGGGCTAGATGAGCCTAATAACTATTTTTCATCTCTTGTATTTTGATTTAATACTTCTAGATATAATTATATGTAACAAAATATATATATTCAAGAGTGCCCGTTTCCATTACAAACTGTATCCATTAGAAACTATATCATCTCATAGAAATTCTTCTGCCTTCCCTTTTTCTCTTTTATTTAAATCACCTTTGGGGCTGATATTTTCAATGTACTGTCTTTACACAGTGGAGTTGTTCTTATTAATTTTGAGCAAAATGCCTTAAACAAATTTTAATGGAGGAAGAGCGGAGTGCTGTCCCCCATCCCTCCCCACACACAATTTTTATGAAGATCTGGAAGAGCTCTGCTGCCCTTAGGTGCATTTTAGTCACATTACATGAGTTGTGGGGTAGTGAGTCTGAAATTGGGCAGTGCAGACACAGCCGACCTGTGGGCCCAAACTGGGAATGCTGGGCTGGGAAGCTGGGATGGGCCATCCCCAGGGCACTGGTGGAGAGCAGCTGGTGTGCCCTGGGGACCTGCAGCCCTGGCACTGGTGTGGTTTCAGGGAAAGTCTCCAGGCTGGATTTCCAGAGAGGAGTCCCATGGGGGACTGGTGTGGGAGCACCCTGCAGGCTGGAGAGGGGCTTTTCCCGAGGGTGTGGAGTGACAGGACAGGGGAACGGCCTTAACCTGCAGGAGGGTGGATTCAGATGGGGATCAGGAGGAAATTCCTCCCTGTGAGGGTCCTGGCACAGAGGAGCTGTGGCTGCCCCAGCCCTGGAAGTGTCCGAGGCTGGGGCACTGATGAGCTGTGACTGCAGCCTGTGTGTCCTTGTCCCGAACATGTCTGTGTGTCCTTCCCTAGCCCTGTCTGACCCGTTCTGTGTCCTCCCCAGCCCTGTGTGACCCGTTCTGTGTCCTCCCCAGACATGTATGACCAGGTGCTCAAGTTCGGTGCCTACATCGTGGACGGGCTGCGGGAGTACCGGCAGCCCGTGCTCATCTACATCCCGCCGCAGGGGGAGCTGCGCGGCGGCTCCTGGGTGGTGATCGACCCCACCATCAACCCCCGGCACATGGAGATGTACGCGGACAGGGACAGCAGGTACGGCCGGGCTGCGGGGCTGCTCCCCTGCCCTGGGACTGCAGGGGCTGCGGGGCTGCTCCCCGTGCCCCGGGGCAATTCATTTTTATGTGTTGGGGCTGCCTGGGCTGCTCCCCGTGCCCCGGGGCAATTCATTTTTATGTGTTGGGGCTGCCTGGGCTGCTCCCCGTGCCCGGGGCAGTTCATTTCCACGGGCTGGACACCCCTTGGGTGGAATCTCGTGTGCATTCTCAGCCTGGATAAACCAGAGCTAAAGTTCCTCCCTCTGTTTTGTCTCCCTCCCCGTTCTCTTCTCCCACGCTTCCCAGCTGATGCTGGCCCGTTCAGTTTTGTGTCTGATGACCTGAAATCAGGTGCAAGAAGTGCTTTTCTTTGTCCTTGTGCAGAGGAGGGATCCTGGAGCCCGAGGGCACGGTGGAGATCAAGTTCCGCAGGAAGGACCTGGTGAAGACCATGCGCAGGGTGGACCCGGTGTACATCGGGCTGGCCGAGCGCCTGGGTACGTGGGGACCCTGGGGGCACCTGGGCACCCTCACAGGGACACTGAGGCTTTGAGCAGAGGCATTTCCATTTTTAAATACTGTCCAACTTGGGAGGAAAACCAGATGAGAGCCCTGCGTGTGTGTACATGTGAGATGGTACTCACACACACCCAGGCTGTGGAAGGCAGTGGAGTTTTGAGCTGATTTCTCTTTCCTATTATACTTTATTGACTGGATCTCACACAGACCCTCACCCAGATGCCTGGTGAGGTCTAATTTCCAGCTCAGCTCACTAAAGGTTTGTGGGCCAAACCTTCAGGGGCATCATTTCATGTAAAGGGTTTGATCAAAGCCATTTTTGGCTGCTGGCCTGTCACTGAATGTCTGGGGTGGTTTGCAGTGCTGATGTCCCTGTGCTCCTCAGTTTCAGGGAATCAGGAGGGTTTTCCTGTCTCTGTGAGCAGGGGATGTGCAGAGCTCAGTGCTGGCACAGCCAGGGTTGTGTTACTGCCACCCCAGTGATCCCAGCACCTGCTGAACACTCAACATCCCAAAATACAGAGTGTTCAGCAAAATGCTCTTAATATCAGATCTGTTCTCTCTTGGGGGAACAGGCTCTTTAAATAGTTCTTTACTGGCTCTTTCTGTAAGAGTATAATCTTACAGAGCCTCCTTTTGCCTCCAAAATTGACTGCATTTCAGTGGAGGGAGAAGCATGCCATGTGGGTATGGCTTGAATTTATAAATCCTTTTGGGATCCTTCAGGAGGAAAAGTGTTCTGCAAATGACTGATAAATCCTGGCTATTGCTGCAGTTACATTTTATTATTTGGCGCTTTTTTTAATTTATGGCAGGGCAACAATTTATATACAAAACACCCTCCTGATACGCCTCAGACAGAGAATAATAAAGGGTGAAGGGTGAGGGGATGCCCTGGGAAGTGCAGGATACCCAGAGGACACCCTCGAATCCTGTGGGACACCAAAAAAAAACCACAGGGGGAAAGGTGGGGTGGAGTTTTCTGTCAACAGCCCCAAAAACCCAGCACCATGCCAGGAGGCAGGAGCCTGGTCAGGGGCTTTTCCCCCCTCTTCCTCTACAGGGTAATTACTCCCAGCAAACTCCACACACTTTAATTAAAATGACTGCAACACAGGAGCAAGTCACTTCCAGCTGTACACAGGGAGAGCTCTAAAAGCTCCAGTCACTGATAAGCATCTCCCCGAGATGGATGTAATTGCTCCAGCACCGGGTGATCATCGCTGTTGTTTTGGCACTGATTCTGTACCAGAGCAGGAAAACCAAGATTGCAGGACACACTGAATTGCATAATTTTTTTTTTTCTGGTTTTCTTTCTGGCCAATTTAAAATTTGTCAAAGTCGGTCTTCTTCTGGATCACTGCCCTTTGATATTTCGCGCACTCCATTTGCCACAAACAAGCCGCAGGGCCGCAGTTCATGCTGACTCCAGCAGAAGCAGAGAAAGCTCCATTTATCTTACACTGCCTGCTGAATTCTTACTCATTAGCTGGGGGTTCACTGCCTCTCTTTAACCCCTGAGTGGCTGTCATCCCTCCCCGGAGCTCCGGAGAGCAGCACCAGGGAGGTTCTCCCCCAGCAGCCCACGCCGGGCTGGACGTGGCACTTGGGGAGTGGGAGAGCAGGGGAGGTGGCAGATCTTGAATCATTTGACATAAATCTGTTCATTATCAATTCTCCAGCACGATTGCTGAAATGTTGATTAGCCCCGTGGTTTATTAAAGTGTCACTCAGAGTTGGGCTGCTCAGCAAAGGGCAGGGGAGCGAGGGTGGCCCTGGCCCTGCCCCAGAGCATTCCCACATGGAATGGGTGTGCAGGGACAGCACCAGAAATGCAGGAACCGTGCAGGCTGCAGGCCTGGGGCCAGAGCTTAAAATACAGATCCAGTTGGATTTATTTAGTGCAATTTGACTAAACCAGGTGGGAGTGGAGTGAAGATCAGCCTCACCATACAGATTCTGTGCCTTGTGTCAGGGTGCACAAATGGGGTGCACAAATGGGGTGGGATGTGAGTGAGGGAATGGCAGAACAGCCCCAGGCACAGCAATTCTGGCTGCTGCATTTCTGTGTTTCCTGTAGGAAAAGGCAGCACCCAGCCATCCCCTGATGGGTGTTGTGATAGTGGCAGTGTCCTCCTCACTGATCCTGTGAGGTGTTCTGGAATACACCTCTGATTTTATTCATTTCATTTCTTTCATTTCCTGGGGCAGTCAGTCTGTGCTGCTGGGGCTTGGTTCACACCTTACGTGGCTAAAGAGCATCCAGAATTGTCTTTAAATTTCCAATTAACGAGTGAATACTCAAGGATTCATCACTCAGCTCCATTTCAGCACAGCAGTTCCTCTCAGAAAATAAACACTGTGGAGTGCAGGACCAGAACTGACCCCCACTGGCAGCTTTTGAGGAAAACCTGGGAGAAACCCTGCTCTCCTGATCCCCTCTCTCAGGGGTGTTGGATAAACAGAGGTTGTAACTTTGTTTCGTGGGTGAGGCCGGTTTCAGTAGCTGCTTCCATGTGCAGGTGCTGCTGCATTTAAATTGGTGTTAATTCACAACACAAGGCTCCAAGAGCAAGTCCTGCTCTCTCAGCTCCTCCCAGGAGGGCTGGGGGCAGGAATTGTTTGGAATTTTGTCCCTGCCACCCTTCCCCTGCTGGAAATGAGACCTCAGGAGCAGAGTGGGAAGGGCCAGGGTGGAATCACAGGGATTCTGTACAGGGATATTTGCAGCCTGTGCCACCAGCCTGTGTGA
Source organism: Cisticola juncidis (assembly GCA_013400215.1). Classification (NCBI taxonomy): domain Eukaryota; kingdom Metazoa; phylum Chordata; class Aves; order Passeriformes; family Cisticolidae; genus Cisticola; species Cisticola juncidis. The sequence goes on along the minus strand of VXBR01009378.1, from coordinate 3,912 downwards.
CCTTCACTGGCTGTTCATGCTGCACCTTTCTGACATAAATCCTGCTGAATATTTAGTGAAGCAATTACAGCCCATCTCATTTAAAGAAACAAGAGACAATCCCAAAATGCCTGTCTCTCCAGGGACGTGAGTGCCTCCCTGTGACCTTCCCTCTCCAGCTGGGCTGGGGGAGCTGCCTGGGCAGCTTGGACACCTTTGGCATTTCTGCTGCCTTTGCTGAATTTCGTGGAATCCCAGGATGGTTGGGATTAGAGGGAACCCTGAAGCTCACCAGGGACACCTTCCACTGTCCCAGGCTGCTCCAAGCCCCCCAAACCTGGCCTTGGACACTGCCAGGGATCCAGGGGCAGCCACAGCATCTCTGGAAGCTGTGCCAGGGCTGTCCACCCTCACAGGAGGGGAAAAATTCGTGTCTGACAAGTGTTCTGCTCAAGGGAGAGGAAGAGAAGGAGAGATTCAGGTGGGGGCTGTTGTTGCAGGTGTGGAAATGAGGTGGGACCCCAGAGCTGCTTTCCCAGCTTGGTTAAGGCAGTTTTGCTACTGATTAAAAGAGAAGAGTGTAGAACCAGAGGTGTTGGGGTGTTCCCTGCCTGGGTGGGCTCTGGAGGTGTTGGGAATGGAATGAAGATTTCTCCAGCCCCTTCCCATCCCAGCACTCCGAGCCACAGAGAGTGGAGGCTGCAGAGGGAGCTGCAGTCCAGGGAGAGGTGACATCTGAGGGCACTTTGGAGCTGCCTCAGGGCGCCCTGTGCTCCCTGCCAGGTCGGGAGGGTCTCCCGTGTTCCTGGTGGTGCCCACCTTTGTGCCAGGCCCTCTCCTGGTGGAACGGGGCTGCCTCAGAGCTCTGCTCCTTTTGTTTCCCTATTGATCAGCAGCCAATCCATACCTGGAGGTCTATAATGTTCCTATGATTTAAACTTGAACAGTTTCATTAACTGTCAAGTACCTCTAGAGCAAAGGAATCCCATATTTTAACTCCCCTCTCCTTGCCAGGATAAGATTTGTGAAAGGAGACTTCTTTTTCTCTTTTTTTTTTCTTTTTTTCCTTGAGAAATAAATAAATAAATAAAGCCCAGGCTTTCTGAAAAACCCTGAGGCCTCAAGATCTGACTAGGAAAGAAAGAAAACCATTCCAAGATATTTAATTGTACAGGGGGCTTACGGGATTGATCGAGAGCTTAGCTTTTTACAATAGTCCAGTGAATAAGAAATGCTCCTGACAAACGATCGATGATGGGATAATCACTCTTTATCCCCCCTCCTCATTGTTACCTTCTTTCTTCCAGGAGAACAGGGTTCAGAAGTCAAAAATCTTTATAGACGCTGCTTTTAAATTAAGCAGAAAATAGACATTGACATATTTGTTAATCTCACCTAAATCATTACTGGGCCTGGCTGGGTGGACTCGGTGGCAGGGCCGGAATTCACGGCGGGGCTGCCTTAAGTGCTTGTGTTGCCATTAAAACCAGGGAGCCTGGGAGTTCAGCGTGGATAAATATAGATAATTTTTTATTCTGAAGGTTATAAGGGGAGCTTCTCTTAATTAAAACCTTCTTACTCGCATCTGAAGGGTTAGGTAACATTTGTATTGGGAGGCACAGAAAAAACATTCCTTCCCTGGGAAGGGTCTTTGTCTGGAGGGGCTGGGCCTTGGAAAAAGAGATCTGTGGGGTGTGAGCAGGCACTGGGGTGTGAGCAGGCACTGGGAGCTCTTCCCTGTGTTCCAGCAGCCTTGGATTGCGGTGTCAGTGGGGATGAGCCATGCAGAGAGCAGCAGCATCCTGCAGATGTGCAGGGATGCTGCCCCAGGATGCTGTCTCAGCCTCCAGCTGTGGTTTAGAGGCTTCCTGAGAGCAGATTAATACCTGATCTTCATGCTCAGGAGCCTGTGCTGGAATCTCCTGGCATGAATGTGTCTGATCACCCTCTGAGAGCCCCTGTGGACCCAGTGACAGTGAATTCCAGCCTGGGATTCTGGCTGGGTGGAGTTGGTCCCTCTTGGGGTTTCTGTGAAGCTTCCTCCCAGAGGTTGAAGCTGGGTTTGTTGGTTTGGGGTTCTCTGCGTGGCTGCTGTGATTGCAGAGCCCTGGAGGGCTCTGGCAGGCAGCAGTGGGAGGGTGCTGTGCCATGGTCTGTGTTTCCTGCTAAAGGAACAGCGTGGTGGGACATTATTCTCTTCCAGGAGTAAGTCCTGTAAATGTCACTTAATTGATGGCTCAGATCGTTGGCATTTAAATGGAGCAGAGTTTCCATGGTGAAAACACCCCCAGAGCTCTTGCCTGAGTCTCTGTGGCACAAAATGTGGCCCAGACCACAGGGATGTGCTGGGCACTGCTGGGAGCTGATGCTGCAGGGTTTGTCCTGTGGCTTTTCCAGGCTTTGGGCTGCCTGGAGCTGCAGCCTGAGCTCCCCAGGCTCTGAGCCGTGTGTGTTTCAGGCACCCCCGAGCTGAGCCCCGCTGAGAGGAAGGAGCTGGAGGCCAAGCTGAAGGAGAGGGAGGAGTTCCTGATCCCCATGTACCAGCAGGTGGCCGTGCAGTTCGCTGACCTGCACGACACCCCCGGCAGGATGCAGGAGAAGGGAGCCATAACCGTGAGTGTCTGTCTGTCCTGGGGTGGGGACAGAGCCACAGCCCCCCAGGGACTGTGCAGTGACCCAGGGGGGACAGGGGGGTGAGTGTCTGTCTGTCCTGGGGTGGGGACAGAGCCACAGCCCCCCAGGGACTGTGCAGTGACCCAGGGGGGACAGGGGGAATCCTGTGTGTGATGGCACAGGGACTGCACAGAGCTGGAGAATAAAGCAGAGATTTATTGAAAGGCCTTTAGGATACACCTTGGGCAGGACAAGAGCCTGGCCAGGGCTACACCCAGGGTGGACTTAGAAAATGGACAAATGGTCACCAGGTCTCACACTTCGATAAGTTTTGGTCCATTTGCATATTGGGGTTTAATTGTCCCAATTCCAGCTGTGAGGTCTCATCCCTGTTCCTCCCTTCAGCCCACCCTTGTTTGTGCTTTTGGGCTGCAAGTTGCACTCATTGTCCTTGGTCTTTAGCAGGGGAAGGATTTGCTTTGTGTCCCTGCCCTGTGCAGAGCTGAGTGACCCTGACTGTGAGCTCAGGGCAGGGTCTGGAATAGAGGGAAGCTCNTATTGGGGTTTAATTGTCCCAATTCCAGCTGTGAGGTCTCATCCCTGTTCCTCCCTTCAGCCCACCCTTGTTTGTGTTTTTGGGCTGCAAGTTGCACTCATTGTCCTTGGTCTTTAGCAGGGGAAGGATTTGCTTTGTGTCCCTGCCCTGTGCAGAGCTGAGTGGCCCTGACTGTGAGCTCAGGGCAGGGTCTGGAATAGAGGGAAGCTCAAACTTCAGGCGTGTCCCTGGGGGTGTCTGTGTCCCCGGGGTGTCTGTGTCCCTGGGGGTGTTTGTGTCCCTGGGGGTGTTTGTGTTTCCCCTGTCCCTGCTCTCCCTCACCCCCTCCCGTGCCTGGCAGGACGTCCTGGAGTGGAAAACCTCCCGCACATTCTTCTACTGGCGGCTGCGGCGGCTGCTGCTGGAGGAGATGGTGAAGAGGGAGGTGCTGAAGGCCAACAGTGAGCTCAGCCACATCCACATCCAGTCCATGCTGCGGCGCTGGTTCATGGAGACTGAGGGAGCTGAGAAGGTACCCCCAGCCCGGATTCCTGAGGCAGCTCCACAGGCAGGGCATCCCGAGGGATCTCACCTC
>VXBR01009377.1:922714-946875 GCA_013400215.1 Cisticola juncidis | reverse complement strand
GCTTCCCCCTCACGGAGGGCGCCGAGCCGAGAGCGCCCGGCTGCCCCCGGCGGCGGGGGAAAGCCTGCCCGGGGAATCCTTATTGCACAGTCCGCCGAATGCCCCTTCTCAAAAGTCGTTGCGTTAGGAACAAAACAGCTTTCCAGAAGAATCCTTTACTAATTCAATAAAGAGGAGAGAGTGCTTTGCCTTGGCAAAGACCTGCGGCGCTCGCAAACTGTTTGTGGAGTATTTTATTCCAGCAAGTAACATGTTCTTTGACTGAAATTCCCGGGGCCGGGGGGAGATGTTAGACAATCAGAGCGTCCTTAACTGCGGCTGGATCACAGCCAAGAATCCCTACATTAGTTATGAAATGACAATAATTCCAGCTCGGCTTCACCCGTTACCTTCAGCCACCACTGTGAGGAGCTGGGTGCCTCAGGACTGACCCGGTGCCTGCAGAACCCTGTCCTGGCTGGAAGGGTTTAAATGCGATCGGATGAGGGAGACCACAATATCAGCTCCTTGACTTACTTGTCTGTGGTCACCTGCACACAGGAAACAAGGAGAAATCTGTTTCCTCAGACTGCCCCAGGATAAATCTACCTGAAGAAGTGATGTGGATAAATAAGCAAAGGCTTCTCAGAATCGGAGATGAACAGAGTGGGTCAGGTTGGAAGGGTCCACAAGGGATCATCTGGTCCAAGCTCCCTGCTCAGAGCACCTGGCACAGGATTGAGGCCAGGAGGTTCTTGAACATCTCCAGTGAGGGAGACTCCACAGCCTCTCCAGAAAATGTGTTCCAGTATGCAGTCACTCGCACAGGAAATAATTTCTTCCTCAAGTTTAGGTGGAACTTTTTGTACATCACTTTCTGCCTTTTGCCTCTTGTTAATGTATAAACTAGAAGATTGTGTGTAATAGCTGTAAGGCCGAAATGAGTGACTGCTAGTGCTAGTCTATTAGAAATACATTTAATTAGTAACAGAATCTGATCTGTATGAAATAGAATGGAAATAAACAACTATTTTTTTTAAATACCCAAGCCATGAGAAGTGTTTGGAAAATGCCTACAGTATGCCTTTCAAACTACTTAGTTAAGATTAACTTTTCATCAAGTGGAGTGAGATGCTAGAAGGCAAACAAATTATTTTAACCCTTATGTATTAGGTTTACAAGCAGAAGGAAAATACATTGGAAATACATCTGTTTTAGTTTGCTGCATACTTATTTAATATGCATCTGAGTATTTGTCAGCAAATCGTAGTAGTAGGGAAAGCATTTACACAAAAAATATGATTAATTACTATTTACATTTGACTTGCCTTTCAGCATTTTCAGCTGCAGAAATAAAAACTGGTCCATCAAATAATAATTATCTACATTTGGCTACATTCCTTGTAGCCAAGATGTTAGGTTCTCTCCCCATGCAAGGTGATCTGATGGGGATTGATCTTGGGGTTGATCATTTCTTTGCAGGCAAAACAGAGCACCCAATCCTTCAATATTTTGTTTTCCCTGTGGTGTTACCTGTCATCTTCAAGGATAAGTAACTGTATTGAATACAAACCAGGAGAAGCCTGTTTCTCCATATTATACAAACAGAATATCCATGTCAAAAGGATGATACACATGATTTTTTTTAGGCAGGAAGTGGTTACTAACACATTTTAGTTGTAGAGGATTGGCCTTTCCTATTCCATTTTAATGTTGCATCTCTATGAGATTTTTAAAGCCAAAGATTTTACCTAAGGCTCCCAATTTCATCCCCATCTGTATGATACTGACAGTGTGCACCTGTGTGTAAATCATGAGGTGATCAGACCCAACCATCAACCCAATTTCCAGAAGTTCCCATTAGTAAAGAAGTTTCAGTTTGCATTCTTGAGGGCTTTTGTGAGGACTAGTATTTTGGTGAAGCAAAACTGGAGTGTCTAAACAGCTTCAAGGCACTGAGTTTTAAGCATGCTTTTTAAAAAGTGCCCATATAAAAATTTGATTTTTTTCCGAGATTTAAGAATTATGAATATGTATACTATGAAAAGAAAAATTGATCTGTAATATAACTTCTAGATAATATTAAATTGCTCTTCTGAAGTAAACTAAAAAAATTGAGCTGGGTTATATTTTGATTTGGGTTATAACATCTCTATAAAAATACACCATTTTTCATTATGTTCTTTCTGAGCAGATCTGACAGTAGAGGCTCAGAGGATACCTCTGGCACACAAAATATAGTACAGGCACAACATATAGTTGGGCACAAGAGCTGGAGACAGAAGAGACAGAAATTTTGTTCCTCAGGCTGCCTGCAAACTTAAGATGCTTCTGTTAAATTTTCAGAGTCACTCTGGATAAGCATCTCCTGTCTGACACAGAGAAGAGATGATGAATACCAGAGCTGTACTCATGTACCAAAGCTAGCCAGTCCATAGCATTCAGGGGTTTTTTTAATGTTAGTTTGCCTAATTATTGCCCTGAGTGGGCAGCTGGGATATTTTTAGGACAGCAGCAGCAGATGAGAAGAGCAAGAATCAGTATTTATTTTAGCAGAGTTCATCCCCAGGGAGTTGTGTTTTATTGATCTCTGTGTGCTCCCTCTGAAAGCAGAGGAAGGTCTTGTAAGAGACTCCGTTTTAGGGGTTTGGTGCTTAACTTTGTCCCCAGGTAGCACTAATGCTGATAGATTACTTTGCACAAAATCTTTTTGCCTTTAGTTTTTTAAAGAAAAAATATTAAAAGAGATTACAGATCGGGGTATGAAGGGCTTTATTAGTTTAAAGTGCTGTAAATTTGCATCCTAAGGATGTGGTCTATTCTTTTTCCAGTGTACATAATTTAACAGATTCACAATTGAGGATTAATCCGTCTTTTCCTTACCTTGCTTAGGGTCCTTACAAGAAATAGATTTTGCTCATCTTCCCAAACAGAAGAAATGTCTTAGTGCTTCCCCTTTCAGCTTTCTGATCGAACAAAATGCAGATGCAGAGGAGTTCCCAGGAGTGCCTAGTGTTACTCCATCCCAGGTGCAGGATCTGACATTTCACTTGTTAAATTTCATCCCATTAATCCAGTGTTCCAACCTATCTAGATTCTTCAGTACAGCCTCCCACAGAGTCATTGGCACCTCCCAGTTTGGTGTCACCAGATCTGTTAATGGTGTGCTCAGCTCCTGCATCCAGGCTGTTGTTAAATATATTTATATATATCTATATCTAGACATGAACCCTGAGAAACCTCCCTGGTCACCAGCCAGATGTGGCCCCTTTCACTACAGCCCTTTGAGCTCTGCCTGCCCTTCAGGCAGTTCTTCACCCAGTACATCATGAATCTGCTCATCCCACAGTTGGACAACATGTGCAGAAGGGTGCTCTGAGAGACAGTATCAAAAGCCCCACTAAAATCCAGGAAAACTACATCCACCTCCTCCCTTTCATCCACTAGGCAGTGACCCTACCATAGAAGCAGATCAAATTAGTTAAATAGAACTTTCCTTTTGAGAACTCATATTGACTGTGTCTGAAGACTGCACTGCTCTTGCAATGCTTTTCAGTAGTACACAGTATAATTCTTAATTTTTCCACTTAACATTTTATGAATTAACTTCCAGTTAAGGAAGTTTTGTTTAAAATTATTTGTCTATTATTTTGCTGAGCCTTTTATTCTTTCAATTAAGTTTTGGCGTGTTCTTTTCTGTTTGGAGGAGCAGCTTTAAGTTTTGTTGAATTAGGTGACAGTTATCCAAACTTACCAATATAGCAGTAATAAATTTTACAGTCTACATTGACCCCTTGACATCTTCATGACAATCAGAAATAGAAATGGACTCAGAAGTACCCTTATGGCAGCAGCTAAATCTTGACAAGAACATCTCAGAGAGCAAACAGGAATGTCTTGCATAGATGTGGAACATAAAATATCCAATAATCAGGCAGCAGCCAGCTGGTGGGGTTAGCTACTTCATGTGCAGCTAGGATACAGTTATTTTTAGCAAGTGGCAGAAAGACTTCAGGATGCATGTATAGAAGAGAATAAGATTTGTAGAAGTCCTGCAGAGGCTTACAACAGCAAATACACTTTTTAGTCATGTCTGGTAAAGAGTTAAGATGTTGGGGGATTGCAAAGCAAATTTGCTACAATATTGTTTATCTTTTCATTATTATCTATCACTGGATAGATAATATTCAGGCTATATTTATTTTAAAATAATTTACATGGCCTCTTGCTATTTTCCCATCATGGTGCTTACCTTGCCCTAGGATGGGTGTGCTCTGCTGGAGAAAGCACCAGGTGGCTGCTTCATTTCTTGGAGCAAGTATAATGTCAATGATGCAGGATCACAAAATAGGGGTTACAAGGCTAAGGGTCATTGCTGCTTGGGAGAACTGACAAGACCAGGAAAATCACAAAGCTAAATCTTTCATATTACTTTTTTCCCCTGTAGATTCTGTGTGTTTGACTTGCAAAAGGCATTCCAGTTTGTGGAGCTGAGGACTCAGAGCTGATAGCTGAGCAAGTGGGAACATTGTGTGAGGTGTTGAAAGAGCTAACTCTGGAGCAGCAGGTACTCACAATCTGTCCAGGCTCTGCCTCAGCATCCCACTGTAAGATGCAAATAGTTCCTCCCTCATATTCCTCCAGGATACTGTGGAGATACTTCGTAAAGCAACTCATGATGAGCACCACAGAGAAACTCATCAAGGAACAGTTCTACATGGAAAGCAGAATTTGTGAGTAAATCAGGTCTGGGGCTACACAATGAATAACAACACCAAAATAGTTCTGACTAACTGCTCATTAACTGAGTACTGCCTGTACTGAGCCTTGTGGGAATTCCTGCAGTGGCGATCTGGGAGAGAAGCAAATGGAATATGCACAAAGAAACCTACCCCTGGCATTTCTTAAACAAGTGTTTAACTTGGCCTCTTTAATGATCTTTTAATGTACTTTTTTTCATTTGTCCAGATTCTGTTTAAATATCCTCAAATATATTCACATCCCTGTTGAGAGTATTTGTTTAGCTGTTATGGGCAGAATGGTAAAGAAATGTAATCACCTTTATGGCCTTCTAATTTCTATTCCATAGTTGCTTTCTGTAGTAATTTTCCAGAGTGTGAATCAAACTCTCAGTACAAAAAGAGCATGTAAATGCTGAGAAAGAAGATCTCAGAAAAGCTGCTATCTATAACATTCTTTATATTCTCAAAGTTTCTGTAGAGGATTTTTTTTCTCGAGAATTTTAGCACCTGAAGTTTTGTCACTTGATCTGTTAAGGGTATGACTGACATGTTCATATCAGCTCTGCAGGTATATATATTGGAAATCTATTTATGTGTATTGTGTTCTGAGGAGTAGGATAAAAACTGGTATGCTCTCAAGGGAGGAGCCTCTCAGACAAGGATCCATGGTAGTGAAGAGTTTTTGCAAGAAGTTAAGGATAAAAAGTCATGTGAGCCACACTCACCAGAGACAGGTTTTTACACTGTCAATATCCTTAAAGTAACTGCTACTTGAAAGGTTTTTAAAAAGTCACAATGGTTCTTTTCCAGAAAGTATAGTGTACTCCTTCCTTTTGCTGAAAATCTGTGCATGTCTTTGGAGTATGCCATAGAGTGAAGGGCTCAAGGGTGCCACCTAAAGCTCAAAGACACAAGAGGGTATGGTGCAGTGAGAAGCTACACAACAAATAAGGTTTTTTGAAGAATGGGTGATCTTTTGAAACACATCCTCATGCCATGCCTAGTGTATTTTCCAGAAAATGCCATTCTAAGCATAGGCCGTGGATTAAGCTGTGTTCAGGCTGTATTATTATGCTGTGGCATGTGAGAAGTATTTCGCCCAGACTCCAGTAACTGGAGAACAGCCCCCCACCCCCGAAATGAAACCCCCAACAGGCAGGAGTGAAGTTTGAGTGTGAAGGAGCAGAGCAGCAGTCAGTGAGAGCTGCTGGGTGCTCTCTGGGCTGGAGCTCTGCCAAGGGCTGAGCCTTAGTGCTGTCAGCAGCCTCCTCACCTGCTGCAGGGAGCAAAGGGCACAGCGGGAGTCTCAGCAGCACCGAGGAACAGGCATCTGAGTGAGACTGGAAAAGGAGCTCCAACTGATACACACAACGACTTCCCCAACTTTTGAAGGCATTTTTAGCCAGACACATGACCTATTTAGCCAAATAATGGTTTTGGTTTTTGTGTCTTCCTAAACTGAGCAGTCTGGAACTGAAGCATGAGGTTTAACTGCACCCCAGCAGTGCAGCAGTGTCCCAGTGCCAGGTGAAATTTTACACAACGCAACCCACAAAACCAGGAGCGCTGGCTGTCTGTTTTGGACAATTCATGTGTTAAGTTAGAATCCCCTTTTTGGACATTATTAGTCAGTATTAGTATTTTTCTGTCTCGGTCGGCTTTTTATCACTTCATCAGTAGGTGGCAGTAATAGACGAGCCTATGCAGTTTCTATTTGTAATAAGAATTTGGAAAAGACAAGACCCAATTTTGGGGTAAAGCTGCTCATTTTGTTTGTTCACAAGCGTGAGTGGTGTAAATGTACTTGACAAACTCAGACGTACATCTTCCTCTATCAGACAGAAAAGCTGTTCCTATACCAGTTCTGGTATTTATGGCTGTACTTAATTTAATAGTGCTATAAAGCTGGATCAAATGAGATGCAAACGTACATTATTTACCTAAAGATTGAATATGCAGGTGCCTGTAAAATTTTATGTAACACTTATTTTGGTAACTTTGCACACTATTTTTCACACATTAATATTTCGGTTGGTCAAATGACTTTAAGTATTAATTTTCAGTAAAAAAAGCCTGTATTTCCTAGGAACCAATCCTCCCCCAAGTTTTCTTTAGTCTCCTTGAAGAAACAAATCCATATTCTGATGAAGACCCAAAGGACAGCCATAATTATGGCATTTTCTAGGAAAATTATATATAAAGATTTTTTTATCCCTATATAAAGAAGAGATAGGAAAAACTATATAATCAGGTCCTCTCAAAGCACATATTTTGTTACTCCTTTGATATCAGAAACCCAACTGGGTAAATGACTGCCTTATTAAAGTTTAGGCTTTAATATGCACCTTTACAGACTCTTCCCAAAGTGTTCTTTTCTTCTGTTGTTAAGTCCCTGCAAAAATGCCTGGTTACAACATCCTTATGAATAATTGTTTACCTTAGTGCCACTGACAGCAAAGGTTGTATTTATTTTAACTCATGATATGATGTAGAATAGCTTAGTTTAAACTTCCCTCCTTATTTTTGTCCTCCTTTGACCATAATTTTATAGAGGTTAGCTTAAAAAATTTGCCTATCAGCACCAGCCAAGCACCCTGCTACAGCCTACCCTATGATATAGGAAGCAAAGAAAGAGAAATAGCATAAAATAGAGAGGAGGAAAACAGTTTTTAGGATTGAAATGGTAGCATCCTAAATTCAAAGTCAACCAAGGAGATTAATCTGATGGAGGCAAAATAGCAAGTCCCACTCATGTGCTACTGCGACATTACAATTTACCACCAGTCCATTGGGAACTCTCATTTCATCAGAGCAGCAAGAGTTGGGATATGAAGAAAGGATTACTCATAACATGTTAAACTCCCTTGAATCCAATTCTGTTCTGAAGTTCTCACTCCATGAGGTGACACACCAAACTCACACAGCTAAAAGAAAGCACACATTATTTCTGGGCCTGAACTATAAATAAACAAGCCTAATGGCATATGAAATGAAAGAGAGAGGGGAGCAGCACAGCATTAGGATGGCAGCAGGTCTGGTTTTGTTTTAATTGAAATTAGTAGGAATCAAATCAGACCGTTTGATGAAAATATAAACTCATTTATTCAGCCTACAGGAAACCTTTCTGTTAGATAAATCCGCATTTTGGAAAGCTTTGTTTTTCTATCACTCTATACTTCATGATATAATATGTATTCAGTATTTAGAAAAATTTACAAAATCATTCTGATATCTTTGTGTAGAGCTGAGGCAAATGCTTAAGCATGAAACTCAAGTATCAATAGCAGATTATCCAGACTGCCTCAAAGGTCAAAGCAGCACAAAATATAATAACGACAAAGACATTTTATGGTTTGCTGGGATTGGAAAAAAATATGTTCTTTTAAATGTTGATTTGTGGATCAAACTGGCATTTAAAAAAGTGAACCATATGATGCCATTCTCTTTCAGAGATTCAATTTTTTGATGGTATTCTTAAGGAAAGTAATATATATGTATGCATTCCAAAGTTGTTAGAATTTTATTTGAAGTGCTGATCTTTGAAGTTCACCTCACCCTCCTCCCCTTCAAATTATTCATTTGCCAGTAGTATATCTTCATTCAAGGAACTTGTAAATAAGGCCTGAGGATATTAAAGAATGATGTTCTGTTTTCCAGTAAGAAATTATGCTTCTACAGTTTAACCTCTTCAAACACATTATAGACATCTGCTATATGTCATATGTGTGCATATAAATATGTACTTTGTGGTATCCCATGTATTTCCTTTTTTAAAATTAGAAGCATGAAATCATCTTAATAGATACATTTTCTTCTTTTTTTAACATAATGGAATTTATGAATTGATGAAAGAAACCACAAACATGCGAACCAGCTACTTAAAACATAACTCCAACACATTCACAACTCCTTGAAGAAAAATTTTGGAGAAAAACCTGAAGATCAAAAGAATTACATTCTCCTCTTGTGAGTAATAATTCTGGATTTTTTGTAAATGCAGCTCTTATAACCAGAGACACTCAAAAGCCCTGAAATGTTTCAATCTCAGGATGTCAGACACTGACCCCAATTGGAAACAGAAAGCAAGCTGTTTGCAATACTGTAATAAGCTGTGGCAATTTTGTTATTTTAGATGGGAAAGTTAATGATGAGACACAAATGCAAGTTGTTACAAAGCCTTTGAGAATAAAGCTGTATGCCCTATATTCTCCTCCCATGCTGTTCCAGTTAAAACCATACATGCAGAAGGACAAATGAAAATGTTGCCATGGTGATCAGAGCAGTTACCAAATCATGTACACTGTAGGAAGGATTCCCTAAAGAACCTTATTAAGCATTTTGTTGCTCTTTTCAAAGAAATATTTTCAGAAAGCCTTTTTTTATTTCACTATTTTATTTGTCAATAAAATAGCTACTCAGTTAGCTCAACCCTATTTCTCTACCCCCAAAATAAAAACACACCACACATCAAGAAAAATTCTTGTTATAAGTTAGGAATGGAATTCTTAGGCTGAAAACTTTGAAATAGGAACCACGGATGAGCATTGCAAAAATAAAACCTGTTCAAGACACTTGCATGTTTTTCAGCATATATATGTCAGGCCTGCTAAGATACTGATGTCTTCAGTACTGCCCAGTTCAAAAACCAAATCTTTGAATGAAAGACATCCCAACAGCCTATTGGTTAAAAGGAATAAGGTTATGTAGGGGGTTTTTACAATAATATTGCCTGAGAGATATGAGTTCTGCCAGCAGCAGAAGCACCATCCAAAGCCCTCTGTCTCATGTGCCCAGACTAGCAGCTGAACACAGTGGGTGAGGCTCATTATGCAACTTGAATGGCAAGGAAAACAAACCCTGTCCAATGCAGACGTCTTGTATTTCCACCACACAAAACAGTACAATGGACATCAACGGAAATTGCTAAAAATAAGCTGGAGAAGGTACATGCACTTTGGGGGACATGCCTTTGTTCACCAAGCTGCCCTTTTCAGCATCTAAATTCAGCATTTAATATCCCAAGGCCCTCAATTCTCAGCTAGTTTTTTGCCTTGCAGGTATTTGTTTATGGAATACAAGTTTGTGCAGAGGAAGGGAGGAAGCTTGATGTGTTATGGGGTGGCTGTTCAGAGTCTCAGCTCAGACTGGTGCAGCTCTCCAACAAAATTGTCTCCTGCTTTATGGGGCTGGCTGATACACTGTACTTATCAGGTACTGCAGTGAGAGAACTGTCCCAATGCATCAGATTGGAAAAGAGCTTTCATTGTTTTTAATAAGGAGAAGAACAGAAAAAAAAAGTCTGTAAAATAACAGTTGCTTCCATCAGGTGCCTTTCATGAGCTTAATTTTGCTTCATGAAGAAGGCAGTCTTATTTCAGACCTCATTCTTTTCCTCTCACTGCACTTTAAAGTCAAAACAAAAAATGTCCCAGAACCTCCAGAAATTACTTGCTGACAATTTAACTAATCTGCAGCCACAAAATACACAAACATAGTGGCTGTCAATAGCACAGTGATCTCGCTGCATATCCTAGAACAACATTTATTTACCATTAGTCTCCATCCCCATAAACTCCTACTCTCATGGGCAAAAGCATGTAGAGGGCTGCTCAGAAAATGTAATTCCCCCCTCCCTGTGCTGTTCAGAGCAGTTTTACATCCCCCATTAAAACACTCAGGAACACTTATTTCACAGTTCAGTTTACTTTCTAAATAATTTAAATCATTATCATTCAAAATAAGATACAAGCAACCACATTTTTCTACAGTTTTATTGATGCAATCCTGGTGTGTGACTATACATCTTCATTCTGCTTGTAGCCACAATGGCACTTTACTAAGATTGTTGTTGTAGTCAAGTTTCTTACAGTCTTCAAAAAAACATATTTATAGACACTACTTACTGTATAAGACCAATCACTCCAAACATTGTAAATCACTGGGATTTTTTTCCTAAATAGTGCTACTTGAGGAAAAGGTCACACTACTCTCTTTAGATAGAAATTTGTAAAGGCAATTGAATTAAATTCACCTTCCAAAGAAAATAAGAATATTAAAAGTAGCTTCAAGAATTGGTATGACTCATTTAGATCCCAGAAAAATCTATAACTGGCAGACATCTACAATTTGATACTGTACTTGATATTTTCATTAGGACCAAGAGAATGTTTGTGAAGAACTGAAATTAAACTTGTACATTGCTCTGAAAGATAAGCATTACCTTGAATTTTTTAGGGTGTGGGGTTTTTTGGGTTTGTTTGTTTGTTTGTTTTTTAATTTTAGGGGGGCTTTTTAGCAGAACTTGCCCCACCTTACAAAAATGTTGTAGTTATGGGATAAGTATTGACATCTGAAGAAGAAAATGCTAACAGCATGCAACACTGTTACCAAGTTTTAGCAGATGACATTTTTAATTGAAAACTGACTCAAAGGATAGTACAAAAGAGTTTCTTCTCCCTAAAGGGATTTTCAGATGCAGGTACAGGAATAATAAGGGGATCTTCTCCAATGTGTGCATCACAATATGCCAATAAATCTGCTGCAGCCTTGGATACCTAATAGAAGAGAAGAGAGAACTACTGTAACACTTAATTCCAAACCAATCTGAATTGCTTTAGTATTTTTCATAGGACAAATGATAATGGAAGCCATCGTAAAACAGGGAGTAGATTGCATTATCCTTTAAACATGAGACATCTCTCTCATTTTGCTCTTCCTAGGCCTAGTAATCCTTACATACCTTTTATCTGACATAGTGACATAGATGGTATCAATTGATATCATCCACATCAAGCTGTTCCTGTCCATCAGAAGGAGGTCAGCAGAACAGAGTCATTAAAACATTTATATGTTAACCACCTATAAGTAATAAGGATTCTCCTTGAAGTGTGTTTCTGTAGAGAAATCTGCTTCAGCTCTTACTCCAACTCATTGGTTTTAAGGTTTTCCACACACACCCTCTCTCTCCACCCTGTGATCCTCTGGCTATAAAATAAAAAGTTATTTAGGCACATGACCATGGGATTAAAAAGAAATAATAAATCAGGAACAAAACTTGAACACCCTGTGTCATAGCTCTCATTTAAGCTAAATACTGCTCTTCTCAATGAAGTGAGACTGTCTTCTGCTCGGTAAATTACTATAAGTAGTTCTTCATTCACAGCATTCATTTAAACTTAAACACTACCTTTATATTTTTAACTTAATATTTTTATACTTCTAAAATAAATAATTCTCAATAATTCTCCAAATTCAGAACATGGCTTTATGCTTACTGAAAGTCTACAAAAATACAAATACATATAAAAATATAGCATTGTGTTGAATATTTGCACTGCAAGCTATTTTGCATGAAATGAAAAATGAAATATTAAACCTTGTAAATTTTGCAGCTTTGTGCCACAAGATGATTGGTGGCAGTAGGCCATAGTGACTCATTTATTTTTTCAAGAATTTAGAAAGTATATACAAATTTTTTTTGTTCTGCTCAATTAGTAAGATATTCACAGCTATCTGTATCTCTTTGCTTTGGTGAATTGTTGGGTTTTTAATATTCTGATAGTTGAGAAAATGAATTCTGGAGTCTTTATAAAGAAGTCTTTTCTCTGAGCACCATGACAGCTTGTACCCTGTCAAACACCGAGGTCAGCATGTTTGCACAACTAGAGTGAAGAGAAGAAACAAATCACATTTCTGGTATTTTTTCTAGCAGATGTGTCATCAGTGTTAGCTTTAAGCTTCCCCACACACCTGCTTACTTTGACATGAACCCAGCCCATAGTAGGCCTCACATTAGACCTATGAAGTCAATGGGTATTGAATCACAGTTTGCATGAAATTTAAATGAACTTTTGAAGACAGTTATGGGCTCTTTATTTCTTTATTTTCTTTATTTTTGATTTCTGAATGCCTTTGTAGAATGCATAAATCTATGGAGAATCTGTGATTGGCACCCCAGTATAGACTATCCCCCCTAATGGAGGAAATAAGAGTGTTAAGGTTATTTAAAATTAGTTTGTCTTTGAATTGGCCTGTAAGACAAAAGGGTGGCAGAGACATTACATGTGAACAGAAGGCTGCTGGGCACAGGTGAAACAGAAAACTGAACAAATCAGAAGAGAGGTTCACAAGGACCAGTGCTTCTCAAGAAAGAAGCAGGTTAAAACAATGTGGAAAGTTACAGACCTCAAAGTACAAAGGATTGTTATGATTTCCCTGTGATGATCTTGTTTGTTCCATGCATGGATAAGCAACATTAGCCCACTTATATTGCTTTTCATTCAATGGAAGAGAAGTAGTTTCAGAGCTCATTCTTAGAAGGGACAAACCCCATAATATAATTTCCTGTCTCTCTACATATTGCTGTGCTTTGATATGATTTATATTAAAAAAAGAGTGTTTCACTAGAAAAAGTGAAACATATATTTTTGTATCTAACTTGTCCTGTAATACTGTCCTGTAGGAAAGTTGTGAAGCAGAGTAATACGTTCACAGAATCACCTGGGTTGGAAAAGACCTTTTAAATTATCAGGTCCAGCCTTTGACCTGACACCATCTTG
This sequence comes from Cisticola juncidis, assembly GCA_013400215.1. Lineage (NCBI taxonomy): Eukaryota > Metazoa > Chordata > Aves > Passeriformes > Cisticolidae > Cisticola > Cisticola juncidis. Next base: position 933,596 of record VXBR01009377.1, on the reverse strand, counting down.
TCAACTAGACCATGGCACTTGGTGCCACATCCAGTCTTTTCTTAACTCTAGGGACAGCAACTCCACCACCTCCCTGGGCACCCCACTCCAATGCCTTATCATCCCTTCTTGTGAAGAGAAACCCTTCCTTCAATGTCATCGTGTTTAAGTCACATTTTAGTTTGCTTTTAAACAAACCATAGTACAATTTATTTAAAAACAAACCTGCAACAAGAAACTGAGGAACGTGATCATTGTCACAAACTAAACCTGTGCTAGGCCATATATTTTCATCCTTTAAACAAATAAAAGGTTTTAAGAGGAAAAATCCTCCCACTGGGATTACAAATAGTCATAGAAGTGAATTATAACCATTTCTTCACTAAAAGTAGAGTAACTTAGGCCTGCACAGTGGAATAATGACCGCTCCCAACAGGGAGTTAAATGAGCTGATCACAGTCCAGGAGCAATGAAAACACCAGTTCCTGCGGCTGTGAGCAGCGTTGGCAAAGTGAGACCTGTGGCCCAAAGCCCAGCAAAGCACAATATTGCCTCCAGCAGGTTTCCTGCTCAGTGTCATTACTGGGAAGAGCCATGGTGGAAGGTCTGTGCACAGAGCATGGCACCAAGCAGGGATGGCTGCTTTGGCACGGGCAGCACCCAGAGGTGCTCCGGGGCCAGGGCTGTGCCGAACGTGTGGATGTGCCAATCGTCCCCTTGTGCCACAGAAGGAGTTACATGGAGCCCACTCCATCGTAGCTTTTACTCCCCTTTGGGGTTATTTGTAGCCAAACTTTGCTGGACAGCTTCAAAATAGCTTTCCCTAAGAATTAAAATAAATGCATGTGATTTGAATATTCAAATGAAGCTAACACATTTATCATGTCAGCTTTCCTATGCAATATGGCTTGGTCTGCAAATTTAAAGTAATTTATACATATTGCAGAAGTGGCTAAAGAAAAAGTCAGACTCCAGTTTGATTGATGAATTCTATCAGAAAGATAACATTTAATTTTTAAAAATTTAAGGTGTATGGATTAGAAGAGATGGAATATATAGGTATCACACCAATCTCATATTTTGTAAAATTGCTTTTACTCTGTGTAGCAAAAACCACATCTGGTTATCAAATTAACGAAAGGGAGAAAAATCCAACAAAACACTCAACCCTGATGCTTTAAATAATTAATCTCAGGAGGACTGTGAGATTTTACCATTATATTTCAGAATAGCAGAGGTGATAAAAACTGCCAGAGTTAGAACATCCTGTTAGCTGCACTAATAATTACAAGCTTCAGTGACAGGGCAAAATGCTGCAATTACAATGTCTTTTGCCTTGTCATGGATTGTGACTAATTACCACCCTTGCTACAACACCCACTCTGCTTATCCTTTACATCCAAAACAAAGAGATTCACACACATTTATTGGCATTCTCACCGTTCATCTCCCAACACCATTCAGACCAGTTAGGAATACTTTTTATCTTCCCGAGGGAAAAGAAAATGGAATGATAACTGATATGCCAAGGGTCTTAAATGTCAGAGCACTTTTGCTTTTTTGGTTGCAAAGAGAAGTAGTGCGTCATTCTGAGGACAACTCTGCTAAACACCAATACTAACTTTGCTTTCTCAATTTTACTGCTAGCATCTTTAGAAGACACATTATTCTACTAGTCATGAGGCCACTATTCATCTGATTTACTTTGGTGTTTCCTAGCTTAGAATCTGCATTTCCAGATTCCTGCTTACTTCTCCATTGTAACTCCAGCTGTTCCTTTGCCAGGTAAGACAGGTTCAGTTATAATCCTTCTGGGATTCCTACAGTTTGCAAAAAAACCCACAGTAATCCTCCTTGCAACTACTGATCAATATACCAAGAACTCCGTCCTCCTCTTTTGAGCTGTCCAGCTTCTTTCACACCTCAGCAGCAAGTTGTTTTTGTGGAACCTCAGAACACAGCACTGCTTTGCTGTTCTGACTGGCCAGAGGACTTAATAGGACTTCTTAAATTACTTGAAAAATCCAAAACTCAGTGGGGAGTCTGCAACTATCAATGTCCTTCTAACTACAACATTTTAATTGAGCAGACCCAACTCTTGCTGCTTACAGCAGCTACTGTGCATGGAAAACAAAGTGCCTCTGTAGTAGAAAAATAAACCCGAACTTCTGATTTCCCCAGTCAATAACACAGACACCTCTTCAATGTGGTCTTGCCTATTGTGGCAATAACAACTTGGCTATAGCTATTTTGCAAAAGAGGGTTTAATTAAATTATTTGGAAAGCCCTGATCATTTGTTAGATGTCTAGCTAGTTTAATCAGGTGCAAAACACCAGAAAAAAATGAAGTAAGTTCATTTATCTGCCTTTACAGTGATGATTTGAGAATTTAAAATCTCCTGTTGAAACCACTGGGAAATCTCTTGGTAAAATTTGGCTGTGCTGAAACATACACTTAACTGGTTCAAGATTTAAAAAGCCAAGCAGACTTTGAAGGAATAAAAAGCCAATCAACCGCTTCTCACAATCCCTCATACTCTTGTTCAAAGAAATTCTAGAAATCAAGGCATTTCAAAAAGTTATATTTGCTTTATGTTAGGATAGGTACCCTCAAAATTCTGAAACATGTCAGATTTTCTTTGGTGTGTTTTTGGTCCCAGGCTGTTTCATAAGGTGAAATAATCACACTTTCAAGCTACCTGTTTTTTAGATCTGCCACATTTGCTAATAACTGTGGGGTTTTTAATTAAACTGGCTATAAAAACAACCTGTCTTTCTTGCATATATAATCAAGAATGTTATACACCTAAGTAAAGAAACCATTTGCATAACTGACCTAATGATGTGGGACGTGACAGTTACTACTCTATATTTGGAAACAAGTTTAAGACAAACTACTAAGTATCAACTACTTCAAATGTCAAATAAACTGGGCCATACTTTTCTAACCCTTTCCTCTGCCACCTACACCCTCCCTTGCCAGTTCTATCCATGAAGCTGCAATATGACCTGAGTTGGGACTAACCAAGGCAGACCTGCTTTTACTGCACGAAACAAACACCGGTCCCTGTGAAGAGCTGATGTGATGAATTTGTGACACACTGTGAAATAGAGAAACTACTTTTGCAAATTCAGTGGTCTTACAAGACATTGCTAAAAACTGCCACAAAACAGAGCGACCTAAATTTCTTTTTTCATATGAGCAAGACTGACCACTCATGAATTGCGCTAATATTTCTGAATTATAAATACTACTTTTCTAGCTGGTGAGTTAGTGATCTGAGACTATCTTAAAAATCATAAATATATACTACCATCCCCACGCTGACTACACGCAGACTTTTAGCACACAGGATGGATGGACAAACAGACTGAGTTAAGACTACATGAAGATTTAAATATACAACATTTCTAAATTGTCCTACTGACTTGATAATCTCAGTTACAGTTTGTAACAACTCAGTTACAGTTGTTTGCAGAGAACCGGGCAATTCTAACGCATTACTGTTTAAGGATGGAAAGACTAAAAACTTCTTCCTTTTAGAGACTGGATTTTTTTTTATCAAAATAATTATTCCCTATTACCAGAAGCAGAGAGCAAAAAAATGGGCATTGCTTTCTGAAAAAGTTCTATGGCATTATTAGCTTCTAGGTGCTTGATATTTCACAAAATTTTAGCCTAGTGGAAAGCAGAATGACATGCAAGAATAATCCACAGGATTTTTTGATTAAAAAATCTGAAAACCTCTTTTTAACAGTGCCTTTAACAATAATATTTAATCCACATGTATTTAGAGGCACGATGAAACCAAATCTTTACATACATGTTATCAAGTGTGACGAATCATAACTGCACACTGCAATCATACACATTTTTTGTGCAATGACATCTGCACTAAAGACAAAGCAAAGCAATTCATCTTGTCTCATCATTATTCAAAAATTTTGCAGTATCTTAAAGACTTATTCCAATTCTTAAAGGAGAAAAACCAAGAAACCAGAGCTGCACTTAAATTTAGTTACAGGTGACAAAGAAGAGCACCTGTGCACCCGCCAGCTGATTTTAAGTATTTCACAAAATACTACTTTTGACAAATGTAACTGACACTCACACAGAAGCAGACTTGAAGCCAGGCTTTGGAAATCGCTTCACTAGAACCCACCAGTCAGCATGTAACTCACTCACAGTACTGAATATTGTTTTATTGCTCAACACAGATTCTTGATTTCTGCATTATTAAAGGCATGCTGTTTCACAAACTACTCACTGAATTCAAAATATTGACAATAAGTCCAAGTTTACCTTCATTCTATCCATGTATGCTTCCATTTTTAACTGCTCCACAGCCTTCCTGGCTTGAGAAATACTGGTTGTACTGTTTGACACTAGTTCCTTCATTTTCTTTTTCCTGGAAGAGATGAAGTTGAGACCATTTAAAGAACAAATGCAAACGCAGCAATCCTTGAGAGGACAGTTATCTGAACTCTAACCAACCCTTGCCCAGCACATCAACACTAGCAGGTTGTTGGTCACGAATACAAAGCAGACACCATTTATTTCTGTTCTCTTGCTCCATGTCACCTTATTGCATTACATATTTGCATCCTCAGTCATCAGCATTCTGCCCAAATCCTGCAAATGACATACAAATGCGGAGCACATGACCATGACTTCAGTGTGAAAATGGTTGCCCTGGTTCTTGTTGCCAACACAGAACAGCTGTTCACAAATAGACCTTGCAGGCATTGCACAGTTGGGCTCCACGCCCCAGTTACACCTAGAAACATCAAAACAAGCTCAGAAATGTGTGCAGTGGAAATGAATGCCATACTGCGCTCACCGAGCATCAGAGAGAAACTGTAAGACAGAGAATGAGTCGGAATTCTGACTATCCATAAAAGAAGTTTAGAAATGACATAACAGATTAAGAAGAAATAATGCAGTGGTTTCCAACATTTTGCTTAGACACTCCAGCAAAGTCTAAAGATGACTAAACCCAGTACAGTATGCTCTACAGGAAAGGAATGCTTTCTTTTTTAAAAGATCTGCAGCTCTTGGGGAGGGACATCTAGGTAAGGTATGTCAACGTTTGGTTCTGTTGCATTGCTACTCCCTGAGGGATTAAGAGTAAATCAGCTCAATATCCAGCAGCCCTCAGCACTGTTCCCAAATGAGTCGAGACATCCACATTCAGACCTTGACTAACTCACAGTATTTATGCCAGAGGTGGTCTGCATGTTAGACCCCTTTGTGCTGACACCTCTACGCAGCACTGGCCCAGCACAAGGAACAGTCACTATTTTGAAGTCACTGGAGGCTGGACTAAGGCCACATGGAAAGATTATGGGATACGGATGACCTAGACAGGTCCCAGACTAGTTGTACTACCTAGTAAGACTGGGTGATGAGGTTTCAATCAGGCAACATTCCCCTGTGGTCCTTCTCACAAGTGCCACCTGCAGCCAGATTAGGTTGGCACCACGCCTCAGAAACCAATACAAAGTTCAGCTAAATGCAAAGGACACAGGGTGGGAGAGGCAGAAGGGACGCAGGAGGAAAACACACACAAGGAGGCATTTTGCACTGCTACCAAGGCAGTTTTAGGCTCGGGCCTTTCAAAATGAATACTTCCAGCTTATTTCTGGATAAGAAGCAAACACCTAGAATCACACAAATTTCCCTTCTTGAACCTTGATAGCTTACTTGATCCAGTCACTGAGGTGTAAGATACAAACAGGAAATAAAGTAGGACACTGGAAATGCTCCTGTAAAAAAAAAAAAGGGTTTTTTACCATGTCCCTGGTTAGACTCAAGAGAAGTACACAATCTATAGTACAGAAAGTTTGGAGGAATAATTTTTGAACTACTTTGATTTTGCAAAACACAAATGCTCAGAGACAAGGCAAAGACAGTTGTTTCTTCTCACAGCCTGGTATGAAAAAGACCTTTTCTAAAAATCAGCAACTGTGCTGTTATACAGGATGGTGGAATACAAATGCCAGGGTGAGCCATGCTCAACACTAATTTGAAGAAACAGTAGAATCTTTTTCTTTCAGGTCTAGTATAAGTCAAGGCAGGGAAATATATACTTTAAAATATAAACTTTAAAATATATTAATTGTTCCAAACAAAACAAAAACTTTAACATATGCCAAGACAAAGAACAGGTTTTCTGCATATACATGTGTCATTGGAATGGAACACAAGTTTCCCCCTTGCATGCTCTGATGAAATAAAATCGTGTCAGAACACAGCAGGTTCTTTGTCTTCATCTTTGTTTACAATTTTTAACTCATATTCCTCACAAGGCACAGGACTGAATACATGTGGAGGAACTGGCTTTGCATAAAATGCCTTGGACTGTATGAAAATCCACAATGAAGCCACTGCCTCCAATCAATTTTGAGACGTGTTTTAACTTGCAGTGGAAAGCCAAACAGCAGAAAGGATACAAGACATTCACAAAAGGAGAAGGTTGTGAATTACAGCTCATCTCTGGACTTCTTGTTTGACTCAACCCCCTCACTTTTAAGTATCAACCTATCCATAAAAATTAGAATAAACATGTTTAACTTTGTTTACAAAATGATACCCCCACAAGAGTGAATCATTTAAATTTTATCATCTCCACATCTACCTTGCTAATGATCACAAAATCAAAAAAGTCAAAGCTAAATCAAGTCAGAGGCCTTTCTACATTTGCCACATACATTTAAATTAAACTGAATTAAGCAACTGCAACTCCTTGAATAATCCAGAGAATTCCAGATCTCCCAAGCTTTTCTGGCAAAACATTCACTCATACTGTAAAAGCTATAAAAATTAGAGTTAGACAATTTGAAGTGTCACTGGCTACAACAAAGTTGGCAAGAACACTCTTCATAGTACTTCTAGCCAGTGTTTAAGCATTTACAGAATAAGGATTGAATTAAATCCATAGTAGAATTTTGAAAAGGCTATTAGGCATAGAAACGCTTCTAAAAATTCAAACCATGTTTCTAAAGCAATGCCACAAAGACGCTATACCCTTACCTATATTCTGAAACACCAAATAGGAAAATATTTAAAAAGAAAATATGTATCTTGCCTAGTAAAGCATTTCACAGCATCAGAAAATAACCAGAATATGAGGCTTCATAAAAAAAGAACTTTAAAACCAAAAAAAGTCTGGCACTAGGCATTTCAGACACTGGAGAAAATTACCACTTATCCCCAGCAAGAGGTTTGTTTATACTCTGAAGCACAAACATTTGTTCTGTTCCAAATCCTGTTCCAACCTTGGCCTTTATATGCATTTAAATATTTAACTACTATATTTCTGCAAGTGTTTAGCATCCGTTGAAGTATTTAATTTCAATTTTTTTACAGACAGGTCTGGTTCCATAACTTTGTGAGACTGACTTCTTCTCACATATCCAGCTACATATACCTCTACCTTCTCTCACTCTCTGCAAATGCAATACATATCTGTGCATTATTTAAGGTCCTATTACATATGGTGTGATGTTGACAATGAGAATTGTACTCACTTTCAAACCAGGCTGTGATAAAGGTCCTTGCTGCAGACAAAGCTTTGTATGACACTTGATTCTGTTCTCCTTAGGACCTATGATAGTAATGTTAAGCTTAATATTTATTAATGAAATAAAATTGTTTCTTAGAAATAAAGCTCTGGAGAGAACAGAAATTTTAATTACCAGAGAATCTATTACACACCCATCCCCTGGAATGTGAGGAAGCCTCTCCTTCAAACACCCTCTTGCAGGATGTGCTTCATCTGAGGCTGCAGCCGGACAAATGGATCTGATCCTCTCTCCTGAAATGACTCCTCTTGAACTGTCTGAGTATTCTCTAGGCCTTTAGTCCCACAGGAAGGCACATTTATCTTTATATTGTAGCTGGGTGAGCAGTCTACAGGATCATGGAATGGTTTATGTTGGAAGGCACCTTTAAAGATCACCTGGTTCAAAGCTCCTGCAATGAGCAAGAACATCTTCTACTACAACAATAGTGCTCCGTGCCCTATCCAAGCTGACCTGGAACATTTCCAGGGATGGAACATCCACCACTTCTCTGGGCAACCTGATACAGTGTTTCACCACACTCACTGTAATTTGTTTTCCTTATATCCAGTCTGAATCAACCCTCTTAGTTTAAAACCATTACCCTTTGTCCTTTCACAACCGGCCTTGCTAAAAATTCTGTTCCAGTCCTTCTTTTAAGTCTACTTTTATTACTGAAAAGCTTCAATAAGGTCTCCTCAGAGCCTTTGCTGTTCTGGGATGAACAATTCCAACTCTTTCAGATATTCCTCATAGGAGAGGTGCTCCAGCCCCTTGATATCCTGGTGCCTCTCCCTGGACTCGCTCCAACAGGTCAATGTCCTTCCCATGCTGGGGACCCCAGAGCTGGATGCAGTGTGGAGTCTCACCAGGGCTGAGCAGAGGGGCAGAATCATGTCCCTTGACCTGCTGGCCACATTGCTTTTGATGTTTAAAAGGAGTAACTTCTCCCCATCATTTGAATGACCTAAAACCCCTTGAACCAGAAATTCCCAGCTGGGTTTGCTCATTCCTGGCTGTTTGTACGTTGTATCAATACAGGAGCACACATGTCCTGATAATCACTGTAGTTACAGTAACTGTGCTAAGGAGCAGCCTGCATGCAGCCTACATGTTACTGCTGCAGCCAGCAGAGCTGGATGATACAGGAGCTCACTCATCCAGTGTATTTTTGTGCAGCACACCGAGTTCATTGACCTGGTCTCTATTGATTCTTTTCTTTTAGGGGAACACCGACGGCGCTAACAAAGAACAGTGACAGCAGCCACAGGGCCTTTTTTAGCCAAATAGTTTCTGCTGACTGGCACCCCACACCAGACAGCCCTTTCCTAAAGCATCACTCCTGAAAGCATCGACAGCCACGCAGCCAGCTGCGTTTTCTGACGTGATGTTTTGTTTACCTTCATCTTTTTTCTGGGTGCACGTAGCTCATGTGTACTGAAGTTCTTCATTTCCCAGGCTCCTAAAAATGCTTGTGAAGAGAAGCTTTTCCTTTTTTGTTTTTACAATGGATCATAGTACCCAACAGCAGTTCAAAGGCAAATTTATCTTATGATAATGCAGAGAGCTGCATAAATATTTGCACGTATAGCTTGATGCTGCATTGGGGTAAGGAATGCAACCTTCACTTACTAAACATTATAAATACTTGTTAGTAAAATGCAGAAAAAGTATTGAGTAACACAGAAGCAAAGTTGAATTTTTAAGCTCTTTGGGATGGATTTCTACAAGTAACAGGGATGAAAATCTACAATTCCCCCCCTCTAGCTCCAAGTACAATCTTAAAATGCCATACTATAAAAGTGACCTGTAGAATTCCATCTAAAAAGCCCTAAAACAAATTGCTGCCTTAATCTAAAGTGATGGACCTGAAATTACTAGATTAGAAAACCTGTGGTTGACAGCTCCAAAGAACACCTCCCACACAAGCTCTTGGACCACACAGCCCAATAGGAAAGTTAACCCCATCATTCAACTGAGTCCCAGTGACATTAGGGGGAATCATCCCTGGATAATGACCTACAAATTACATCCTAAATTGAGGAAAGATCCTCACATCACATTTCATTATCCACTTGCAGGAACATAAACAGCAAAATTTACAGCCTCACAGCTCTTCCATGCCAAACCAGTATACCAAAAAAAAAAAAAAAAAAAAAAAAAAAAAAAANAAAAAAAAAAAAAAAAAAAAAGAAAAAAAAAAAGGGGGGGGGGGGGGAAAGGAATGGAAGTGGAAATAGAAATGGAAATAAACCCAACTTCTCCTGCTATCTCAGTTCTTACTCTAAGATTTACAGCAACTAACGTAGCTCTGTAAAGAGAGAGGGAGCGTAAGGAATCCTTTTCTTTATCTCATGGCTGCACAAAGAAATACAAGAGAATTACTATAGCTTTTCACTCCATCTCCTAAGGAGAAGCTCAGGAATACAAGCAGAAGTTATTAGATTGAAAGCAAGAACTATTGTTCACGATAAGGAAAGAATGCAATTTTCATACCATAAACGTGGTGTCTTTGAAAATAACTTCTCCTCGTGTAACTGCAAATCAGCAAAACTCCAGTTCTCGTCTAAAATATCCAGTACTATATCCAGTCCAATTGTCAAGTTCCACAAATTCTTGCCACCATACCCAAATTTTTACTCAAAAATATCATCTTGCTTCTCCCCATTAAAAAACCAAAGGAAACAATGGCTGAACTAATGTGGTATTTCCCAAGGACAATCTTTTCGTGCAATATTATTTATCATCAGCATCCAGGTTATGCGAACATCTAGCCCAGCAAACCATGAGAGATTTGGAAAGCCCGAGGCAGAAAGATTATTACTCGATACTGTTTTACCTCTTTAGCTAATTTTAAAAGACAGCTGTGAGCTTTCAAAGAAATACACAGGGAATTTTGATTATTCCACTTGGACCCCGCTTAAAAGGGGTTTGAACAGAATTGAAACCTACAAGGTAGGGAGAGCGCCTCCGGGCAGCTCGGCACTGCATCACCTGCAGGGCAGAAGCGTTTTCCAAGTTGTTATTCCGAGTTTTCTGTCTCACTGCACTGCCCTAATGGCTCTGCTGTGCAGCAGCTCCGGCACCACACACCAGCGATTCCGGCCAGCAGCAGCCGGGCACCGGGAGTTATTCCTCCGTCAGCGGGAGCCGGCAGCGGGCAGAGCGGCCGCTTTCCTCAGCCTTGGCCCCGGGCAGCTGACGGAGGAGGAACGAGCACGCCGGGCAGACACCCCCTCCCCGCCGCCCGCGGGATACCTGGGCTCGGGGCGGCTTCTCCGGAGAAGGCTGCTCCCGCCGCTGCCGGCCACAGCGGAGCGCACAGCCCTGCGCCGACCCC
>VXBR01009377.1:843416-922625 GCA_013400215.1 Cisticola juncidis | reverse complement strand
GGGGGCGGGGCGGCCCCCGTGCCACCGCCCTCACGCTCCGTCCGCCTCTTTCCCTCCTCATTCCTGCCGCAGCCACCTCCGGCCCCGGCTCCAGCGGGCGGTAGGGATCAGGCGATCATCCAGGTGTTCTCAAGCAGAATCACAGGTCACAGAAATAAAATCAATTAGGTTGGAAAAGACCTCTGAGATCATCGAGTCCAGCCTTTGATCGAACACCACACTCTCAACTAGACCACGGCGATAAGTGCCATACCAGCCTTTCCTTAAACACATCTGCGGACAGTGACTCCAGCACCTCCCTGGGCAGTCCATTCCAAAGTTTAATCACCCTTTATGTGAAGAAAATCTTCCGACTGTCAAAACTGAACAGCCTCTGGCACAGCTTGAGACCGTTCCTCTCATCCTGTCAGTTGTGACCCGGGAGAAGAGCCCGGCCCCACCTGGCTACAGCCTCCTTTCCGAGAACGGCAAAGTCTCCCAAGTTTCCTTTTCTCCAGGCTAAACATCCCCAGCTCTGCAGCCACTCCTCACAGGACCTGAGCTCCCTTCACCAAGTTCATTTCCCTTCTCCGGACATGGTCCAGCACCTCAGAGTCGTTCCTGAACTGCGGGGCCCTGCACACGAACACTCACGGTGCAGCCTCACCAGGGCCGAGCACAGGACAGTCACTGCCCTGGCCTTGCTGGCCACGCTCCCACTGATCCAGGCCAGGGCGCCCTTGGCCATCTCGGCCACCTGGGCACAGCTGGCTCACGTTCAGCCTCCAGGTCCTTTTCCACCGGGCACTTCCCAGGCACTGTGTCCACAGCCTGTGGCGCTGTACCTGCAAAGCCTGAAAGGCACCGGGGTTTGGGATAAGAGGCCACAGTGCCTGTCCTGCTCTCACACCGAACGTCAGAAGGATGATGTAAAAAGCCTGCCATGAGGAATGGAACTGCTGTGAGAAGGGGCTGCTTAGACTCACCCTGTCGGGGCTAGTATGTCAGAACAATACAATTCAGCTTCATAGATCCCTTTTTATATGCTGCTCCCTGTAAAAGCTGTATGTGTCAGCAGGATTTAAAAGTGCCAATTAACATTTCTAACTAAAAATTCTGTCAGCTGTGATAACCCGTTGCCCAGATCACCAGAGCCTCATTATTTTTCCCCCCATTAAGATGGCTGTTCCTTCTGGAGGGCTGTATGTTTTCTCCTACCTGCCCTCAGCACTTTATCTCATTCCATCATAATGGAGTAGAATTTCCAAATAACATTTGTTTTCTATATGGAAGAGAACAAGGAAGAGTCCTAATTTTAAAAGTGCTGTGTATGAAAAATGCATATTATATGGCTCTACGCAGATATTTACTATATGTATTATGCTAGGTTGAAAAGTTATGCTGTATTAATTTTTGAATAGTATAGTGAATGTAGTTTTGTAATTAACATTAAGGTGTAGTAATCAAAAATAAAAACGATGTGTGTGAGATATTCTTTTCAGCTCAAGAGAAAGAGAAGATAACCAGGAAATTCTTTGCACAGAGATAGCAATTACAGAAACCCCTAAATGTTCCAGAGAGAGAGAGAGATTTATGCCTTCCTGATCAACCGAAGACCACCACTTCAAGTCGAACCCAGACTCAAGGCGCCTGGGGAGATTAGCAGAGGGTTTTTTATATAACCATTTCTATTTTTATTAAATTTTCAAAAATTCCAAAAGCAAGTGATTGGCGTTTAGGGCAGCCTCTTCTGAGACTGAGTCAATGGCTTTTTGGTGTAGTGGCTTGGTAGGAGATGACACAGGAAGAGGGTAAACATCACTAAATATAAATAGGTAAAGTTCACTTCCCATAATTAGAGTTCCAGAAACTGATGGAAATCTCATTGACCTATGCTGCTGCTCTTTCATTCATGTTCAACCACATCATCAGTCAACAAAAGGCCCCACTTCATAGACTAGGGATTTACATGCTGTTAGACAATCAGCGCACTAGATGGTTCCAATCATGAGACTGTCATCATCATTTTTACCACTGGAGTCTAATAATTTTACACTTAAGCTAAAATATAAAGGTGGGAAATAGCTGCTTTAAAATGTATTTTCATCATATACTACACAGATATTTCTTTTAAATTGCAGTCTTTTAAATCTGCAAACTCTTAACTTCCACCACAACCAGAAGTCTCCCCTACAGGTAGCTATTACGGGTATTATGGTATATTATGGGTATTCCCTGGAGGCAATATCTACAATAGCTGAGACAAATCTCTATTCCTTAAATTTACATGAACTTGGCTCTAATAAGCCTTACATGAGCTTCAGTCAATTGCATTAGAGAATTAGGATTTAATTTTTTGTTCTGAGAATGCTAGCTCAAAGCTGAAAACAGTAAGCAAGCTCCTGTTTTACTCAATTACTTTCTGCTGTGTAGTCCAGAATAGTTTAAGAGTCTAATCAGAGCAGCCACATCTCATTTTTATCTTTTTTCACAATTATGAAATACACAACAGAGCCTATTACAGAAGCTCTGATGCAAAATCGGTGCCTTTCTGACCCCACTCCAGAGCACTAATGGCAAATAAATCTCTAAACAACAGTCATTTGTCAGTAGTTTGTAACTTAATATAGCAACATAAAAAAAGGTGTCTGAACGTACAGAGGCTTTCAGTGGATATTTTTCAAGGCAAGCAGAGCTTTTAAATAGTAATTAATTGATTGTTTTTGTGATAGAGTAGCAGCATATGGAAGTGTGACTTCCATTTTCGTATGCAAGAAGGAAAAAACCCAATACAGCTTTAAGCAAAAGAAAGCATGAAAAAATTGAAAGATAAACTAAAAGTTGCTTAGTAGCAAGCCAGGTAATATTTTCCCCCCCTGCTCCATTGTTATCTTTTACTATTATATTTTGCCTAATTCAATTCAGGCTTTTTTTTCCTTCTGTTCATTTCATGGGTTTGTCTAAGCAGTGGATCTCTAAACACAAGATCAGGGCTCCCTTTCAGTAATGGGTTGGAGACTCCCTCTCCCCACCAGAAGTGAATATCCAGCTATTGCCTCCCATTCCCTTTCTCACCATGTCTCTCTACTATCAGAGCCTAAAGGTCTGGATTTACCACAGAATCCTGCAATCAGATAGACAGGCCTTTCCCCATGAACCTTCCCAAACCCTGGCTTCCAACAGAAAGAGCCTCACATCCTGTCAGATGCCTCCCCAAGATCCCAATCTTTCAATTTCCATCCCTCTTTCTGAGAATCCAGAGAGAAGTTGCTTATCTGCCTTTCTGCAGCTCAGACAGGTTTTCAGTGAGAAGGCAGATGGAAGGAAGGGGAATGTCTCTGCTTTGAGAGCCATCTTTTCATCCAAATTCTAGTCATGCATCCTATGGGGAGGAAGGACACATGCACACATGTGCCAAGTGACATGCCTAGAGTTTCCCACTTCCCATCTTACACTCACCACCTTCAGTTTGACAGACACAGGATGTAGCCCATAAACAGAACCTTCCCATTTCATGACTTTTAAAATATGAAAGGGAATCAGCAGAAGCTGATCTGGAGGAAGGTGTGAAAGATTCCCTAAAAGAAGAAACTTGCAACAGAGCCAAAACCATGTTTCTAATCATCTCAAAATGGTTTGATACAAAGATCTGTTTATTACCCAACAATGTGACAGTGTATATACAAGTACAATGTGGAATGTGACATTTACAAGAAATTTAAGTACATCATGCACAGATACTATTGCAATGTTATTTTAATAGTTCCAGAATATTAAGCTGAATAAATATTCCTTGCTTCAAAAAATCATTTTTACTTTTACATAAAAATATATATAATATTGCACTCTTTACAAGGCCAGCAGATTTGCATATTGGTTTGTAACAAGTGGAATTCTACTTTATAAAAAAATAAGCCTTTGTGAGCAAAACCCCAAAACAGGGAGCACAAAAGCACCCCAAACCCACAATGTTTGTCTTTTTTCTCTTCAACAAAGCACATCACATCAACGTGAGCCAGGAAGCTTTTCAGTCTGTTATTTGGACCTTACATAAACATTTAGACAGAGAAAAATATTAACATCATCCCATACAATGCTGCAACAATAATATGCAGTTTAAAACTCAATCCATACAGTATGCAGCCACTTGCTTAATCGAACCAATAGTGAGCCTTTGTGTCTTGAACTATGAGAACATTTTTCTTAAGTTTCCCCAGTTTGGAAAGTTCTTCAACCAAGAAGTCTTGGGCATTTCAGAAGACTATTTGGAATTTTCAAAAGAAGTGTAAAGATTGCTTGTGTGTGTGTGTCACCTTCATCACAACCTGACAATTTCATGTAAAGTGTTCTGAAAGCAGATGAGCCTTAAACATGAGAAGATACAGCAGTTTGAATGGCAATAGCAGAACATGTCAGTGATAGAAGAGCAAAGCAATTTAAAAGGAAAATGTGACTACATCAGACTTGCGTAGCATTCTTGCTTTACCATTCGCATGACTAGTAGGCGCTCAGTTGTGGTGCCAGGTTTAGAGGTCTTCAAATCCATCAACTGAAATACTAATTTTTCATGTGGCCTAAGATTTCAAATTTGTTAAGCCATTCATGACAGAGGCTTATTTTTTCCCTCTCATAAAATAGCACCCAGGAATACACAAAAAATTTGCACAGTGTTATCTGTGTGAACCTTTCCAAACCATCTGATGCTTATGAACATTGATTATTGAAGCAGTTAGATTCAAACATTTTACAGTGTATTGAACCTCAATGCCACTAGAACAGGAGCACATCTGTGCCTTCTTTAACACCACTTCTTACAGCTCTGAGAGATAAGCTGTGTGTGTACATAATAGGTGTTCTGCCATAGAACTGTGATAGCCAACTATCACAGAGTTAGGGAGTTCACTCTGCATTGTGATCTAGCCACTGTGTCATGATGCCATGAGGTGTCTACCCATCACTAAGACAAATATTTTATTGTCAACCGTTGCAAAGCCTATCACATTAACAGAAGATGGCAAAAATTACAAATACAAAGATAGCAGAAATTCGATTTTCAGCATTACAATACCATAAGATGGTGCAAAAAGCACCTACTAAGTTCTTTGCTTCTCAAAAAAAGCAATTTTAAGTGGTTGTTGATTTTGAAGTTTTGGATTGCTTATCCCAGAGCTAACCGTACTACACTCAACTAATCAGATATACAGATGCTGACATTTGAATAGATATTTACATGACTTGATGCTGCTGATATTTTACATACTAAGAGGGGGAATAAGCATAATCAAATTTTTTAAATACTTCTGTCCAAGAAGTGATTAAAAAAAAAATACAGTTGGTGTTTTATGTTGCAGCACTGAGCATTTCTTATTCACTTTGCTGGCATTGGATAGTATGACCAGAGCTTCCTGCTAACTGGGATATGCTTCAACTTTGTGCATGCACATATGCAATCTTACAACCACCTTAGGCTGCTCTTTTAAAATAAACCTCACCTATTCATACCTTCTAGAGACATTCAAAGTACTCCTAAGTCCAGTTAAATAAGAGCTCCTATAAGCTACGTGGATTAAAGTGCATCAGAGACACGAGTTAGCAGCAGGCCCTGCCATCACCCAGCTGCGTAGCTGCTGAGGAAGGAGTAGAACATGGGCAGCTTCAAGCGCTGCTGGTCCTTGCGGCACCAGGCAATGACATTCCCGTCACTGTTAGCCGTGAACAAGTGATGGCCGTCGCAGGAAAACGTAAGGCTGCAAGACAGGAAAAGAGTCTGTACCAAACGGGGCCTATTTATAATACCAGAAGACATTAAATACCCTAGAGAGTTCAGCCAACAAAGATGAGCTGTCAGGGCAGGCCCAGTGTCTACATTAACATGGCAATGTGTTTGCATATTCTGCTCATCCATTTGTACCCAAACAGGCTGAACTGCAGCTTTGGCCAGCACTTGAACAACTGCTGCAGTTTAATACTCATTTCTTTGCAGTGTCACAGCAAAGGACAGGATTAGTAGCAGAATCTTGCCCTCTTCCCTTCTGTTTCTGAAAGGAAGAATTTTCTGCAACAGAGCTCAGTGCCCTCTGAACTTGCTTTGCTGACAAAGGCAGAAATTAAATCCATCACATTTCATGACACAGCACAGGACTTTCATTCAGATGGGCATTTCTTGAGCTGTAACAGGGCTAGAAAAGCCCTTCAGTCATGCCATGGGTAATGTTAGAGAGCATGAAGGTCAGCATCCATTTACTGTCACATTTAAGCAGGAAACTAAATTATTCAGTAGCTACTAAATCATTATCAACAAGCTTTGTGAAATATGCTGCTTAAAGGAGGTAACAAAGACAATAACTGCTATCAGACAATCTTTTTCATTTCTAAAAAATGGTAGTTTGGATTTAAAAATGGTATTTTTCCAGCAGTCGAAACAAAATTTTTCAGACTCAGTTATTACTATGCTAACATTAAGATAAAATTTTGGCATAAATCTAAGACCTTTGTGCAGACTACTGTACCACTGGGGATATCAAAATCTCAGTCCTTTGACCACGCTCTGAAAACACTTTGGCACGAGAATTCTGTTCATCTAAATCAAGGGCACAAGCACTCCAAAATGGCAACTTCCAGGCTACTCTGAGTTTGCCTCTTTCTCCACTATTTCCCTCCAACATCAGAAGAAATGGAAAAGGCAGCATTTTCATTTAATTTTGAGGAAGAAACACACTTTCTATTTAAGTCTGGCATAGTTAAGATTATCTCATTTTAACGCAGATTCTGAGAAAAAAAAATTAAAAATGAGAGGAGTAGCTCTGGTTCAGTTTTCAGGGAATCCTGCTAATTTCCATCTGCCAGCAGCAGCAGCTAGTTATTACTGCCATTACAAGTGCAGTATACTTGTGCTCACTTTGCTTTCATGAATAATTAGTAGGTTTGCGTTGCTCTTTTTAAACATGGGTGTTTACCTCCTATTTTCATGTTTAACACTTATGACTATTTTGTTGTTGTTTGCTTTGTTGGTTTGGGTTTTTTTTTCCCCTGAAGAGAAAAATGCATTCATTGTATACTTAAGATCTTTTTACCTTACAATAGGTTTGGCTGACTTCGAAAACGTTATTTCTCGTACTGGCTTCAAGTCCCACGTACTCCACAGTCTGAAAGAAAGAGCCATTTTCTTCACACTTGCTTTTACAAATACCTCAGTGATAAACAATCTATTTAGCAACTGCTAAGACTGGGAGCTGAGTAACAGCTTGTCCACCTTCTTTAAAGCCAAATACCAGCATGATGTTTGGCTACGTGCTCTCAAACTGTGAGCCTAAGTGATAGAGCATTTTAATAAATAAACATTTCAAACGCTTACCTTACAACTCCATTTTCAAGGCCCCCTGCAATCACATTGACAGACACACCTTCAGGCTGGTTAGAGAAGGCAACGGAGCAAATACTTTCCCTGCAGTGCACGTGTCCAACAAGATCACCATTAACTGTCCAAAGTCTCAAATCACTGCCTCCTCCAACTGCAACAGAACATAGCATGGGAGTATTAAAAATATAAATCTAGACCACAGTTAAGTCCATATTATTTAAATATTCCACGGTAATGAATCCAGCTTCTTGAGAGTTCATAAGCTTTAAATGACTGAGTGATGTCTGCAGTTACTTCTCTCTCTGAGGCAGGAAGCACGCAAACCACCAAGTCACTGAAGTGATTTAGAAGCTATCACATCCTATTTATGGAACACTTTACTTACAAAGCACTATGTGAATTTACTTAATGACTAATTTTCATGTACTAAGAGGGAAGGCACTAAGATGGAATTCATACTAGCTATCTAAGCAGCTGGTACTCATATTCATACCTTAGCCTGCATTTTAAGCAAAGTACTTAAAAAAGAGCAAGCACAGTTCTCTTACCTGGTTATCTGGCATTATTTGATTCTAATCAATGAAATAACAACCCAATTACTGCTTTTGTCTTGAAAGGAACTGTCTTGAAAGGAAATGTAATGTCCCTTACTAATTAAAGAATATAATGTTTTGCAGGAAAAAATGGTTTGTGAGCTATAGAAATGGACTTGAAAGTCTCCAAGTAAGTTTAAAAATCTAAATTTTGGTTTTCTGAAACCGCCAGAATAATGTCCCCTTGTCCTTTAATACCCCTTGCCTGTGCTCTGTAATACATGGTACTCTCCTGAGAAATTATACCTTTGACAACAAATCTCTGTGAAAATGAAAGCAGCCAACATCACAAAATGTGAGTCTCCCAGGTATCTTTGAAATTTCAAGTCTTTTTATGAAGAGACCAAGCTGTTGGCCTTCATACCTCTACATCATATTGAAAAATGTGCCTAATCACTCCTGGAGAAATTTATATGTTACTGTGTAAAAAAAGCAACATGTTGCTCCTGTGTGACTGAACACATCCTCAGATGATTAACACACACTCAGTAATTAGGTTAATTACAAGTCTCATGATTTATTTGGTCTGCAAGACAGAACAGCTTTATTGACTGACAAAAATACCTGAATCACAAACTGTTGCAATATCACCAGTGGTTTCACTAGCTGAAACTGCAGTCACAGGACTCTTGTGTCCAGCCAGACTCTGGACATAACACAGCCTGAAGAAAACAAAGGGAACAAGCCTAAATTTCAGATTCACACGCAGAAAAGGTCCTTTGTGGAAAACATTAAAAAGAGTTACATTAATTTCAATCAACATTTTGCACAATTATGGTATTTTTCATATTCACTATAAAATTTTAGCACCTTTTATGAGAAAAAACAGTAAGGGTTTCACTTCACAATAAGATATATACAGAACAAATTCAATTAACTTGAAAGGGGCAAAGGTACCCAAGAGTAGGAAGAACTGTATTTATGAGAAAGCTATGGGAAGGAGTCACATATGTACTTGTACCTGTTCAAATCCCATATTATGCAGGTTCCATCTTTGCTGACACTTATCATTATACTGTATGGCTTGCATACAAACAAGCTTGTTATTTCTGCTGTGTGTCCATACAGATGAACTTGCGACTCCATTTCTATCTCTGAAGGCTGAAAAACAACAAGATAAGACAAACTCCCATGAAAAAGAAAATTAATGTCTCTTTTTTCTAAAGAAGATAAGCTTAGTTTAAGTCTTAGATTTCAAAGAATGGTTTCCATTGCTTTTAATATAATCATTTTAGCAACCATGTTCATGCTTTATTATGTTTAACACTTAATAATGTGATAAGACATAGCCATCATTGATGTTCAACTTTTTGCTTCCAGTGCTTTAGTCTCAGCAAATATAGTGATGTGATCCCATGAACTGGAATGAAAAACTACTCTAGTTCTGTCTCAGTTACACAGCTTGAAGTCTGCTGATTTGTTTTCTGCAACACTGCTCTTTCCATACAACAGGGCAATGACAGTTCTCAACATTTTAGCATCTAATGGAAGCACTTGGAAGCATAAAAGGAAAACCCAGCTCAGAAGATGTCACTCTCTGTACAGCAAATTACTAGGAATTCCTCAAGTTGGTGCCAATTTCTTCTATGATATCAAGCTGGAAAAACATGCAGAAAGTCAAGTTTAAATACAGAAATTTCTAGGTAAAAATTAAAGCAGCAAGATTTAACATCAAACAACACTTTTTATTCAAGTTATACAATTTGAAATGATTCAGATTTCCTGAAAACTGGCTAAGTTGAAGGAGCCGCTTAATCAGAATGCTAATGCTTTATTTAAGACAACTGGCTGTACAGAGATTAGAATGATCTTCGTGAAGGAAGAGAACACTTTTCTGCTTGTCTCCTCATCCATGTCAGAGCACATCATCTGCATTTTTGTATAAGGGTACAGGATGCCTACTTATAGCAGGTCTATGAAAAATCCTGAAAGTTCAAACAGACAAGATAAAAGTATACATATGCTCAACTCACAGGTGTAGAAAATTTACACCTTTGCACTAAGAGGGACAATCTAATCTATGTAATACTGCAAAAGGCAATGCACAGTCTGACAACAGAGACCTGCTAGTTTGCTCTTGCTACTGAGCATCTCATCCATGTAAGACGTTTATGAAAGAACCCAGGTGTCATTTTCAGTGACACCTCACATATAAAAATCCTTCTTTAATAATCCTTCTCAGTTAAGGGAAAAAGGATTATACCAAAATTTTCTATAACAGCAACAGACAAGACTTGTGTTTTTATGAAGAACTGATTTTGCTAACCTTTCTACTGTGCTCCTCCCACTTCCTTTGAAGTGTTTCCTCTTGATCTGCATTTCAACACTTGAACTGAAAGTAGCACCCATCTTTAGTAGTTTCTCTCTACTATACTAATAGCAATAGTTTATCGATTCTTATAGTAACAATATTGCAATGAGACAAGCTGGAATTCTAACACCAACTGTATTAAGTTATATTAAATTCTAATCAGTCAGGTACCATAATGGGTATTTCTCACAGCTGAAATGTTTTCCATTCTTACTTCCCCCCTGTTTTTAGGTGACAATCCCTAAAATGGTATCTAGACCTGAGAAAACATGCATATATATATCTACCTTTCAACTGCAGCTCTTCCTGCCTACAGCACTCGAGTGGGGAATTTAAATGATCACTTCCCAGTTTTATCCCAACAGGTCCTTCAAGTGCACTCTCTGTCTGCAAGACACCTCTAACAATCATCAAGTGAAGGCTGAAATAATGTGTACAACCAGACCCCTGTGGCTGAGGGGCTTGTGCACGTGTGACATGGTCAGCACAGATCCCTGTGTCAAAGCAGTACTTCATGGGGTTTTCACCATAGTAAGGCAAGGAAAAACAGAGCACCTGAAGCACAACATGGAACCATTTCTGAATTCCGAGTTCCCACACCCAATTCACAACATGATATCTACTTTATGCCCATGCATTGCATTTATACAAATGTAAAACAGGGCAAAATATTCATGTTTCAAGTACTGCATTATAACAAACTGTTCACTTTATCACTGATCAGCTGACGAGATGGATACAGAACAGATGTCAGGAAGCACATCTGCATTACCTGCAGCCCTGACTTGGGTAACTGACTCAACAACAGGAGCTACAAAATTGACACAAGTCCCTCTGCCTGGGACACATAAAACTGTCAGAGCTGAGAAATTCAGCAAAGATGGTCTCAAAGAACATCATCTGTGCAGATGAACAAAAATCACTTTTTACTAGGAAACAGAAGGAACTCAAGCACCATAAGCCCGCTAACAAGAGTTTCTTTTCAGCTTTGCAGAAGGCAAGTACATTTCATTTCTATTAAAAAAATTAACTGCAATCCAAGTCTCAGTACAAGTTATTTACAACAAGTTCACTATTCTGGGGAGCAGTTAAGGTGCCTAACTTATGATCCAAATAACTAAAGCTTGCAGGCTTGAAGCTCTACTTAATTTTCTATACTCAAAGTGCTGCTGAGCTTAGGAAGTATGATTGGCAGATCATCAGAAACTGGGAGAAATCCAAGGGGAAAAAAATTTTAGAAATCTCTGTGTTTATGTTCTTACCAGTCTAAGCATCTGCTGTTTGCCACTACTGAAAACAGAAAACTGGGTAGGCATAGCAGACCATACCAAGGTTCTCTCTAGCTCATGCTAACGTAGAGATTGAAGAGCATCAACGAGTACAACACCAAAGATGTTTGCAAATACCTGCATCAATCTACATCTAATAAAACAGTTTAATTGAATTGTTGCTATGGGTAATACTGTAGATACACCTAAAATGAGCTGTTAGGAAAGTTGCCTACTCTTTGTTAAAACTGTGGAGAATAGAAGTTACTGCTAAAGAAAGTATGGAAGAATCAGATGGAAGCTCCAAAACTCAGAATCAGAATTTTAATTTGGAGTTCTATTTATGCTTTCTATTTTTTCTATTTACACCACTTTTATTAGCAAAGAGTATCAAGGGACTTTCTACTACTGTCAGTATTTTCCACTTCCAGATTATGTAATGGAAGTTACTTTCTCCCTTCCCTACTCACAACATTTCCCCTTGGAGAATATGACAAAGAGGCTTGATGGTTAATATATACACTGTATGAGAATCCATCTTTCTCTCCGTAGTTTAAGTGCCTTCTGCACTATAATTATTGTTTACTTTGGGGAATTGCATTCCACAGCTTCAGTTAAAGCACTGAAAAGCTCTGTCTCCTTCACAGAAGAAGCTACTCCTTAATGCAGGAGCCTCACTGTGCCAGAGAGCTTCAGTTCCAAGCCCTGTCCAGAACACAGCCAGAGCTGTACATGTTGTGCACTCAGGTGATGAGGGCTGACTAAAGGTTAGCTCTATGTAAACAGCAGCTTAAGAAAAACATGCTAACAAACATGCTTGTCAGAGGAGCCTTTAAAAATAAATACTAAAAATGCATGTAATTTTTTTAGCAATTATCCAGAACATGGCTCTTTTCCTCATTTTTAAAAAGTTCTGTTTAAAAAAAAGGACTTAATACTGAATACACTAAATCCTTTATTAATTGAATTCTATTATGAATTATGAATTCTGTCCAATGGAACTTACCGTATTGCTGGTGAATCTGTTCATATATGCTGTGATGACACCAGATTTACTACCTGTGAACAGCTGACAGCTGTCTGGCACCCAAGCACAACTTGTTACCTTGAAAAGACAAATAAAAGCCAGGAAAAAAATTAGAACAGAAAAACTATTCTAACTGCTGTTTTCATTATGCCACAGCATTTGGTCAAACTGATTCTTTATTGATTATCCTATGAAAAGCCATGTAAAACACCCAAACCAAAGAGAGTCAAGAGCTAAAATGCAGCTGCTCTAGGCTGTACTTGTTATGTACAAGTATTATGTCAGAAGCAGAGTAAAGAGGGAGTTTCATGTAGCCTGGAATTCACAGCTGAAGAGCAGTGAACTAGTGCAGACTTCAAGATCATCCACCAAAATCTTTTTGACAGGATTTTACAAGTCACTGGATTGTGACAGATTATACTGCTTTCTGTAACAATCTTTTAGACAATCTTTTTCAAATTCATCTTGAACTATATTGGAATTGTTCTAACACTAAACATCTACACTTTTTTCTGTATTGATTTGTCTTGGGACAGAACTTGAACTTTTTTAAATTCACAGCAAAATTCTATAGGAAGGAAAAGCTACAAAAATCAAGTGAATTCAGATGGAATCTTTATCTAGTACAAGAAAACAACAAGGAACAAGATACAAGAATGGAGCCATGAGGAACACATTCCAAAGGAAATCATAAAGATCAAAAAGAGTTGTGATTGGATGCTCATCTCCAAAAGCTAAAGCAAGATTACCCCACTGCCAGGTCAAGCCACCACTTAAACTACCAATATTAAATTGAAGAGCAGGAGACTGATTTTGTTTTACCTGATGGAGCTGTGAGCTCTGTATAAAATTTACTGGAGGTTCACTTTGTTTGCTTTTCAGTCGTAAGATGTTATCGGCATATCCCCAGCTCAGGATCGCTGACCACTGAATGTCAGTGCTGTGCATGCTCCTCACGCCTGAAGGGAGGCACAGAGGATTGTGTCACATGCACAGCGAGATTGAACCACTTTAATAGTCACCAACAAAAGTCTTAGGTTTATGTTTTATCACAAACTAAAATATAGTCCCCTCCTCACAGTTTCAAAATAAGGTATTTTTCATTAGGCTCCATAACCTGTAACATATTATACACAAACAGTTTTCAGAGACAGAATGAACATTCCCTCTTCTCCAAAGACAGTTGGCAACCTGGACAAAACCTTTTTGAAGAAGAGTTGCATCTTTTGAGAACAGAGAAAAGGGGCAGACAATACTTCCCACCCAGAGAAATGAATTTTTGTAACTTCAAGGAGAATGTTACTTGCTTTTTTTGAGTAAATGTGAAGTGATTTATTTTTAGAACACCTGCACTAGTATATATCACCAAGAAAACAAAAGATTGTGAGAACTTGTTTGTACATTCTCAGTAAGAATCCCTCCAGGAAGCTGAACTGAAAGCAAAAGATTCTTCACCTCTGCTTTTTTACTGTTAACTTTTCTCATTGTCTGCCTCTAAAATCCATTTCTTAAGTTTTCCTTTCTGTTGCCACATGAGTTTTTTCATCTTTTGTTCAGTTCTTGGACCCAATCTGCTGTTAAGTTCTAAAGTTAAATTTTCATGTTTCAGTCACTTCAATGAAAAATATGAATTTAATTACAAAATGCCTCTACTGTAGTTTTGAAAATTATAAGTAAAATCCACCCTCTAGGAAAGATACCACACACGTGGAAGCTGTTCATAAAATTGTAAATTAATCTTTGGCAAAAGCAACTAAACTTGGGACATTTGCTGAAGAACTATAGTACCATTAGATTTAATTTTTTAATGGCTCATTTCACATATACTGTGCGTATAGAGAATAAGCACAAATTCATACCTTGCTCCTTGCTATATATCATCAAAAGGCAAAACTTGCTGGACAAACCACAGATAGCTTTAGTTGGTAAAGCCTGGAGAGAGCCAAACCTTTCTCCATGTGGTTGGCTAAAGCAGACAACAGGGTCTGGAGCACTTGGGGAACCAACGTATTCTCCCCACTTCAATCCTTTTATCCATGGTAATGGACTCTAAAACAAGCACAGATAAGATTCAAATTATAGAATTTTCAGAAAAACATAATTTCATTAGAAATGCAGAATGATTCATGTCAGTTTCCTGTAAGCAATCATATGGTAAGGACAGCTGAAGTCTTTACTCTAAAACCACTAGAAAGACAAATTCAAAGCACTTTAGTACCATCAGTTAAACAGTTAACTTTAAGGTAGTTCTACTCCTTCTTTAAAGGCATAGGCAGTTTTTCACTAAACTACCTTCTAGATCAGGTAGTTTAGTGAAAAATACAGATCTCTAAATCCAAGGATGCAGTTTTGGACTGGACTTCAGGGAAAACAAATGTTTGAAGAGAAAAAAGTTTAATTGTGCTACAGGCAGTAATAAAGCTGGGGATGGAAGACAGCACAGCATGTGTTTGCTTGCTATAGGTCTGCACACAGATTCTACAATGCATCACTTGAAGTACAAAACTGGTGAACTGAAATGCTTTCCAACACCTGTTTGCCAAAACCAAGACAAACTCAGATTTTAGTTTACACAAAATATCACAAATGCATGAAAATAATTTTTACTATCACTTACTAATTTTGTGTCTTTTCTTTACAGTACAATATAGCAAGCAGCACTTTTAGGAAGAACTTTCTAAACCACGGGTACAGAGTACAACAATTACAGATATTAATTAAACCATCTTGCAATTGAAAATTACATACTGGAAAAACTATTTCCTTAGTGTGTTCTCTGGTTTCTCTGAAAGCAAACTGCACTAGTAATCCCATGGCAGCAGGAAGTTCTCCTTCCATGATAAGCCTGGATCCAGGTCTACTAACATGTGCTGCATGAAACAGCTGGCGAGGCGTTTGCCCATATGTTTTTATCATTGTTTCAAGGGCTCTTCTCTGAACAGGATCTTCAACAGCAGAAACATCCATCCCAAAATAGGTCTACAGAAAAAAGAAAGGGGAGGGACAAGAATAAGCTTGTCAGGTTTGTCTCTGGGAAAGATTTTGCAATGCATACACACAATGCAGAGGTAGACTATTCAATTGTTTGCTTAAGGCGTGGACCAGAAGCCACCCCGCAGTGACTGTGCTGACTAAAGAGCCACTGAGAGCAGTAACCTTGTCACCTCCTCTTGACTGGAATAAACCACCACTTTAAGGATTACCATGTGAACTACTCCTACATATGTGCCATGACTAATTTCTGTCAAAGAGGTTTTCTTTGAGACCTTTACCAGTCTATGCAGAACTGGAAGGGTTGTTGATGTTAAACAAAAGAATTGGAAAGAGTTGGAGAAGTTTATTTGCTTTATCTCTTTTCAGTGAGCATATTAAAGCTCTCTTTTGAGATAGGGAAGGAGAAAGAAACATACTTCAAGAAAGTGGAAATTATTTATTTCTATTTCTTTTTCATGCCTCTCCAATTGTGCACTACACATTTTTCCTCAGTCAAAACAAAGGCCTTGAGTTTTCAGTTTAAAAAATTATGAACATGCAACTTAATATTTGTAGCTCAAGTTACTTACTAAATCAATACTTAAGCACAAAAAGAGTAAAAGAAAGGGAAGTATTGGATGGCTACTTGAAAAAGTCATCACTGCTAAACACCACCATTTTATTAGCTTTTCCAGCCATAAAACAAACACTAAAAACATGAAACATTTGAATGTATTTAAAACCAGGACTACCTGCTGAGCAAACCTAGTGATAGTAAAGACTGAAGCTAAAGAATGCAATTCAAGATATCCATGGTGCAATTAAGCACTAAAACTCTGGAAGTCTTTACATTAAATGAAGACTTATTTGAAATTAAATTTACTGTAGAGAAAAGTGTTCATTAGAGGGAAGGAACACAGGACATGTATGAAGGAAAATGCCCTGAGTTCAGGACACAGAACTATTTTAATCCTATCAAAAGCTGCAGCCCCTACCTAAATTAAAAGCTTTTGAATTAGGCAGAAGCAGATACACACAGTTACAATCAGACTACTGCAAGCCACTGCAAACAACTATCCACAAGGTCTAAATCTCAGACCTGATCATCCCCCACACCCAGCTCAAGGCAAGAAAGAGGAACAAAATTCACTGAGTCTCACAATACCCCTTGGGACCTTACAGTTCAACACTGAAATGGTTAAAGCCTTTTCTTATTCTTCAGCACTTCATGAGCAAGGGATCTTGTTTCATGCTTGATGTTTTCCGAGCCAGTCAGACCAAACTCTCCCCCCATTAAGTTACTAAGGACAACGAATAAACACACTGCTTAAATACTTACTGCAGGATGGAAGACATTAATAGCCTGAACAGAGGCCTTGCCTTTTTGCTTATAACCAAACACCAAGTCAATCCAGTGACAGATTGTCTGGGAAACATGATCAGACTCCAAAGCCTGACGATGAATCAAGATGAAGAGACGAGGATCATTACGGGCCCAGGGTGGAAGATTGACATGGTTAACTCTGTCACCATTTTGACGCACTCCAAAATCAAAACCTAGAAACAGGGGAATGAATATTCTGACATTTTAGTTGACAGTAACTTCAGAAAGGTCTATAAAGTTTTAAAACTCAGCGATTAAGCACAGTGATTAACAATCAACAAATTGTACATACTCCTTCAAATAGAAAAATGAGAAAACAGCATACTTCTTTGCTCTGCTGATAAAATTAGGGAAAAACTTAGCTTAACTCCTACATAACAGCTTTTTTAGCATATCCCACAAATTTGTGCCAGATTTCTCCCATACATCTACTACACAGCACATTCAGCCAAGGGATATAAATGTTCTGAGTTTCAACCCATAAGCTCAATCATACAACTCTTTTGCGTGTATCGTTCTGTTGTCCTCTTAGTATACCTTCTCTGTTAACTAGAAAGTCAGGAAGGTAGAAGAATTCTGGTATAAGCTCCTTTACGTCAGTCATTGATTCATATGAAGAGAGGCGCCAGGTTGTATTGGTAGAGTGAAAAGTTCTGTCTGGGATGTCAAAACTTTGATCTGTAAAGAAATCCAAACTCAGTTGTTACATTGATGATAGACACTAACAGTTGCACATCTGCAACTTCACACAGTTAACTGTTCTCTAGTTAGCTGAGAACATTTAAAATTCTCTTATCTCAATTGCTGTGTCTTACATATGGACTGCAAGTCAAACAGAGGGCAGCTTTTTATGCTACAGAAACTAAGGTATAAACATCAGATGACCAGCTTCATGATCCAGCTTGATAACTTCAAGAACGAAACTACTGTTAGAGCATACCAGATCTAATTTTACCAGGCTCAGCTGTCTGGAATGGGAAAGACTTACACTAAACAGAGTAACTCCTGGGTTACTGGAACAAGACCCTGATATAAAAGGCAAGTACAAGCAAATGCAACCTTACCTTGATAAGCTAAAAACATTTTAGTAAAAGGTGGCAGCCTAACTAGGAAATGCAGTACAGTTCCACTGTTAGAATAATGAGATCCATAATGATATGGTTGTACAGGGGGCATTGGATCATCCTCTCGTGCTCCTTTACGATACTCTTCTTCTAAATACTAGGAAAATAGGAGAGAATTAAAAAAAAAATCACAAACCTCGTCCTTAGATGCATTCCGACAACAAAAATAAGAGCTAGCCTAAACTGTTTAGGAATAAACTCAAAGTTTTCAGAAACATACATTCAAAAGTGATCTGGAATCAAATACGCTTTTAAATGTCTAAAGACACACCATCATTTTTACAATCCAGTTATCCAAGTCACTAGCCAATTTAAATGACCTATTTTCCATTATTTATTATTTTTGCATTTCCCCACTCCCCCATCTTGTTTTCTAACACAGCTTAGTCGTGGAAAAAACAGTAATTGCAAATAATGCAGTAGACCATGGTGACACAGACAAGTTTGAAAGCCCAGCTGTAGATGCTTTAATTCCCCAGTATGTTGCTATTTCCTACAGCCTTTAAAACATTTTAAAGAGAAAAAAATCAAAAAGCACCATTATCAGAGTAGGTATGTTAACAGAGTACTTGAGGGAAAACAGCCTTTTTGTTATCAAACAGAAAAATAGCTACAAATTCCACAAAAGTAATTTCAACTAAACGGCAGTAAATTATCTCCCTGGTCTTTAGGGATCTTTACATGTATACAAGTTCCCATCTAAGAGGGTATCCATTTAAATTCCTCAACAGTATCACATGGATGGGCTAAATTGATTTGTGATTTCAGGTACAGGAAAAACACAAGTTCCAGGCATGTTATAAAACAATTCCTAGAAAATGTTTCCCGGAAAATATACTGGAAATAAGAGTCCTATAGCCATAAAATACTGTATTTGTGGTTTCTTCTCCCCCAAAAAAATGCAAAATGCATGGTATAAAAACTAAAGGTACTGTGTCATTTATACATGGGCCAAGTCAAGAAGAAAACGTTATCCAAATTACCTTGTAAGTATCCACATAACGATCCTCTTTTTCTTTTGATTGCACAGCAATTGGTTTGACCAAGTTTCTGCAACAAAAGCAGTAATGATATGTTTGTAACATTTATTACAATATTGATTCATATCATTAAGAATAACACCTTTAACATAATGCTTTTGAAGAAAGTTCAGAAAATAAAAAGACAACTTCTAGTTAGTGCTGACAGCAAACTCAGATCCACAGCACAGCAACAGGCAATCAAATGCCAAGTGCCTCAGTCAGATCAGAGGCATCCTATAAAGGCACACACAAATGTTAAATCAGCATAACAGAAATTTATTAGGGTGGGACAATTCACTCAAATCCATTCATATGAAGACTGATTTTGTAACTGGCCAAGTAATTTATGATAGTATTTCCTTTTCTATTTAATTTCTGGTAATTGGCCTGGAAGTCTGTAATCATATGAATTTAAACATACAGCTTCTATTTAATTCTGTGAATTATACATAGCCTATTAAGACGGTCTAAGTCCAATACATTTCATCTACACACCTGTTTTATTTCAATATCCCTGGCAAAGCAGCCACTTACTGTAAAAGCCCAAGTTATTAGAGAGGAGGCTTGTCCCTGAATAGTTCCATTTGTATGAGTGTGCAGTTTAGTACAATGAAGCTATAAAGCTATATAGGAAAATCAGTTCAAGTATTTGGAAAAAAAGAGTTGCAAGCATTTCGTATTACCTATATACTGAGGGATCATTTAGGTCCAGGGTTTCACTGGTGTAGTCAGAAAGTATAAAAGGAAATACTGGATATTGCATGAGATCATTGAAGGAACGACCCGCATGTTTGTTTAAATGAGTCAGATATTCAAAGTTAGTAATCTGTCCTGTGCACCACAGGTGGGTCAAAGCAGTAATGTTTCCATATTCCAAAAGGTTAGGCAAATTGTTAGTCAAGATGTTGTGGTAGACATCATCACGGACCTAGAAGAAAACACCATAGATTTAATCATACTATTTAAAAATTTAAAATTACCAAGAGTAAATTTCTCTTATTTTATATATTTCCAGATATCTGCTGTAATAGAATAATGTCTAGTATCACTAAGATTCTTTAATGTCTTAGTATATTAGAGATGTGTTTTACAACATGCCTATGATGGTCCAGAAGCCTAGCTGAACCAAGTTCTTTGAAAGGTATTAGGCATAATTTAATTAGTCCATGCAACAGGTCTCCTTAAAACCTAATGCATGTTATAAAGACACAGCAAAATGCATTTGTCTATTACTCTGCATTGGTGCTACAGTACCTTTGTATTATCAAAAGCCAAGAGTAAAGTTCTGCCATTTGTCAGAAAGATTTCCACAGCATTGTCTCTTAACTGCCACCAGCGCTTATGAACTTCCTTAATTTCCTCATAGGTCCAAGAGAATGATGCTGGTTCAGTTTCTCCATGAAAACTCTGTAGAATTTGCAATTTAGAAAATAATTTTAAACAGTGGATTTTTCAAACAAGAAACCCTTCAATGCAGCCAGTTTATAACAATACAGCATATCATAAGGCAAACTTCAATTTTAATGCAATGTTTTAATACATTGTTGTGATTTTCTTTAGCTACTTTCCCTATCTTCCACTCTCCTCAAGGCAGTGGGTAGAACATGACACATGCTCCTCAGCTGCTCCAGTTCCCTACCCAGCACTGGCAAGCAATGCCACATTTTCAATGGCTCTTAAGCTAAAAATATTGGACAGCCAATCAGCAAGCAAAGCTTTGTTGTGAATCCCACTCTTGAC
The DNA here is from genome assembly GCA_013400215.1 of Cisticola juncidis. Classification (NCBI taxonomy): domain Eukaryota; kingdom Metazoa; phylum Chordata; class Aves; order Passeriformes; family Cisticolidae; genus Cisticola; species Cisticola juncidis. The sequence goes on along the minus strand of VXBR01009377.1, from coordinate 901,844 downwards.
AGTTCTGTGAAGGACAAAGCAAGTGGTAGCATCTTAAAGCACAGCAGCTGTCTGTGTTCAGTAGATGCAAGGAAGAGCTCTGTAACAGCAGTTTAAAGCTTTCAGTATTGCAATGCATATCTTGATTACTTTTACATGTCCGTTAGATGTATAAACAATTTACACATCAGAGTCTTTGTATACCAGAAGGATTAGCTCAGCTCCCATTTCCTTCATGAAACAGTCCTCTTGTATAGGAAAAGAGAGGAGCTAGAACATCATATATAATGTAAAATTCAAGAATGAGATGCTGTGGAGCATAGCACATACAGTCATACTGTGACTTTCTGCACTTCATAGTGCCCCACGCTTCCACTAAGGCAAGTTCTCAGGGGCAGACCAAAGCAAAATCTGTGCACTTTGCTGATGAACTCAAACCAATGGACTGTAAGGTGCAGAAGCCTCTCATCACCCATTCCTCATTCCCTCCAGTCCCAGGCCCACAGCTTTTCTGTTTCCTTCTATCACCACCAATTCCATAGCCAGGGTCAACAGAAGCAACACAAACTAATCAGTTTGGCTAGCTTTATCCAGAGATCTCTAACTCCGCTACTACTGCCACTGAAATTGCTGAAGAAGAAAGCTACTCATTTTCCACAGTTTGGAAAAATTAAAGCTGGACAATATGTTCTAACACTTACCGAATTTTCAATTGTGTCCGAAGCATTATCTTCAACAAAATACATGCCACATTTTCCTACAGCAAAAAATAGTTATAAAGAGGTACATGATATTGCCCAACGCATCTTTGGGTTATATAAACAGTATTCACAAGTTAAGAATTCTAAGAATAGTACCTGGGGCAAGACAGTACTTGACAGAAATACAATTTATCATTCCACATCTTTTAGCAAGTGGTCTGCATGTCTTAAAACTTACTGGCAGTTCAAACAGCACTCATGAAAACAGGAGATAAGAAAGGCAAAATTGATATATAAAGTATGTAATCCAAAATGTCAGGCAACAGCTCCATTAGTCAAAAAAATAGCCAGGTTTATATATACAGCAGACACTTACACCAAAAATGTATTTATAAAGACTGAAAATTCTACTTACCCAGCAACAGTTCACCAGCAGTCTCTCTAGAAGGTGCTACACTTACACATCTTCGATTAACTCTGAAATAGTTCAAAGTGGAAATGCTTATGGATTATGGAAATGCTTACGCTTATGGATTTATGTACCCTTCAGCAGACCTAAAACCAACCTAAACCAACCAGCCTCCAAGGTTACAGAAGAAAAACTGGCCAACAACATGACTAATGGTTCATATCCCAAAGAGGGAAAGAAACTAGAACCTCAAGTTTCTAGACTTGCTTATGATTGTATTTGTACTTATTTCTTTGCATGATCTCTGCAGTCATTTTAGGCTGTATTAGTGCCTGTAACAGACGGTTAATTGACAGCTGCAGAGTTGAGTAATGCAGTGCTAAAGGCAGAGAGGATGGAACAACAATTTTCTTTTGAACTCTGATGGCAAGACCTACCAGATCTTGGATATCTAGGACAGGCAGCGCTACAAAGTGAAAATAAGAGATCTCATCAGGTTATCTCACAAGTCCTACCACACCAGATGGTATTTGGTAGCTCTAGTCTTTTGCTTTTGAGTAAAGCAAAAATGCCTATTATTTTTGACACTAGTCTCATTTCCCACTTCATTTTTTAAAAGATGTTTTTAAGACAAAAATGTTTTTTAGACAACTGTTGTATTTGATTTGGAAAAGATAGGAAAAGTAAGCAAGTTTAACCAAAACTCACCTTATATGTTCACTTGCAGCTTTGTCCTTTACAGTAGAGGAGTGAGAAGAATGTGTTTTGTCTTCAAACAAGTAAGACAATGGAGTTTTTATCACACCTATAAAGACACCACAAATAAGAAGGTAGTAACAGTCATTACAATTCAGATGTTATGCTACATTCAGCATTGAAGATGTTGTAATTACCTTCCTGTTTTTGCCTGTCTGGGAGAAGGTATTTGTTTGGAATTGTTAGGTAGCACCTCTGCAAACGGCGCCTCTCTCTGTTTGGGCCCTCTGTTGGATCCAGTTGCCAAGAAGTTGGGTAATAGACTGGGTCATACCAGAGTGCTCTGGTAAAAAAAATACATGTTAGGAGCTGGGCAGCAGAAGTAGCATAAGTGCTTATTAATTCTGTTCTTCTTTAACTAGTAGAAAGACAGAAGTTGCAGAGAAGTACACTGGGCAATTACTTCTTAATAAAATAATTACAATTAATAAAAGTATTACAAGACTGGATTCTGTAGTTTATTTTCATGAACTATTCCACTGAATGACTTTTCACAAGCTGCTACTGTAAGACTGTTCTTGAAGTTATTCAGTCTAATGAAAACAGTACAGCACATCCAACACTATTTTGAAAATTCTGCTGCTGCAAACATGAGATAATACTAGTTCTGCAGTGGTGAAACTACCATAGTTTGGTTTTTTATCAACATTTACATCCTTTATTCTACACTATTTAATGAACAGAGTATCTAGATGCTAATGTGAGTAACATTACCCCAAAAATGTTTTTTACTCCAGCTATGTTTTCTAAGATATGAAAACTTTAAGACACTCTTCATTGTATTAGGCACAGCAAAATGTTTATGATGAAAAAAACTGTCTAACTGGGATAGAAATACTATTTGGCTACTGACTCTAAAAGATAGGCTAAGAAAAAATCAAGTCTTTCACAAGTCTAACTATGAGATGGTTAGCAAACGTAACTCTGATGTTAATACCTCCACTTCATATTCCTCTGAGTAAGAGGTGCATGTCAGGTATCAAGTCTCTCTCCCTTTCACTGCGATGGGAACACTCACCGATCATGGGTGAGCTGCTGAACAAGTTCCTGCCAATGTCTGCTGGCACTTAGCTCTGCCTTATACATCCCCCTGATGTGCTGGATCACTTTCTTCCTTTCCATTCCTTGTGACAGCGACACAGCTTGTGTGATGTCTCCAGCTATTTTAGAAATGTCTTTAGATTTTGTATCTAGACGCTGAAAGAGACTGAAGAGAAGAGTTGTGTTTTAAAATGCCATATAAACACACTGAAAAGGGAAAGACACCAAAATGCCTCACAAAATACAATCAGTTTGGCAGTAGATATGTAGAGTTCCTGTTACATACAGCAGATGCAGAACAACTTAGCCTACATAATGAGATTCATGAGTACCTTCTGCTTCTTAGTCACCAAAAAACCTATTACTTTTGGCCAAGGACAAGACAAGCCAGTCAGATCAATGGCTATGTATTAACATGCTTGACTAATGTATACTCATTACAATAAAAATCTGGAGTAAGGACACTAATTTACCACTAATTAAATCTCCTAAGTCGTTCAACTTAATAAAGTCTTAACACTTGTCTGCATGAACTTGACTAAGCTGACCTTTATAGCTACTGCATTTGCCTACTTTAAAGCACAATGTATGTGCATCTCAAATCTGATTTTTATGGCAAAGCCTCAAAATTTAAATTAATGGAAACTTCAACCTACCACAACAAATTTACAATTACGCCAAGGAGCAGCAGTCTACATAGCTCACAGAAATATTCAAATTGTATACTGAATACAGTATTTCATTTGTTAAAAATAAGGGTTAGTTGTAGGGACATTTATTTGCACAGACCACAGCAACAGGAGAAATGATTGGACAGATGCAATAGTCATAAAATTAATGGTGAAATGACAGATGTGCAAAAAACAGTTCAGTTTTGAGGTTCACACAATGCCATTTATTATGCAACCTACCAAAGCGCATATGTCTATAATAGAATAATATACTTAAAAGTCTGAAAGCTAGTGATGCTGTTAATTTGAAAAAAACCCATCCATATCATATAGGCAACTTTGCAAAGGGAAGTGCTGAACATTTCTTACAGTTCTTGCAGCCCCTCAGGGGTACTTACTTCTGCCGATTATTAACCATTGTCTTCTCCCAAGCAGCTTTGTTTACACCTTCCTCCATCTCATATTTCTTCTGATCCTGAATGAAAGTTTTACACATTACTTTCTTTTCTCAGATGGATGAAATAAGGAAAGGAGGCTAAAGAGCATGACAGTTTTAAAAAGGAGTGCCAAAACTGTTCAACTGATATCTTAACAGCATTTAAAACCAGCAATGCTTCATTTCAGTTACTGCCATTTTATTATATTTATATATAATTTTTCTCTTTGCAAGAAATCAAAAATTATTTTCTTGAAAATGAGAGATATTAGGCACTTATTATGAACTCCCACCTTCCTCTGGATTAAATAATATATTTAACCAAGAAGCTTGTGAGCTTGCTGTGAACAGTTGAGTGTATGTGACAGAAATATTGAGAACCCAAAGAGAATTCCCAAAAGCATAAGCCATGCACCAAAGAATAGCACAATCTGCAGTTAAATTCTGAGCTCATATAAAACAACTGCCTATAATACACTCAGTTTTTAAAGCAAAGTTTTATTCACAAACCTCTTTCAAAGCTTTTATTAAATCTGGTTTTGGTCGTGGGCTCAGGGGAATGCATTTATAGCCACAACTTTTCAATGTATTCATTAAGTCTCCTGCTGCTCTTTGTTGTTCTTTGGTCATTCCATCGCTGTGATTGTGCATTAACTCATGCAAATACAGCACTAATTTAGGCCCGTGCTAGAAGATGCAAAGAAGGAAAGAGGAGAATGCAGATATATGGTCATGCTCATTTCCACAACACTAAGCAGTATTTTCCCGTCCACATTTATTCTCTTTTCTAGACAGACTGTGAAGATTTACTCTAATTATTCTCTAATTTAAAGAAAAAGACAGCTTTAATGGTTAAAGATAAACTCTTATGAAACTAGAAAAACATGCTGCATTTTATCCTCACATGATAAAATTTGCCCCAGTATCTTGTGACTTTTCAAATGGCTTACAAGGAAACTGTTTCTTCACCTAGTATTCAGCTCCTGTAGCCTTATTTATACTTCAGGAAATATGTGCCAGAGACTTCTAATTTTGCCTGCCAAGAACACTACACTTCACTTCATTAATCAAATTAGAGCTGACAGATAATAAAGTTAAGCAGACATAAGCCATAAATACATTCAACATGACACTCCCACACAGAATCCACTGCTAGTACATCAGCTCTTTTCTACCCAATAAAACTTAATTATTTGAATAACATATACGTGATCAGAAATATGTGAGTGCCATAAACTAATTCAATAAGTACCTTCTCTCCTTAGTACACAGTGACTCAAACTGTGGCATGTCTTATTTCATTCTTGCAGTTCCTGAAGATCTCAAACTCGAACATTCCTTCCTGATTTCTCCCTGTGACTCTAAGAAATGACTGCTTTCAAGCTTGCACTAACACAGTACAATTAGAAGCTTCCTTCTGACAAACTCAGAAAAGCAGGGAGAACCTATTCAACTTTTTAGCTTAAGAACGTGGCATACACAATCTCACTTTAAGAACTAATAAAGGCTAAGTAAGAAAAGAGAGTACTGCTTTGGTTGGGGATTGACTGCTTAAAATCTAGTTGCAATCAATTCTTAAAAGCTTCAGGAAGTCTGAAATTAAGAGTTCCAAAGCAAGGATAACTCCTCCCTAATTTGCTTTTTTAGGTACATTGATTCTTAGCCTCCTCAGTAAAATCGTTCATGTTAAAACCAGTATCACCTTTTGTTTCTGCACTGCACAGCAGATATGTTTGATGCAGAACAGCATCAGCATACCCAGACTTAATTCTGCCTGTCCTCAGGATAGTATAGCAATTGCACACACAGGTGTTTTGTATGCCAATTGTCAGTCACTAAACATTGCTAAAATAGGAGTAAGCAATTAGCCCCATATAGTTCTAAATAATCAAAAAATCTAGACAAAGAATTGCATACAGGTTTTTAGAAGCTTCTCTCAAAATCTCTTGTGCTTACTTGCAAAGTTGGGCTAAGGGAGTCACGCAAAATCTCTGGCTGGTTTACTTCGGGTACCATCTCCAAAGCCTGCTTCCTCTCCTGCAGAGGCCTTACAGGAGACAAGCTGTGCACAAGCAGCCTCCCAAGCTGTGTACGGAACGTATCCTTACATAACAGGAGGATTCTGTTCCACTGCTGCTTTGGAGTGCTTGTCCTGCTGGTGCCCTGAGTAATGGAGACAACTTTTTAATATTACCGGTTAGGACTTTGTTCTATCAAGTTTTTTACATTACAAAATAAACACAGTTAATATGATCAAAATGCAAGACAAAGTTTTATCTACCAAAATATGTGTTTTGGATTAGAATAGTGACTATTAATATGGTAAATGACATTCTACTGAAACAATCCAGAAAGTGAAAATTGTGATGTAGAGGATTTAAAAACCAGAGGGGTTTTTTATTGCTCATTTTAATCAACAGCCCTTTTACATTAATCACCAGTTTTGAATGGATTACCTTGGAAGATTAGAAACCAGGCAATGGAAGAAAATGTGTGTGTTCACTAGAAAAAACTTGCCATCTTTGAAAAGTACTACAAGTGTGGCACAATGGCAAGATAATAAACCTAACAAACAATTTTTATGAGCTAGAAAGAAAATTAGGTAGAATTACTTTTACCGAGATGACCTAAGGAAGACTAGTAACACACTTTGTATTAGCCAAGCAAAAACTGATCGCCTTGGAAAGGCTGATGAGCTAACACCTATATGTTAGAAGACTTCCAGCACTTTAGCAAGAATGGAAAAAAGAGAAAGCTCTCCTTCCCAGCTCTAAAATATACTATAAATTGCTCAAAAAATCTCTACCACCTGTGGATGGCACAGATCATCTGGTTTTACAGGCTTCAGCAAACAAAACCATTGAAGTTTAAGAGAGCTAGCAAATTTTCATAGTACAAGAAAGTCTATTTTGGTTCTGCATTCCTGTTCAAGCAGAATTGTTAAATGTAAAGGTAAAAATCAGAACAGATGCATTTTTTATTTTGTAACTGCAAGGTAACTGGGAAACTGAACAAGATTTTTAATGCACAGTTGAATGGAGAGAGGCAGTAAAAAAAGCATTTATGGACAGAATACATTATGCATGAAAGTTCCAAATAAAGGGACCTTATTAAATATGCTTTAATATGGACAGCATCTAATTACTTACAACAGATACTTTGATTCCTTCCACCAACATTTTGACCATTTCTTTAAGAAAAGGATTTATTCTACTAGTGAGTTCTTGCTGGCTTTCCTCTTCAGGGACATCCAGCTGGGATGCTGAAAGTCTGGTTTGACTTGTATTTTCTGTTATACCCAGTACATCAAGGCACTCTTCGGTAGAGGCTTAAAATTGAAGAGGTACATACCAATCAGTACCATCTCAAGCAAACCAATCCTACAAGACTTTAGTTGACATTATATCACATACTACCTTTACTGATGTATTTACCATTCTTACACTCTCACTTTTGCAGAATTTGAACTAGCTCTCAAAAGTCACCAAGTCTTGCTAAACAATGTAGCAATTTCATAGAAAAACTGCATTTTAAGAGAGCAGATGCTCCCTTTGGCAGTTAAATCTTCAGGTAATAATTCAGGCAGTTAACACATGAACGGACTAATGTAGAAATGAAACAACTTGTTCAGTTCATTCAGATAAAAACACTACCCAGATTGCCAATTACACAATACTGAGTGATAGAGAATGATGCTTTATGGCTAAATCCATTAAACTTGTGTCAGTAGAACAACTTCCCTCTCTAACACTTCAGCATTCCAAAAGCAAAAATTCATTTTTCATCAAAACAGAAACAAATCAAAAAGAAATCCTACCTAAATAAATGAGCCTGTTAACAGCCAAAACAGTCAGCCTCTGTAACCTTTGTGCAAACTCAGACTCAGTGGCTTGGACAGGATTTTCTTGGCTCATTCTCCGCTGCATCATCATGTTGAATTCCTCACTTGCAAGTGAGCGCATTTTCACAAGCAGAGCATCAGACTGAGCAAGTGAAAACTTCCTGGAACCTTTAAGGAGAGAAGCGTGAATGAAATTCTACTAAAATGCACACAAACTCAATAACTCAGCAACTACTTTCATCCAAAGAGTCCACATCATTTATTGAAACAAACATTTGAAATACATCAGTGTCAAAGAAAACATAAGTGTCATTGGGTGTTTGTCTTTCTTCTTTTTAAAGCTTTTTGAGAATAAATATATGAATTTCAAATAATAAGCAATACCATGAAATGAGTTAGTCTCAAGATCAGATTCATTGTATGACTTCCATATACTTGTGCTAAGCATTCAAATCCACTACTTTTATTCCTCTTTTTCTTGTATAAATAGGATAAAGGATTAAAAATCAGTGATACAACAAAATACTGCATATTGCAGAGTGGGTTCATCAGCACAAAAGATGACCAGACATACCTGCAAACACATTTTGTACCATCCCTATCACCACTAATTGAAGTACAGTATTTAACTTATAAGAATATGCCTCAGAATTTTCTTGAGATGAACTGGGAGGCTTTGACTGTACTTCCTTCTTTTGCAAATAACTATTTCTATTTACTTCTAGTGCCTTAACACATTCACTAATATAAAAACATTTTCTCTGCACTGAACATATATAGTATTTCACTAGGTTGATGGAGGGGGCGGGTCTCAAAAGCTGACCATCTCAAGAGAAACATCCCCATAGTAAACAGGGAATAAAAAGTGTTCCAGGTTTTTAAAATTTATCTTCTTTGAAGTCTTTAATGCAGCTTTATTTGTAAGAGACATACAAAATCAACTGACATCCAGACAATCTCAAAATCTTTACAGAAGGACTGACTAGCTATCAAATACAGGGAGAGTATTACTGCTAAAGCTAGAACTCAACAGAGGTTCTAAAAACACAACCACAGTGGCACTTCCAAGTATAAATTTGTGGCAGGTATTTATTTCAGGATGGTCCCTAATGAAAAGTTGTGCAACAAAGCAATCCCCACATCACAGCTGTGTTAGTTCCAAGCACTAACTTGATTTTGGCATTAACTTACTATTATAAGCATTATGAATTACTTTAAAAAACACCTTTACTAAGCAACCTGTCAATTTAAGAGACTCCCTAGAGAAGGTAATCTCACAGAATCATCACATAATACATACAGGAGAAAGCACAAGGGTGCTGCGCCTCTCTACTCACCCGTGATGCCTTTGCGCTTTTGAAACATTGCGCGCTGCGGCGCCCAGGGTGCCGGTGCAGAGCTGGCCTGCTCCTGAGCATCTTGGCTTGCTGTGGTTTTTATTAGTTCAATGGCTGCTTGAAGAACTCTTAACTGCAGAACAACTGCCATATCTAGAGAGAGAGGCATACAAAGTACACATGACATGCTTTACACATCCTCAGGAATTTTTACCAGATGTTTGGAACAAGTCAAAACACAAGATGTGTCAAGAGCTGTAAGACTCTAGATTCCAGAGTCCCCTCACTATTCCACAGATGCAGACACTAAAGAAATGAGTTCTCATAGAAGAGTCATAGAAACTGATTACTCTAAAACAAGCAAAATGAAACTGAAATGTTTTTATTTAAATATCCTTAAAGAACTTCTACAGCCACTATTTTTTCAGATTAGCAGTACACAATTCTTGACCACAAAGCAGGCTCCTAAGGGAAACTACTAATTTGAGAACCACTTAGAGAAAGATTAATCACCAGAAAACTTCCCCTTCTCCCTCAGCAGGAATATTAAACAAAAAACAGTGGAGAAGGATTTACTTTTCCAGTCCCATGACCCCAAAAATTAGCAGACAACTTACTTTGCATCCTTGCATTTTTACTATTTTGGAGATGACCCAGCAGCACAATGAGGTCTTCAATAACACGAAAATATTGAGAACCTGAGGAGCTGCAGGCATGAATTGCAACTGCTACCAGCAGCTGTTGTATATCACATGCAAGTAACTTGTAGTCATTCAAGGGAATGCTGCAAACAAAGTTGTAGTTACCAGAAACATGACAATTCTAGTAGATGGTAACTCTTAACAAGACCCATTATTATTCCCCTTGCTACTTCTGTCAACTGTACCTAATATGTTGTACTTCATATAAAAATATCACTTCTGAAGACTAGAAAATTATAATTCAAGACATTTCTTCAGCTTTAACTTTGGCAGATTGGATGCCTGCAAATTTTTGAGGCATTCTAATATTGAGTGCAGCACAGTTTTATTGGAAAAGAAATTATATACTACTATCAGATTTTTAAAATAAAGAACAAGTCTGAAATCCTATATTTCTCAAAAAAATATCAGGATCATCTCATTTTGTAATTATGCTGAACAAAAACTATATTGAGGTAAAAAGGAAACCTTTCCATTTCTTCAGGATACCAACTAATGAAATAAAATAACATACCACTGTCTCTCCTTTGTTATCTGTATAACCTTTCTTAAAGCACACAATCTTTATAGCTAATAAAGTCATTGAACTTACTCAAAATCTCAAATATTAAATCACAGGCAGTACAGGAGAAACTTTTCTTTAGTTTTGATATTGGCCATAGATACAGTAGAATGCTACCACTTCCTGGGCCTTTATCTTACTGTTCAGTTTTATTAAGAAGAGCATTGAAAGTGCAGACAGTGTGACAAACTTGCATTTTAAAATGTTATTTCACTTGAATGCTTAAGGCATGGAAAGAACATTTTATATTCCATTATTTGAACTTACTAAACATTAACTTACAGGTATAAAGATGAAAACCTCAGTATTTTGTACATGCTTTCTGATAATTTTAAAAAGTAGAAAAAATACAATAATTTCTTGCCAGCCTTAAGGCTGTGCCTAGAATATTTGATAGCAATAGAAACAATACTCACTTTGTTTCCAGTCCGTTGAGAGCAGCCAGTGTATTACACAACACATAGAGCAAACCATTATCAAGCAGCAGGTCTGCAACTTTTGAGCAGGAATTGATGATTTGCAGGAGTAGACAGAAGCAGTTATGCAGCAGAACATTATCGTAGAGAGAATTCTCTATTAGACCCAGGACAGGAATGACACACCATTTTCGAAAGAGCCCAACATTCTTGACATCTTCCAGATCAAATCTGTTAAGACAAATAAGAGTAAATGGCATCCTAAAGAAAAATCTGATAACAAAAAGAGTACATGCAACTGGAATACCAGTTATGTATCATATGCTCGTATTTTGGCAAAGATGCCCATGGTAATTTCCTACTACATTTAATTGTAGTAACAATACCTATCTATTCAAAAATCCAATAACAGAAAAATAAACTTTTCATAGAGCCACAAAGAAATGAAGTGCCTAAAAAGTAAATTTGTGCTTCACCTAGCTAACAGCTGCCTACAACATAGACTTCATGGAAATAGAGAGGTTGCATCACCTTTCCAACAGTCACTATTATAATTAACAGACACTATCACAAGCACAGATACAGCTCATCATCACTGTAAAAATATACTGACTGGCAGCAGGTTTGATATCCTATACTCCTTACTGCTGAAGTTTAATTAAGTTTGGCACCTGGCTTATAGTGATTGCAGATTTCAAAGCAGTGCTTCAGACCTTGTTTTATTGGTGCACTAAGAAACTGCATTACTGCTATAAGGTTATCAGCCCATCATATGACTATTATACATAACCCTAAAAACTTGAGACATTGGAATTATCTCTCCAGGCCCGTAATAAATCCTGAAGAAGTAACATTTCTTTGCCGTGGGGCAAATTAAGCAGCCATGACTAAATACTGCAGTTAAACAAGAATAGTTTTGAGTGGTGAGCATCAGGTCAAGAGGCAAAAGTAATTTACCTACAAATCCTGCAGAGACAGCAATTGAGAAGGAACTTTTAACAAGATTTTTCCAATGATGATATTTACACATATGATTTCTGTACAACCATTAAATAGTAAGATTAATTCTAACAAATATTTACTTATCCAGCTGTCTGCTTAAAGGTAATCTCCTTTTCTGTCAATATGAGGTGGCTCTTTGGTTCATGAAAGGTATCTCTGGGATTTTCCCTAAGAGAGACAGCCATTTACATTTGGAGCAAAGATAAGAAAGCAGCTGTGGCATCAAGATTTTCCTTAATTACCTACCAAAATCCAAGAGGAGAAGTCTAGTGACTACTACTTAAAACTTTTAAGGATGCAAATCAGTTTCATGTAGGATCAGAGACAACAGAGAGAGTTAAACTGATTACAGGACATTTGAGTTCAAGGCCTCTGAGGCACTACAAGTTTGATTGTTGACGAGATCCCAGCTGACAGCCTCCATCACATGAAGTTGCTTACAAACAGTTCAGGGGCCACACAATAGCCCTAAGGATTTTAATACATTTCAATGTTAAACAAGCAGAACATACCAAAGTAGTTTTGGAGGAACATTTTTTATGGTTGTTGACCAGCAAAGCGCACTTCTTGTAACTCGCCTATTGTTACAGGACATAAAAGCACAGCATTACTTACTCTTCATCCAAGCCAACAGAGCGGCCAAAAAGCATTTCCAAAAAGCATTCTACAACTTCCTGAGTCCCCTGATGAAGATACAGCTGGTTGGCTAGCAAAGAAAAGCCACGATTCTTTAAGAATTTCTCCTTCTGCTCCCTCCTTGCTCTGTTGAAATATGCATCCAACAACTAAAAATAAATGCACAATTATAGTGTAAGAGTTAAACATTTAATATAACTGCCCTGAAAGTTAAATTGTTATCTGTGACTGAAGTAATTTTTTTTAAAATTCAAGATTGCAAACATCAATTATACTATTGCAGCTGCAATCTACACTGTCCTTGTTGCAATCAACATCTGATAAGGTATTTTTATCTGAACACTCTTAGGTTTTTCATCAAGTTTGGGGCAGATGAAATCACACACAACGGTTAGCAAATGCATACATAAATGCTCAAACTTTTTATATTTGTTCAATCTTGTACTTCAGTGTGTATGCAAATGCATGCACAACATTTGTTCTCAATAAAGCCATACAGTCTTATTCTTTTTCAAATTAAAATACAAATCTAATCAAAGTCATTATCTACATAATGTCATCAGACTGAAACACTGTCCTTAACACTACAAAAATCAGATTTTGAAGCCTCGAATCCATCTTCAGTCTACAAATGTGTGAATGAATCCTCAGAATAACTCAAAGTCAACTCTGTTACAAGTCAAACTAAGGTGAAAGCACGTTTTTACACACTGCATCATGTTTTGTGTCACTGACTTTCTGCATTGTTGCTTCCATTTACAATGGTAATGCTATCATAAGCTCTTTGGCTTACATTAGAGACTATATTTATCTATTCAAAGAGTCTGTTTATGTTGCTTTGTGATTTGCTTGGTTTTGTTTTTTTAAAAGCCATAGGGTGAAAGTCTATCTTAAAATTCAGAAACAAGTGTAGAAAACGGAAGAAAGCTAAACAAAAAATATTAAAACCCCATCACATTTCCAACTTGTTAACTAGGCTGGTTCACATCTTTTTAGACAAAGCACTTGATATAAGCCTACTTTAATGACTCCTTGTTGTATGAGAGGAGATGGGTGGTTCACCAGAACTATAAGATAATCAGGTTGGATAAGTTTGTCCATCACATCTTCCAGCATAACATCTGGTAGGATTAGGAGAACTCCACGCAAGAGATCATATAATCCACAACAGATAAGCACAAGATAGTCTTCTGCACATCTGAAAACAGAGGAATACGTTTTACCACAGCAGGAAAGATGAAAAAATGTGAAACTGCAACTCTTGAGGGACAGGAAGAGGGTTCAGGCTAGAAATTTGGAAGACATAATTTCTCCAATACTCCTACCAACCAATCTTTGTTAACACTTATTTTTAGATGGCAGACAGTAACAATGATACCCTGAACAGAACTACTCTTTTTGTGAGCAGTTCCCACTTTTATTTGACATAGCAAAAAATCCTAATTTTTAAAATTTGTTATATAAACACAGCAAAAACTGAAAAAAACAGAACATTGTATACACTAAAAGCTTAATAAATTGGTGTATGACAGCCATTGAAAACATCCCCTTAGTTTTCAAACTTCGAATTTTTATGGAGTAGTAATCAAGAGCAAGAACTGTGAAATTAAAGCTCATGTTAATTATTTTATGTGCTTACCTGTCATCAGGGCTTTCAGATGGTTTTGGGGTATTCTCATTAGCTGAAGAAAAAGCAAGACTGTCCCAGTCTTCAGGAAGAACACTCCTGTCAGCCAAGCTTGGCCAGCGAGCGATGGTTGATGATGCTCCAAGAACAGAGAATGCCAAGCCCAACCCTGCAAAATTACTGTGGCCTTTCTGCAATGAAGGCAGTCCTTTCAGATGGTCTGGACGACGGAGCGATGCCTCAGTCGCACCACCACCACCAGCTTCATGACTTTTCAGGTCTGCATCAGCTTCTTTACTCTCTAATGCATTTTCAGATAACTCTACTTCTTTTGCAATATCCTCAAATGTTTCAGCAGATGTTAGCTCTGAGTCACAAACTGTTTTTGCAGACTCACAGCTGCTAAGGAAGAGCTCTTCCTGTACTCTCTTTACAGTTTCAGAACTTTCTACAAAACCAATTCTACCCTGAAGATCAACGTAGTCACGCTCACCCAGGATCTGCAGGTCATCAACACTGCTTCCCATTCTTTCAGTCAGTCTTCTTCGATGAACTTGGGGTGAGGAAGTAGGTGATGCTGGTAAGCTTCTACAAAGCCTTCTAGGTGCCTGAGAGCTAATCTTCTGCTGTACACCAGCCTTGGAAGTGCTCCCTAGAGAAATAAGGATATTCTCAGCCTTCCTTTCACACTAAAACCCAGATTTTCTCTTAATGTTACACTCTTCATCCATTTAAAATTGTACTTACCCAAGTTAATTTTATGTGCAAAACTGATTCAACGCCTAACATAGCTCAGATCTGGTTAATCCAAGTAGAGATGGAAAAGTATTATGCAGCCATATATTTAGTAAGTCACAAATGTGAAACAAATAAAGGCAAAGCAATTTTTGCCAATATACTGGAGTTCCTAGAATTAAGTTATTATCCTTTAACCTAAACCTCAGCAGGAACTTCTATAGAATCACAGAGGGTGGAGGGCACATCTGAAGGTGTCTATATCAGAATCCTTGCTCAAAGCAGGGTTAAATAAAACAACTTGTTCTATTTGGAGCTTTGTGTAAGAGGTCCAATCTGCAGTGTTTTAGTGGACATCAAATTACAACTCAGCAACTCTTTTACACACACTTCAAGCTTAGAACAAATAACTACATGTTCTAATTAACAGTGCTTGCTTTTAACTGCACACTTTGACCTGAAATAGTCATACTTTCAGAGCATATCACAAATCTTTAACAAAATATAGTTTTAAGAGTATAAGATGTCTGTATACAAGACTGGTAGACGCAGTTCCCTGTCAGTTTAGGAAAAGGAGAATTTTTTCATTCACAAGTATTTTGAAAACTATGCATCAGTTAGTACTAATGCAATGATGATGCATTAGGGAATGTATTATGAGGAATATATGAAAGGAATACATGAATACACACACACACACAGAGGTAGCAGGTTACTTAACACACATACAAGTTCAGATGTTTTATAGAATCATACAGTTTTAAAAGAGTTGGAAATGGATCTTTAAAATTAATTTAATATCTCCCAGCACTTCCTGCCATGAGCAGGAAACCTGCTACTAGACCAGGTTGCTCAGAGCTTCATCCAGCCTGGCCTTGAACACTGCCAGGCTTGGGGCATCCATAACATCCCCAGGTAACTTGTTCCAGTGTCTTACCACCCTCACAGTGAAAAATTTCTTCCCACTATCTAACCTAAACTTCCCCTCTTAATTTGTACCCATTACTCCTTGTCCTAGCACTGTTATAGTTCCTGATTAAATATAAGATTACATAAATTATACATTCATTAACATAAATTTGGAACATTAAATTAAGAATCACAAACACTCAAACATCTATTTTCACAAAAAAGTTATGTTGAGTATTCCTCTGGTACACATGAATAATCTCTCTTCAAAAAAAAAATTCGGTAAAACTGATATAAAAAGAGTACTAAAAGTACTCATTTAGAAGAATGAGATTTCATACATTTTCCATATGGGAAAAGGACTGATTCCATACACAGTTTAGTACTGTAATATGTTCTTCACAACACCTCTTTACTAAAAAGACTAAAAAAACTTGAATCAACATTGTTTCAACTGAAGTAGTGCTTGAAGACTAAATTTCCTTTTCCTAAACAAAGCAGCAACAAGACGTCAATTGTAAAAGGTATTACACTGTGATACCCAGAATATAGCCAGTCACACATGGCATGAAATATACGGATGGATGTTAGGGATTATGCACAAATAGAGAAAACAATCATCTTAATGCTTTCTGCCCAGATAAGATAGCTGCTTATGGCTCACTGCTTCAACTGCTGCCTGGTCAGGGCACTCTCTAGCAGGTCTGTTTAACAAATGAAATGATTCTGCTTATCTGGTCCACTTCACTGCCTGAGACATCAGTGTGGCAATTCGTTTCAACTTAAGAATGAAGAGAAGTTCAGGCAGCGTATTCTAGCCTACCCTTCCTACTCTGCTGTTCAGGCACCAAGCTCCAAGGGGCAAGGGGAGCTTGTTAAGAAATATCTGTGGGAAAGTAACTCTTTAGGGCACTCTAGTAATTTGCCAAAAGATTGTGTTTGAACATGCTTGTTTTTTCAGTATTGTTTTACCTTCCAGTGGTAAAGCTGTAAATCCAGTTGGAGATGTAATCACAAATGCAGAATTGTCTACTGACTTCCCACCACTGCTGGAATTTCTCAGGTACCTGAGTGATTCAACTTTTTCCTGGAAAATTTTGCCATCTAGAAATAAAAGATAAGGGGGAAAGTTACATAAAAGCTTTTTAAAAGTTTGCATTGCTGATAAATTAGACTCACAGTAGTCAGGTGGTTACATTTAGAGCTGATCACTGGAGGCTAATGAGAAGTGTTTAAGTCCAAACAAGTGAGAAAAAGCACTTTTCGGTTTAGTTATATGACTTCAAAATTTACGTTAGAACAATAAAAATATGATGATGCACTAAAGCAGTTACATTTAAAGACAGTCCTTGCAGATATACAAGTAGTGACAACTGACTTTTTGTCATGTCAAAACCAGGTAGCTGTTCTCAAACAGCCTAAAAAGGCATCAAGTATCAAAACATGTATTCTCTCCTTTTTTAGAATTTTGCAGTAGTATTAGAGGACAGATACAGATAAACACAACTGTGCTGCTTTTGAAACTGCTCACCAAAAGTTGAGGTACAGAAGGTATTTGCAAAAGGAGAAAATGTTTCGAACTTGGATGATGTTCCATGTTTCCATGTTTACATAAGTTATTGCTTAGGTTGTACAATGCTAATGTTAAAGCACAAACTATACATTGTTTCACATTTTTAAGAAGAGCAAGAAGTATTTTTTAAAGCTCACATCAATCATTTCGCCAACATGATCATCCAGTACAGATATATTAAAGCAGCTGCTGTTCTAGGTCTGCACCCCTCAAAGCTCAAGAGACACTGCCAGGAGCTTGTATGCAATGAACTGATGGTGCCTGACAATGATGTCCCGCAGTGCAAATCATCACTTCCTAAAAATGCTCCTCAGGCCCTTTACTTTTCTAGGAATTCAGTAACAGGAAACAAGAAAGTAGAAGGGGAGAAAAGACCAAATACACATTTCTGAACAAGTACCATTTACAGGTAAGCTAAATGTTTTTTTTCAAAATTTGCCCATGAACAGATGTCCAGGTAGCTAAACTAAAGCATGCCATTTAGCAGCATCAAACTAAGAAAGTTAAAGGCATTTCCATCAGAGAAATTATCCATGGCTACAGACAGAAGAAAGCTCTCCAAGTAAACAGTCTAACTAGCCCGTTTCAGAAAAGTAAAAGTAGTTTACAGTATTAATTCCCAACAGTTCAATAATTTTTAATTTATTGTCATAGTCATTAAAATACAGCAAAGTATTTTTTTAAATACTTTAAAAGTATTTTTTTTAAGTTTAGGACTAGATTTTTATCTTACGTTTATCTAAATGTGGCATATTTACCTATGTGCAGAGAAAAGTAGAAGTTGGTAGGGTTGTGACAAACATATGTATTAGTGGGAGGATGAACTGCTAAGAGGAAATTGAAAACCAGCGTCAGCAATTCCAGGTCTGGGGGAGAACCAAGTACTTCTTCAATTATTTTCACAAATGACCTGCAAACCTCCTGAGGCAGGGATGCAAGGTGTCCCTCTTTATGCTCCTAGAAAGAAAGTGTAGCACAATGTGAGCTACTTGCAATTTTCATTCGACAAACTTTTTTTTTCTAATTGTTATGCTGCAGTAGAACAGAAGAAAAGAAGCTCAGCTGTATTCTTTAACTTTGAGAGGGGCTACTGTATGTCTTAAATGTTATCTAAGTCCACCATGCACCAAATATTGCATGTTATGTAAGTTAATTTTTTTAAAAATTACATCTTCTCCATACTATACTGCTCTGCCATGAAATGCTGGAATTTCAGGACACAAATCACCATTGAAAATACAGTTTATTGTCATTGGATTACATATTTGTAGAGAAATTAATGGTTGCCAATACCAGTAATTCAAACGTATTAATAAATTTCTGAACAGTACCATACTGAGTCTTCTGTATTTACACTTCAGTAGCCATTTTCATAAACATAGACATTTGAGATTAACTGATAATTATATTTACAATTCCAGCTGAATCATGCAGTCTATGTATTTTGACAACAGCTACCTGAAAAAAAATCTATTAAAAAGAATAGATTTTAGAACAAAACTTCGAGAAACTTGAGGGAAACCTCACTGAAAGGTGAGCATGGGGATTGTTTTGTTTCTTTCCAACTTCGATTAATTTACCTCTTTTTTTGATACCCAAGCACCTTAACTGAGACTGCTATAGGAAAAGATAAAATGAAGTTAATTTAACTAAGATTTTCCAAAGAGTGGCTCATATAGTTTCACCTTAATTCCATCAGCCCCCACAAAACTGCCAAAGCATTGACCAATCTGAGTAGTTTTTTTAATAAAGAAATTAACCTTTTCCCCAATATGCAAAATGACAGGAGAAATTTAATGAAACCTTCTGTGCCTAAGCATTTGCACTAATATACAATTTTAGAAATTAACTTGTTATATCATTAACAAGTTCCAAAAGTAGGGAACATAACATAACATAAAAATGAAGAAACTAAAAATTTACAGAGACTAAAATGAGGAAAATATTTTTGTAAAAAAAACATTAAAAGAGGAAAAAAAACCAATAAATACATTTCATGTGCTGAAGTGAGAAACACAGAATAAAAAGGAACATAAGATAGAAAATAAGAGTATAGGAAGAAATTACTATAATACATATTTTCACAAATAGATACATGTACTATAAGCAGGAAACCATTTCAAACTCATGTTCTTAAGAAGTGTCTATGAAAGGACTGAAGCATTTCTCTGAAGTCCTTTCTGGCATAGCTGTTTCCATGCCAGGGAGGAAGCTACTACTGCACTGAAATTTCGAGATGAGTGCTCAGACTGAGCACTACAGGCAGGCTTCCCCATTAGCTCTGATGGGATACAGCTCAGACAGCTTCACTACCTGCACAGAATCTGGTTTTCAGTAATGAAAACAAGAAGCAGCAAGAGACATCTCAGGTCTGTCTATATAAAAGGGACAGTTCATTTCAGCTCCTGCTGGTGTTTGCCTGTGCAGGTAACCTAGAGCCTTTTTCCAGATGGGAACTGTTTCCTAGAGCCTGTTTCCCCCAGATGGGAACAGGCTCTTGTCCCTTCTGTCCAGCAGTAAATGAAGCACCCAGCAGGGAAGTGCACTAGTTTACAGCAGCAATGCCTGCTGAAGATGGAAGCAGTTTGGAAGCACAGAGGACAGTCTACTTAACTTTTGCTACAGAATTTAGTCCCTTCTACCCCACCTTCCCCAAACTAAAACGAGTACTGGCCAAGCACAAAGCAGGATTTCAGAGTGGAATTACCTGCAGAACCTGACAAGTTAACAGGAAGTGATGGACCACTTGAGCTTTCAATAGCTGTTTAATGTTAAACATCTGTTGATGATGGTTAGCTCTGATAAGGATTTCTAGAGCTGCTAACAGGGTTTCCCAAACACCTTGCTGAAAAACAAGAAATGAGAATGTAGCTTCAAAAATATGTGTGAATCTACATACTGAGGAAGAAAAAAAACAACAAGAAACACAACAAAGTCAAGTTAGTTTTACACCTAAGATGACTAAATGAGTACAAGTAGTCAGGTCAGAACAGGTTAGAAACTAATCAGAAAAGTCATGCTCGTAGAAAACTAAGCATGTTTAAATGACTAAGCTAAGAAAAATTACTCGTCTAAAGTTAGTTTTGTACATTCTTATCTATATTAACCCTGAATCGTTATTTTCAACAGTTTAACTTCAAAAGAAAACGGGTCCTCTTTAGTTTTTCCACAAAAAAAAATCAATTCAATTAAAAAGTCTTATACATACATCACTTTTACAGAATTTTATACACTAAGGCTACTTTTATCATTGATCATAGGAGAATAATATTACAAACAGCTATTCAAAGAAAAGGAACATTAATTTTAGAAAATTGTAGTAATTAACTAACTACTACTACTACTACAGTTATTAACATGTAATGGGAGAAATTAATTTCAAACTTGATAATTCTGTTTTTTTTTAAATAGTGACTTTTAGACCTGAAGTATTTCCAAAATTAAAGTGTTTACCTTGGCTTTAGACCATATCTTCCAGTCAAGCAGCAGCTTTTCTAGCAGCTGGACATCTTGAATAACTGCAGTAGAATCTGCATCAAGTTGGAATTGCCCATTTTCATTTATAAAGAGAATCTCATCACTGCAGCATCCTTCAAGGAGAGTCTTAAAGAGGGGAGAATTGTTTTTGAGTATCAATATGAAGCAGTACAGTTGTTCTATCCAATTTACAAAAAAATTAAAATCTTTAATAGACAGTATACTCTTGATAAGGAAGACATATCTAGCTGCTCAACACAAATCTTGCTTCAAATCACTGTTCCACCTTTGTAATAAGCTTCAAATGCACAATTAAAATATCAGAGAAGTTTCTAGATTTGTCCTACTATTAAGCAAAATATCAGGTTTAAAAGAGGACTTTACCTTCAGCATGCAAAATCCAACAATGCATTTTGGTTTGATCAACACCCGACGAATCATAGAATAACCATTACAGTTGTCCATCTCCTGTATTCTCTGTTGATTGTATTTTGTTAAAGATAATATAAGTTGTAGTGCTAAAGCTTGAGTGTCTTCACAGCTGCTTATCTCTACTACCTGAGGAAAAGGCAAATTTAATAAGACAGTTTAAGTGAAAAACATCTAGATAACAGCTTTGTTGCACTCCTAAAAAACTACTTATGGATTAAATCTCTTCTAAAGCAATTGAGATTATGTACATAACCTTCATTTTGTCTGTGTGTTATACTTGAAGTGATACTTTCTACTGTGCTAAATTATTATCTGCTAAGGAAATACAAGAACCCCTTTCTAAGAAAAAAATCTGTTCTAAATAAATTTTAAGTAGAAGGTACTTGCCATACTACAGAGTTCCAAGGTTATGAAATACATGAGCCACTAATAAGAATAAACTGTTTGCCCTGAAAAAAGTATTTTTCTGAAGTGTCTAAGTTCTAAAAAAGGTTCCTAAAGTTCTAGACTAAATCCACCTGTACATGTCAAATATTAAAGTTCTATTTTATCCATAAAGAGACTAGCAATTTTATAGATGAAGACTATGAATCCTTTTCCCTTCTCTGCTTCCTCCAATTCTTGAATTCTAAGAGCAACTAGTATTATACCAAAAATATACAAGAAAGAAATCTCACATTGATGGGATTTTAGATCCTGTAGGTTCTCTTGACATGTACCTGTTAATTCTGCCACACTTACACATTTATACGTCTGTATTATAAGACCTGTATTGTCTCACAGCTGATCTACTGTTAGCTTGCCTTACTGTTAGCTTGCCTTACTGATGCAAAGAGTCTTCAGCAGGATCTACTGCAGATACTCAGAATAAATTTCCATAATAAAATAACATGGATTAGGATTTTCACCTCACATTTCACTATCAGTGGTGAAATTACAACAGGCAGTGTGGTTATAACCATAACGTAATATGCATTTGTTACTACTCTCACCATATCTTTCAGAGCAAAACCAGAGGCATATAAATCAGACAAGTCTTAAGCCTACAGTAGAATTTTGAATTAACTGTAGTACTTCAGAGACTGGTAGCAAAAATATTTGCCTCTCCATTTACAGGTCACAGTTAAGCAGTAACTAAATTACAATCTCACTCTTTTTCAAATAGCAATTTTTCTTAGGACAAGCCTTTGAACATGGCTGAAGAGTTTTTATCAAAAAGCTCTCACTGTTCACTAAATAAAAATAAAGCTTTGCACACCATGTAGTTTCATTTTTATTCATACCTGCATTGTGAATATCCTGTGGTTTAAGTGGTTACAGATATGCAATGAAGTTAGGTGCCTCAAAATCAGAGATGAAAAATATAATTTCTAAAATATCCCTAAAAATGATCTCATTTGAATTTTAAAAAGCCCCATTTCTAAATCAGAATGTAACACCCCATCTTATATACTGGCAATATAATAAAAACCATAATGCACTAGAATAATAATTACATTTCCAGTTTAACATAATCTGGATGCAATAAGGATGCAGCCTTATGCCACAGATCTTTTCCACAAGTTTTCTTTAACAGAAAAGCAACACATGCAGACTATTCTAGCAAGGCAATTAGAATAATGTGGTTTTCTACCCAAGATACAAGGAAAATTTTACATATGAGAATACATACACATCCCTATCCTCCAGCCCCCTTACCCTAGCAAAGAGGAAAACAAATGCACCAGTGCCTCCAATTTCATGTAGTATACCCTGAAGAGTTTTATATTCAACTGGCTGAAGTGCTTTTAGGTGGTGAGAGTCCAACACATTGCTCTGAACTTCTTTCAAACTGAAAGGTCTCTGAGAAGGTACAGTTTTCACTTGACCTTTCAGTCTAATGACAGGCTCGTATATGGTGTACTGACCAGGGCAGCTTGTGGTATAAACAACAGCAAGACTCTCCTGGGAAAAAAAAGAAGTTTAATTTTTTCTAGAAATGTACCACAACCCCCCCCCCCCAAGGATACAAAAAACAGAACACCAAAGTCACTTAACAGTGAATAGTAGCAACTGGCAGTTCATTTCTACTTGACCATTAACATCCACTGAGGCTGCATGTGGATGCATGTACACTAAAATGCAACAGGATTTCCAAATCTTGGCAAACTCATGCAATAGCTAAAGCACAGAGAATTAATAAAACACAAAGAAATTTCACCAAGGATCCCCATCTCATCACCTGAAGAATTACATAACTATTTTGCATAAAAACCAAAATTACTGACAAAATTAAAACAAAATGAGCATATAAAGAGTTTCCTTTTCTAAAATGGCAAGTTCAAAATACTAAAGTTTCTAAAAATTTTCACCAGCTTTTTGTTTTAATTTTATTCTTCAGCTTTGCCATAAGAGAAACTGGTTTTAAGTTTCACTAATGAAGAGACTTAAACCAAAACCAAAGCTCCTATGGAAAATAACTAACTGATTTTCACAGAAATATAAAATGATCTTATTTGGAAGGTTATTTAAAATAGAGAAATAATTTCCTTTAAGGAGCTTGCACTCTATGCAAAAGTGCAAAGATTAATTTATCACTTGAGCACATGGTTCTTCTCTCTGCCTATATGGTGTTCTGTAAGGCAAAATAAGCTTTTAAGTTGCATGACTGATTTGTTAAGCTCTTATCCCATTCATTTCTTCTTAACATACTCAAGATTTTGAGAAATTGTCTACAAGGACCACATCCAGACAGAATGAGCCTTTGCCTACAGCTACAAAATGAAATCAGAAAAATCCCTCTAGTGGGAACAATTCATATAGCAGGAATTACTAGTATGAATTCCCAGAACATAGCAGGCTTCACTGATAAGCAGGTTTTATTTTATTCTTCTAGCAAAAAGTATATTTGCACCTGCATCTGGCAGGGCTGTTTCAGTCAGGAAAGACAAGAAAAGCAGTATCTGGGAAATTACTTTTCAGCCAAACGTGATGCAAACTGAATTCCTCCAAAACCATCAAGGAATTTGCATTAACTTTTTTGCTTCCTTAAAGCCAGATAAATCCTAATTTCCCCTCTCTCAGTTTTAACCTTAAAGGTTAATTTAGCAGTCCTTGACTACTTTTATACTAAAGGAGGGAAGAGCTATGTATCCATCTTAGAGCTTTGGAGGTACCTGTTTATCCACTATGATTTAATGTGCAGTATTATTTATAGAGGCTGGAACATCTAGAAATTTTCAGAACTCAACCTAAAGCAAGATGAAATGGTCACCCTGTGTGGAGTTCAGCTCCCATCAAAATAACTAGGAAGAGCCTTGCAATGATCTTAATGAGAAGAAGATTTGATCCTCTCTGCTTTGATGAGATGAAGCACTTTGGGAGACAGCAGGAAACATGATCCCACTTTTCTTAATCAGTTCTAAAAGATTAAGGACCATTTTAAAGTAGAAACTTACAATTAAAACCCCAACATCCACTTCCTTTTTTGTCATGAAAAGCTCCTTAATTTCTTCACATTGTAGAATCTCTTTACTTATGTACTTTGAGCAGTCAGTCAATATTTTGCCATATTTACAAGGCATTACAGATGTGAAGTCTGGGCCACACGTGTATAAGTAAAATGCTTCCTCTGGTCCAATATTTGCACCTAAAATCCAGAAAATAATCTGTTAACTCTTTACTATACAATAAAGCAAAATTCATACATTGGCTAGTAGGATCAGAGACTTTACAAGGAGTATCACCCACTGGATTTTGTAGGCTCTGATAATAAAACAATCAGTGCAGCCTAATGTTTGTTATTGGTTACAGTAGATCAGTGACTTCTGACACATCACAGGCCAGATTAATTCAGTGGCAAAGGCAACTGAAACCAAGTCTGGAAAATGACCTGCATGAACTGAAGATCAACAGCTTTGAATAATTTCACTTTTTAAAATTGAAAAGTCACCTATCTGAGTCTCCTCAAAGCTTTCAAAGCATAGCAAGACTACAGATAGCAACATGCTGCATTGTCTTGGAGATTTGGGCAATGACTGAGCAGGATGCAACAGCAACAGCTCACTACAACTGACAGAAGGGGAAAAAAAATCCATAGGAAGTAGAAGACCAAATGAACCTTCCTCCCCTTTCTGAGCAGCACATCTTGGGTCATCTGTGACCTGAGAACACAAACTCAAAGAAGCATCCAGAAGGACCCAGGTCTGATGTGTGAGTGCATGCAAACTGTACACCAAACCCAAGGCTCTCTGGACCCATCAGCTATGCAGGCAGTAGGCACACGGCAACCAGAGCACGTAGATTCCAGAGGTTACATTTATGACAAGTTTCTTGCTTATGGCCCACAAATACACATCTACACACAGAGGATCTGCATGCACCACACATCCTGGGCAAACTGATCTCACTTGGGGAGCAGTCCTAACTGGCCCACAGCATCTGAAATGCCAGGTGACAAAGCAGCAGGGTTCCAGCCTTCAGCATTAAGTAAACACCCAAAAGTACCTGATAAGACTTCCCAAGGAGGAATTATACATCTAAGAAATCTCCAAAGTAACACTACAAGTTCCAGAAATAAGCATGCTTAACTCAGAACATTCAGTGGTTCGCATTTTAACTTTTTAACATGTTTTATGTAATTTGAAGCTAGCAGGGTAGCAGCAGGTAAGTGAAATCAATTTTCCAGGTAAGAGACTGAGAACTTTAAGAAAAAAAAATGGAGCAAATATCACTACCTCTCTATCCTCTACCCCAACACATTATCTTAAAAAATTCTAAGAAAATTGCCAATTATGGCATTGAACAGAAAACAAGAGAATATGGCAGAAGGACACATTAGGAAGTACCCAATACCAAAACATTTGCTTACCTTCTCCCTGATATATTATGCTGCTAAAGGGTGTATTGTTTTTACTGTAAGAACTTGGCATGTTAAAAAAGATATTAAAGATATTAAAATAAGCCTTTGATTTTGGAGGGGAAAGAGGAAATGAGCACTTATTCAAGAAAAGAGCATACAAAAGTACCATTAAATAGAAGCAGATTTCCAAGATCCCATCTACCCGCCAATCGAAGCAGATCTTCTTGGGATGATGCGCAATGGCCAACCATGCAAAATGTTTTGTTACTGTCAGATGATAGGCTTGTTTTTCTTGGTAGTGCAAAATCCAAATTGATCTCACATTGCCTAAAAATACATATAAAGAAACAAGTTTAAATATTAAGAACTGATTAAAATTGCTGTCTAAGATATTCAGCTTAGGTTTAAAATTAATTTTAATATTCAGTAGGTGAGAAGCCATGCTGTCAGCTAAATTACTGAAGTCCTCTTCAATTTCCAGGCACCTTAAAACTCAGTAACAAAATGATGTATGCATTCCAATACTGCACAGAACAGATGAATAGAGTCCCAGCTAGGGTTGCCATGAAATCAAGTTCAAGTTCTCCTAGTTCTGAAATTTCTTCCTTCTTTCCTCTGACCTCAAAGAGGAAATGGTATGTAACACTACATCCACTTCTAAAATACCACAAGTTTTCAATCATTTCTACTATTCCTAACAAGTCAAAGTCCTTTGACTGCTAATGCACATCATGAAAACCATGGTACCCAAATGCTAGAAAACACCACGTTGAGGATTTGCTTGTGCCAGGAAACATTGTCAGAACTAGTGTGCTGCACAGCCACAGGCAATAAGACTGATGCTTTCAGAAAGCATCCAGCTAACTTTATGTGCCTTTACATAAACAGACTGATTGAACTGTAAAGGTCATTTAAAGCTTCCTGAAAGAGCCTAACTATTAGCAAATTAGCAACTAAATTAGCAACTCTCTCTAATACAGAGAGAGGCCTCAACAATTACACATGGGGAGAACATCGTAGTAATTTTAGCTTTCCCCAGTCTCTCCATATTTGGACTTCATTGAATATCAGCATGCACAGACTTAACATAGCCTTCATAGATTGGACTTCAGGAAGAACAGATAAAACTGTGATATTTGATAAATTCCTATTTATCTAACCAGTGAATAATTAATACACGCACAAGCTCACTCAACTTAGTATCAGGTACCTTATTTAGGAGCATGGATCTTAACTTGCAAGTAGCACTTCTCACTGTCAGTTCTTGTCTGAAATACTTTTTAACTTCTTCCCTATTCATTTTTCTTAGTGGAACAAAGTGACTGCCTTTTCTCCTACTCCTCTTAATTCCTACTTCCAGCAATATTGCCAGTACCTGACCTACACCTCCTTAATCCAGATTCAACTAGACACATTACTGCTAACTCCATGCTACAGCTTTTTTTGGATCTTACTCAAAATCTTGCCTCTTCCCCTTATCTGTGATAAAGAAAAATATTGACGTTTGCACTGGTCCATGGTATAAACTGACAATTCTCAAAGTAATCCATGACTCTTCTGGATATCTCTAATATTCTACAGAATTCCTAACAGTATAACATACGCCCTTCTCCTATCCTCCTAGAAGACTACTCAACCTTAACTGCAGTTTGCACCAAGATATAGCAGATGTTTTCTTAGCAGAAAATATCTTTGAAAGAAGATAAATATCTAGGTACAACTATTGTGTTCTTTACCTCTGACCAGAAACCCACAGCAACAGCTTTCCATGGAAATTTTTCTTGCCTTCTGGCTTCTGCAGGTATTTTAATGCCAAATGCTGCCACCTGCCCACATGGAAAACATTCCCCGGAGATTCAGCCTGTGCCAGCAAACCAGCTTTCATCTCGTCATTTGGATCCATACACATACTATGAAAAAAACAGAAAAGGAAAAATGAGGGTGTGTATTTTCATATTTGCGTTTTAAGCCCCAAAAGTGCACATTTTGGCCTCAGTTAATTTGAGACTGCGTTTCTTAACCTTGACAGGTAATTTTTTTGATCACAGTTCTATTTTTAGAGTGCTCAGCATAAGCTAGGAAAATCATCACAACACTTTCACCTTAGTTATTTAACTTGTCTGCATAAAGGTGCTTAAATTTAAGATAAAGATCTCTCCATTTTAGAGAAAAGTTGAATTCAATTTATTGAAAAAAACTGCAGGTGCTTTGAACACTGAAATAAAGTGTTCTAAAATTGCAGTTTTAGACATTTCAAGGATACTTAAGGATTATTTATGAGAACAAAATAAGGGCTAAAGTGTACTCAGAAGATTAAAACCCAGACTGTCCCGGTAAGTACTACATAACAGCAATTTTCACAGCTGAGGTGTGAAAACCTACAGCTGCAAAAATCTTTTCCATCTTCTCACATTTATTGTGTCATTTCATTAGAACTTGAATTGCTACCTTGTGGGCAGTTATTTATAAATGACTACATGAAACACTCAAGAGCAGAGCTTACTAGCTGAAGCTGATAAACCTGTAGATCTGTCTTCGATACACTTATTTGACATTGCCCCATCAGTGTGCAAGATGTCTCTACTACAGAAATTAGTTCTCTACTCTCCATCAGTATTCTCTGCAAGTTGCTATGAGGGGTTACAGTACAATATGTCCACAGGACTGCTTCTGGACTAACACAGCATACCGAAATATGAACGCTCCAGTGTTCAAGTCTGCCCAAATTTGTATCATCAGAGCTTTGGAACCCAGTGAAATTATATGAATACAGCCATCTTCAACAAGTTTGTCTCCCAGGCTTACATATTCCATTCCTATAGACTTGGTTTCTTCTAGAAATAAAAACATGTTGCAATTACAATATAATACAATAACAATGCCTTTTGCAGCATATATCAAGTGTGAAAAATAACAGTTCAGGTACTGCATAGAATTGGGTTTCGTTTGGTTGAGGTGGCTTGGTTTGGTTTTTTTAAGTGGGTGGACTAATAAGTTTGATTCCCTTTAGAAACCTAGGTCTCAAACAGAAATAGAGTAATTTAATGTTAACTCAGCACTTTACATGTTTTTGTAATATAGAAATCCACTGAGCTGAATACACTCCACCAATAATGCTTTTGACATATATTACATTCCTATGCTGAATTATCAGTGTGCACCAAGAAATCTTCAGATTTTTTTCAGAAGTCACCCTACCCTTTAAGCACAATCAGTATTCTTAATTTACCAAGCAAAAGCACATATGTAACAAAAGCAATTCTACTGAGTTCCAAGGTTCAGGGTTGGGTTTTCCCTCCTTCTATTTAAATACAAAAAGAAGGAAAAAAGAGTAAAGGCATTCCAAGTGTTGTGAATGGGAGATATTTTAAATAAGGAATTTTCCCTTTACAAATGATAGCCCAAAAGATTCTGCTTAGAACAGTTTGGGAGCAGCTGCATCCCCACAAAAGTATTAAGAGAAAGTTATTGCACTGCTACTGGCATTTACATGGTGCACACACAAGGAAAGTTAAGAGCATTTATACTGAGTCAGCTTGAGACTTGATCATCAATACATTCAATCAAATAAAGTTGAGCAGTTTTTTTTCCATAACCACAGCTGCAGCATTTATTTTTTTCATCATCCCATGAAGTTCATCATCCCATGAAGTAGCATAAATATTACTGAAGTTACAAATTCAATGAGAACACTATATTTCTAAAGAAACAGACATTAATCTAATTCAAGAACTATGGTTGGAAATGTATCTCTAAGTATATGGCACAGTAGTCATTAAAAAATCAGAAATATTACCACTGCTGTACAATATCAATCGTAAAATTTCCATCTTTTGTATACAGTACATAGATTAGTAATATTTGTAACCAGAATCCTTCAGTGCTACCTCAATAAAAACAAAATAGCACATCCTCACCTGTGCTGTCAAAACTGTTCTCTCTTACAGCTATGAGTCTGCTTCTCCTCTTGACTTTTTTCCCCTTTTGTGTTGAATTTTCTGTTTCATGAGCATACTCCAGACGAAACCACAGTGAGACACTGAAGCCATCAGACATGTGTGGCCAACAGTTTTGCCCAACTAAAGGCAAGTGAATCGGGGCTACATGCCAAGAAGAAAGCAGCTGGTGACTCAAGTTTTCACCATCTGCCTCTTTCTTACTCTGTGACAATTTTGCTCTTTTTAGTAGTCCAGCATTTCTATTGTTGGAAGTGCCAGCGCATTTTTGTGAGGAACTGCTACTCAAATTTGTGCCATTCAGCAAAGGAAAGGCAAGGTACTGTAATGGATTCATATAAATATTAGCATCTACGATCTTCAATACACCCTTGAGTAGTATCTCCTAGAAGAAACAAAACAAATAAATGAGAAAAAAAAGGAAACTGTTTACACTGTGTAGTCAAGTATCATGCAGCTAAATAGAATCCTACTCCTCATTTAAACTTGCATTCATGTTTTTCCAAGAGAAGTGAGCTCATATAGCCGAACCTACGCACATTGGCAAAGCATCAGGCAGCAACTTCAACAAACTGTGTGTCCAACAAGGCTCTGGGGATTTAGTCTGGGCAGGTCAGACTTCAAGTTACTATGCTTGGGAATCAGCTGAAATGCAGCAAGTGGTCACTGCACAATCTTATCTCATTTCTGTTATGTGCATAAAAAGACTGCACCTTTTAGCCCATGCTTTGAGGCAGGTTAAGAAAGCACACACAGGCCATGACTTTTTTATTGCACAACCAGTAACAAAATTAGCTGAGCCATTAAGCCAAAACATTTCTCTTGTTATTTGGCTGATAATTACAAGCTATCATTGAAAATTTGACTTGTGACTTTTTGTTTGGTTTGGTATTATTTCACACTGCACAGTATTTTTTTTTTATTTTCTTCCACTTGTACTTTTCTAAAGACTCTCACAGAAACCAACAGAGTTATTTTAGCAGTTCCACACAAGCAGTATATTCCAGCATCACACCAACCAACTTGGGACACTTTTGAAAGTAATTCCTGCTACTAAAGCATTCTCAAAATAGTGAGATGCCTCGTAACTTTAAAGAAATTGCTGTAAATTCTACAGTATTGTTGTTCTGTCATCCAGAAACACAGTCTCCTTGAGAGGATTCTTGGTTTCCTGTGCTAAAGAAAGTTCCAAGGACCAACATACCCCTCAAAACCCTTCCCATCTACTCTCTCCTTTTCCAGTTTTGAGAAGGAACTATTTCTACAACCAAATTGTATTTGCTCTGATCAGTTCAAACATTGCTGTGCATCTCCTTATTTCCCAACATTCTTGGATGCAAAAGGATTTTCTTTTTGCTTCATTTTTCTCATTAGACCTCTGAATTTTGCTATGTGCCACTGCATACATACCGTACAAGGTGTCTTCTCCAAAAATATCCTCAGAAGAAGAGTTAGCTCTTCCGAACAGGTCTGTGAACTCATCAAGGAAACTAGCAGATCTACCAGCACCATCTGACATGCTAAAAATAAGGAGACAATAATATCGTTGAAATTGAGTTTTTTAAGCTTTAAAAATTCATATTCTATACTAATATGAGGAAAGATTAATTTGGAATTCAAAGTGTTTTTCAAAAACATTTCAAATTAAGGAAGCAATAACGATTACAAGATGAATTCTAGAGAGATCCAACAGTACTTCCTGACACTGTAATTCAAAA
Organism: Cisticola juncidis; assembly: GCA_013400215.1. Classification (NCBI taxonomy): domain Eukaryota; kingdom Metazoa; phylum Chordata; class Aves; order Passeriformes; family Cisticolidae; genus Cisticola; species Cisticola juncidis. Next base: position 870,089 of record VXBR01009377.1, on the reverse strand, counting down.
TTTCATTTAATCAATTAGTGCTATGATAAATTTTGACCCAGGTTTGCAAAATGGAGTCAAAGTCTGAGAGCCAAGCCTTGCAAAAGGCTCTCCCCATAAAGCCACCATGGATCCAAGTCCTGGGATGGGTTTACATCACCTCCTGTTGTGAAGCACCCTCATTACATGAAGCTATCTTAGGGCAAGCATTTCATCTGCTTCCACATTCTTGGATTAGCTAGCTGTTTTCCAGTTAGAATTAAACCCAAGGCATCATCAAGATCTGGGTTACAAAGAAATTGGAAATACACACTTACATTGTGATGGAATGGGAATTCATCAGCTGCTATTTTTTCCATCAGTGTTTAACACTGTCACACTAGTGTTTATGGTTTCAACTATCATTTTAAGATCAGCCAGCATTTCTTTAACTTATTTCCACTAGCTCAGAAATAACCCTACATTTACACTAAAGTTGTACAAGTTTTTTACAAGTTAAAAAAGCAGCTGCATAAATTCACAAGCCAATGAATTTCCTTTGTCAGTTTTGCATTTGCACTGTTTGACTGTGTATACATGAAATTTTAAAAACCAGTATTTAAGTTACTTGGACCCTTAACTCACCATGAAAACTAGATTCTGTTTGTGTCAATATATTCAGAAATCCTCCCAAAAGGTGTTTAACAGCTCCCTGTTGAAAAGCATAGGTAAAATGAATAGCTGAATATACACCAGCTCAAAGAACTAAGGAATAAATTCTTCTTATCAATTTCTGACTACTATTGGTTTTAATGATAATTCAAATTGTTTGAAATTATGGACTTTTTTTATATTTGCCAATGAACAATCTTTCCTGTTCTGTACAGTTCAGTTGCAGAAGAGAGACTCTGAATTTCAAATTATTATCTCTTGCAAGAAGGATACTCAATTCAGTTGCTAAAAAACTCCAACGATCAGAACTCCAAAGGATCATGAGGGCATGATCATTTGCATAACTAACTTCTAAAACAAACTTATGAAGAAAAAAGCATGGAATATTTTTGAGGTACATGACAGTTTCTAAAAGTACACATTCAATAAAAAGTTTAGAATGCTGACATATACACAGATACAAGCAGGTATCTGCCCTTTTTTCTTAAGGCTCTGACAATCCAGTCTATCTGTAGGGATTGAACAGTCTTGATAAAAAAAGACACCTGCAAAACTCAAAAGCTTTGTAGGACAAATACTTTTCAATAAATTACTTAGCTCCTGGTAACTTAAATGCAATACAGTTGACAATAGAGGTCATTTACACTGTTTCACATCTTATCAAATCCCATAAAAAGTGAGACTACTCAAGATCACTATTAGGTATGATAAAATTAAACATACACAACTGCTAAACTGTTGCCTCCGTTAATAACATTTTTACCTGTTCTATGAGGACAGCAGCATTTCTCTCCTTCTGGTTGATGATATTCAGGCAGCTTTGGAATACATGAGCAAGCACATCTAAACTTGCATTACCAGTTGAGAGCAAGTTTAATTCTAACATGCAGATTTCAGGATACAATAATTCTCCTTGATTGATGTTTTCAGCAAGGCCATTAAAATAACCTGAAACACCAGTATATCCTGGTTCTGCCTTTGTGTCTGCTCCTAAAAAGAAACCACAGTGTCTTACTGCAGCTTACTCAGCCGAATACAGTTTGCATGATTTAAGCAGAACATCCAAGGACGTATCTCCAACCTTCTCATAGGTACAAACCATAAACAGTCACTAGGTGATTAACCAATTTTCAGAAATTAGCATAATTTTATATTCTGCTTCAGATTTTTCTGTTTTGCTGCTAATGCAGAAGAGCAAGGATGCAGTTTCACCCATTACATGCTCTTAAACTATCTAGCTTCATTTCCTGGGAATTGAAAACACAGTGTAATGGCAAAATATGCAGTCCATGAAATAGTAAAATCATTGTAACAGAGCTCCAAGCTTCTATACAAACTTTGAGCCTGCCAAGAAAGGAGATAAATTTAAATAATTTCATATTAAAAGGCTGGAGGAAGCGATTTGTTATTTAACTCTGAAAATGCACATGACAGAATTTCTGTATGACAATCAAAGAAAAAAACCCAAACATGTAAGCCGGCCCTGTTACGTTTTGGAGAGACTTTAAAATACATTACTTAAAATTACTTGGTTCAGACATGTTACATGCAAATGTATCATTTGAGATTAATTTTTTAATTCACAAATGCTTTTAGAATATTATAAATCTATTGATAAAGCCTAGTCATGCAGGTAAACAGCAGCAGTTTGATGTACTTCTACTAAAGGCTGTTGCTGCTCGTGCTGATCTCATACCAGAACATAAGCACCCAGGTGTGCTCAGCACAAAGGAAAAAATTAAGTCAAATTCATGTTTAAAATTAATTACATAAACAGAATACAACAAGATATGTGCATATCAGTTGCTTAGAATAAAGAGATATGTTGTATAACAAGGGGGCTATCAAGTCAAATGAAGCATGTGACTGGGAACAGCCAAACAGCGCTTGACAAACCTGACTGCCTTCCACTGGTGAGAAACCTCCTGAGCTGACATGGAATGAGCAGCGGATGTCTACCTGGATTCCTCCAACACTTTCCAAAATTTCCCACAGGCTACCCCCAGAGAACCTGATGTATTAGGGTGGAGACAAGGGGTCTGTGCAGTGCTGGGCACTGACTGCCTGGCCACACACAGAGGGTGGTGGTAAATCTGCCCCCAACTGGGTCCCCGGGGATTGATATTGGGCCCAAAGCTGTTTAACATCTTCAGGAGTGATCTGGGTGATGGGATCAATCCACCCTGATGGAGTTTGCCAATGATACCAAACTGAGTGGGGAAGGGGACACTTGGGAAGGGAGAGTCACCCTGCAGGAAGCCCTGGATAGGCTGTAAGAGGGGGCTAAGAAGAACCTTATGAAGTTCAGCCAGGACAAATGTAATGTCTGCACATGGGGAAATAAAATCCAGGAGTGCAGCACAGGCTGGGACCTGCCTGGCTGGAGAGCTGGGGTCCCAGTGGACAGCAAGCCCAGTGTGAGTGAATGTGTGCTGCTGTGGAAAGAAAGCCAATGGGATGCTGGGCGGCATCAACAAAGCCAACACCAGCAGAGAGAAAGAAATTACTATCCCACTCTACTCAGCACTTGTCAGGCCACACCTAGAACACTGTGTTCAGTTTTTGTCCCCACTACACAAAAAGGATTGGAGGAAAGCTTGGGAGAACTGGGTTTGCCCAGGCTTGAGAAAAGGCAGATTAGAAAGCAGCTTATCACCATTTAAAAGGCGTCTACAGAGAAGGTAGACTCCTTTTTTCCAAGGAGTCACATGGACAAAGCAAAGAGTAATGAGTCCATGTTACTTCTGGGGAAATTCCATATAGACACAATGGGAAAGTTTCCCCTAATAAGAGATCAGACATTGGAATAAATCTCCCCAGGGAAGTGGTACATTGGGCGCTTTAGATTCAGCTGGACAAGATGCCAGGCTATCTTGTCTAGACTGTGCTTTTGTGAAAAAGTTGGACCAGATGAACCTTGAGGTGCCTTTCAATCCAATATTCTGTAACATAATTAGACTATTTATTTCCACCAAATAGTGACAATTCTAAAGAAAAAAAGTTAGAGCACTGATTTTCACACAAACTACAGATACATATCTCTGTGGTTTCTAGATGATATTTGAGCAACATGACTTTAGAGCAAGAGTCACATAAACCAAAACAACCAAGACAGAACAATTTCTGTAACACCTGGTAAAAATATTTATCATCTCTCCATCTGTAACTCCATCCTACCAGAAATAAAGTTAATTATTTCTACCTGTTAGAGGTACTTGCACTATTTTGGTACATCTCAAAAGACAAACAAGCTTTGCTATATCATAAAGACAGCTTTATATATTCAGGAAGTTCCCATTTACCTTCATTCTTGGTTTCACTATCATCAGGGTTACTTTCACTATCAGCTTCATATCCTTCCTCTTCAGCAAAAAGTTTAAGACTACAACACTGTGAATCTTCGGTTTCTTCAGACATTTCTCCAGGTTGTGACACAGGCTCCTTCTCAGTGTAATGGGTCTGTAGAAGACAACCAAATGAACTGACATTGGTCAGAAGAAAAAAGCCTTTGGAACAGAAAAGCTAATAATTTAGAACCATCCAAATGCCTATTGTCTCTAAGCCCATTGGGAAAAGAAACTAATGATACACTTCCAAGAAACTGAAATATGTTAAAAAAACCTAATTCTTTTGTAAGAAACTGAATCTGCAAACAGTGATTTTTCTTACTAACTACATGATCAAAGTTTTAGTAAGCAGCATTAAAACTGTTTCTAAATCACTGTCACCATCAGCACACCCCTCAACATTCACTCACAGGTGAAGATATCTACAGCCACTAAGGTCACTCAACATTCCCATTTGAAGCTTTTCCTTTAAGAGTTCATCACACTGTTATGAGATGAAAGAGTAGAGAACATCAGGTTGACGGAGCTTGCTACTTTTTGGGGCATGACTCATTTTGAGCAGTAATTGTGGGGACCACATCAATAAATAGCATTCCACTTTCGTATGAGAAGCAGAGATTTCATCTTCAACTGTCACAACAATCAAACACATAGAAACATTTCCTATCAAGTTTTAAAAGACCCAGAGAACAAATGTGAGAAAATCTTGCATTATTCAGAATTAGATTGTTTAGCTGGTGTTTCATACCTTTTCAATTTTATCTTCAGAATGATCCAGCTCAGCAGAAAAAGTGCCCAACGCAACATGAAGCAGTGAATCAAACAGAGGCTTTGTCAAGTCAGTTTCTATCACTTTTGACTGAGCAAGCTGCTCTCTTATTTCAAGTAAGATATCATCCACACAGGTATTCTGTGTTTAGGGGGAGAAAAACATTTTGATTCATGTTACTATTTCTAGCTAACAGAAATAGGCTGACTCTTGCATTTAAGAGCTTCTCCTTCCACCTACACTAATCTGACTTCTCATCTAATACCACCAGAATTCATCCAGTCCCTTGAAAAAAGAAAGATTCATCCTACATGTCATGACAGATTTCATAGAACCTGCACACTGAAAAAATCTGGCAAAAAGCCGTTTTTTAAAATTTGCAGGTGAAAGTGCTGTTTCAAAAATAAACATTTTTGAAACAGTTTCAGGTACACTGTGCATTCAAAGTACACCACAACTCTACTAGTAGTTAACAAGAGAGAGGGAGGACATGTCCAAGATCATAAAACAGTGAATGTTCAAGACAGAACTCCAGTTTCCAGTTCTTTCCTGTACTTAATGCCTCCTGCTTCACAACAAAACGCCAAGTAAAATTGAAGACAGTAATTAAAACATTAAAGAAAAGTAAAGGTGTCTTTGTGAATTAACAGCTTCTTGTGGAATACTGCATTAGTCCACCTCTAAGACTTAAGGAATAATTTTTCAGGTCTCCTTTCATTATCTATGCCTTTAAGTAGTTCTTTCTCAAGCACCATGCTCTGCTCAGAACCATCCTCAAAAAACAACGTGAGTCACTAGGTATAATGGTGACATCTTGCCTACACTGCTTTCCTGCAACATCCCTTTTCCATTTCCACGAATACTCTATCTAAAAAGAGTACTACTCAAGCAAACCACTACTCTGACTACTGAGCTCATTAGCTGGCTGCACACTTTCAGTACCATACAAAATATGGTACCACAAAAATGGCATGACATTTTTACTTCCCTAGAAGAACTTTTGAGTAAATTACTGTTAAAATAATATTGTATGAAACAAACAGGAGCAAAGGAAGCCAGGGGAAGTTGCACAGTACCTGGTGAAACATCTCCACTTCTGTCTTCTGCTGTATGGTGCTCGCACTGTGTAGACAGATGGTCAGCAGAGCTTCCAGAAGCCTGATACCTTGAAGTGCCCACTCAGTCTCTTCTCTTGCAGAAGTCCTTATCCCTTCAAGATTGGCAACTGAAGTAACCAAAGCAGGTTCCATGCTCCCAGGGCTGTCACAGGAGACAGAGTCAGGCACCAGCTGCTCAGCACCAGCAGGACTGACAGAACTATCAAGCTCCAATTGCATCACCTCTCTGCTTTTAGCCAGCTGAACAGAGTCATCCTTATTGAGAAGTTCAGCTCGAGGACTCCCATGTGAACTTCTGCTGCTTTCACTCAATACTCTCTCCCTCGTTGCTTGCTCCTTCTCCTTATTTTTTGCAAGTTTCTGAATGATTAGGGTTAGTAATCTCTGGCATGCTTCAAAGCCTCCAAGTCTATGGAACTGTCTCTGGAAAACGGAACTACACAAATAAATGCAACGACACATGGACCAAATATCTGCAGCCCTATGGATATGTTCCAGAGAGGGCAAAGTAAGGCTTTCCAGGGACAGATAGGGTAATCTGTGGCCCAATGGCTCACTAGCTGTGCTATCATATCCCGATGTATCTTCACACTCATTGGTTGAATCCAGATCACCATCTGCTTCTTTACTTATACATAAAAAAGCAACACAGAGGAACAGGTTTATTGTGTTGACATGAATGTCTTGGCTCACAAACTTTTTCTTTTTTGGGTAAGCCTCTTTCAAGCCAGCATAGAACTTGCTCAGGCTTTGAGGAATTTCTGAAACAGCATGCTGGCTACAAAGAGAAGTGGGCAAGTCAGACACCAATTCCTTTTGTTCGCTGTTCAGGCCTTCCAGTTCTGGTGTTGCTTGGTCTTCCTGCTGATCATCAAGGCAGAGTATCAAAGTCTCTAACACCTTCAAAGAATGGCTTCTTAATGTATCTAAGTAATTTAACTCAATCATTTGATTCACTCCATTACAACTCAGAAACAAATCTCTAATTACTCTGCAAGAGAAACCACAAGAAAGTTACCTTATAAACCAGCCAAAAACTCACCTAAGTCAGCAATTGCTATAAATTACCGTAAATTAAACAGAAGAGGAAATTGTCTGCAGCACTCTAGGATTCTAACTCGGCATCATTCACCTAGTAGTGGAAAATTCAACTTTTTTGTGAGATATAATGAAGGAAATGAAGGAAATACCACTCTCTGAAATGCAGACCACAAAAATATATGATGTTCATTGAAGGTGGCTAATTAATTTTATTTAAGATATTTGCTCTTTAGTGGTATGTCCCTGCCGTAATTTTTTATTAGCAACTCAATCTAGTACATATCTTTATTTCTCTGTTCAGTGATTTCACCAGAAAGTGGAGATTCCTTCTCAAATAAACTTGATGACATATTCCTAGTTGTCTACTAGTTGCATGAATGATGTATTTCAGATAAATTCAGTAATACCTTTCAAGCCTAAGTTTTTGTGCAATTGTTATGCCAGCATGTCCAATATCAAAAAAACCTTCCCATATATTTGCTTCCAAATCTGTTTCTTTCCCTTTTTCTACTCTCCAAGCATTATGTTAAGCTCATACAAAATTTAGGGTAAGAACCACCAGTTTTTTCAGCATACTATGTTTGCTTGTAGACACCCACCTTACTTACCTCCTGTCTCCTTCCCACAGGATCAGTTACTCTAGAATCAAATGGATCATTTACTTATTTATTCCCACCTTTAAGCCAGTAAAAACAGGACTTTTTAAGCATTTTTCTTCATCTAAGCTTTATTTCTCTTGCCTCTTTGCCACTAAGTACACTTTCAAAAATTAATAGCTTCTGATACAGTTTAGGACAGAAGTTAAAACTGTATTAGATAATCCCTTTACATAAACTGGAGTAGCCTACCCTTTGTCTTGTATAAGCCCACTAAATTCACTTCAGGAGCCCAAGAGAAATAAAATCAATCTTCCCTGGACAAAAGGACACATTCATATTCTGAAAAAAGTTTCAAGTATTCATTAAACAATTATTTAATCAATTTAACAATAAATAAAAAGTTATCTATTTTATGCCTCGGGAGAATGTTTCTGCTTTTTGGTTTGTTTTGGTTTCTGTTCTTAAACTATGTTTTTGGGTAGTGGGAATTTGTAAGTTAGAAAACAGTTATTTCAGGAAAAGTAAACATCAAGCCTTATTTTTGAAAGGTGGTTTCCATAGTGGCCATTCTAGAAGGAAAAAGGAAACAGATCAGAAAAATATGTATTTTAATTCCCACAGAAAAATGACATATCAATCTGTTACACATTCCTGACTAATTTTAGAACAAGGAATGAAGAGGCAGAGAACGTGTCACACTGGACAAAGATTTTATTTGTTGCTACAGAGTTTGGCTTGTTAAAGACTATAACTCATGAGTAGAGGGCCCTCATTTCCTTTTTATGAATCTAGACTTGTATCCTGTTGCTCAAGTATTTATCTTGTTGCCACCTGCAATAGCCAAAGGCTGCCTAGAGTCCAAATGAAATCTACACTCTGATCAGTAACAAATATACAAAGCTCTGCACCTAATTAGCACGTTTTCCAATAATAAACAGAAAATCAACCAACCTGGATTTTAGCAACACAGGGAGCATCTGCAAATAAACCTGAAGCACTTCAGAAGGCAAATCCTGGCTATGGTAACTGCACGTGAGTTTATCAGCTGTACTTAGTCCAAGTTGCTGTTGAGCATGGCAAGCTAGCTCAACTCCTCTCTGAAGCACGGGATTATAGATACAGTTATACAGTTTCCACTGGACCACTACATTCCCCTTTTGCATTAAGTGGCAAATATGGCTTGCGATCTGTGCGCCACGTAGTTTGTCTTCTTCAAAAATGATGTCCTGATAAGCCTCCAGCGCATGCCATCTCAACAACATGTCTTCAGATCCAGTGCTAGGCAGAATTCCCTGTACTCTGCAAGAGGAACTAGAGGTGGGACTGGCCTCACTGGAGTTGCCCTGCAAGGCATCTTCCAGCTGAGCGAGCTGCTCACAGTCAACAGTACATATATTGCATGATGACTGCATAATTTTTGGAGAGACTTCTGCTCCACCCAGTTGATCCAATATAAATTTGTTAAGGATGTTCAGTATGTGCTGTTGAAAATTTTTTAATATTGGCAACTTGGAAGCATGGAGCAATGGGACAATCACGGACTTTGGGTCCATACAACAACATATTCCCACATTATGTACACCTGAGAGAATCTCAGCACAGGTACTACTCAAAGAAACTTGCTGCAACAAGTGCAAACACTGGTGTGCACAAACAGCAATGCAACAGCATCTCTCGGGATAATCAACTTCTCCATCAGCCGTTTCAAAAGGGTCTTTGGAAGCTTGATTTTTAAAAGCAGACACAGAGAGCCCAGAGAGATCTCTGTGATGATTCATGAAGTGAGAGTACTCACATCGTCTGTGCCGCTTTCTTGTACACATTGATTGATGGAGCTGCTCTGATTTTACTTTTTTGACAGTGCTGATTATTTTCATGATGTTGTTGATCAGGGCTTTCAGATGCTCTGAGGCTTCCCCAGGTACTCCCTCATTCTTCATACACAGCCATTCCATTTGAAGCACCGTTACTTCAAACAGCTTAAATCCCTGCTGCTGTATGAACTCATGAACCAGATCTATAGCTTGGCTAAAGTAGAATGGATTGGAGGCTGCACTCTGTAGGCAGCAAATCAAAATCTGCAAGACTCCTTCTATAACCTCAGGTAGAAGCAAGGCTCTGTGACGATATCTAGAAAATATAGAGTCATCCTGAACCAGCTGCTGTAGTGTTTTCTTGTACCCTGGAGCAAAAGGACCAGGTTGCTTTTCCAAGCAAATTCTGATTTTTAATGCTGCTTTAAGTAAGTCTGTTAAATTTCTTCTTAAATTGTCAGGCATTGTTTCTGTATTGCTAATGTCTAAAGACATAAGATGCAGCACTGTTCGAAAGAGCATCCTTTGGATCAGAGCCACGGGTTCTTCTGTCCACCCTGCAGAAACAACTTCATTTTCTGGGTTACTACTTAAATTGACAGATTCTCCAAATCCTGATAAGAACTCTGTCAATGTGGGCACAACACTTGCTGAAAGAGCAGAGCTGTGATTCAAAGTAATATCAAATTTGCACACTTTCTCTAGGAGAGACAGTAAGACATGGCATAAGTCAAAAGGAGAGTTATCCATGTTGCTCTCAGAAGTTCCTGCAGCTGGCTCATCCAAAATCTCATGTGCTGGAATAACTTTCCTGGAACTGTCCAGATCAGGGGCACCAGTATTAGAACCTGGCACCTCTTCAGGAGGTCGGGAATCACTTCTACCTCCAGGGTAGCTGTCCCTAACAGAAGAGGTTAAGAAGGGCTGCAGTAGCTGGGAGCGCCTGTGTTTTGTTATTACAGCAGGCTTTTCATCAGAGTTGCCTTCGGAATCTGAAGTGGACAGCTGGGACCTCCTTGCATCTCGCACGGAGTAGCGGTGCGTGGTCTTGCGCAGGCGGCCGCTCTTCCGAGACCGAAGACCTGGTTTTGCAGAAGTCTGAAGAGATGAATGAGCGCCACCATCCAAGTTTAGTTTTTCCTGAGTAGATTTCACAGAACTTGTATCTTTCTCTTTGGTCAGGCATATATCTACTGTAAAGGGTATATTAAAATCTGTTGAAACAGAAAGATAGCAGAGGAATATTAAAGGAACATTAGAATATGTAAAGCATTTTTGCTAATTTTATAGTTAAATACTTCCAGATTTAAAATGCACAGCAAATTTGTATCTTAATAGGTCATGGTTTTGCATGCACCAGTACCTGATATTTTCAGTATAAAACAAGCAGCAACAACTCATGTTTAGGGGCCATACTGGCTATTTTTAAAGCCTAGAGAAATGATTTCATTTTCTATTTAGGATTAAACAGAAGTGTGCTAAAAGGCTTCCTAAAACTTTTTGCTGGCACAACTACTCTTAAAAAACCATTCTCAAAAAAAGATGCCAGGGTAGGTGAAAGGCCTGTTTAGTAAGCAAACTAAAGGGAGGAAGAAAGGTCTTTTTAACTTGATGTTCCACTGTCACTTTTTGCGACTCAGCGGCCATAGGAACCAAGTGTGTTAGCTCACAGCCCTCTTAGCATGTATGAGGACACTGTCAGTGCACTAGTGGTAATACAAAAAATAAATTCCTCTATTTATTATCAGTGCAAACCCTCGAGTATACAGACCTCAGTCTTTTTACTTCAGCATTAATTATTCCAAATACAAGCAGCAGGAATGAAAGTAGGGGATTTTAAAAGTCAGGGACATAAGGCAGCCCATATAATAGCTATAAACATCATTTAAGCTGAAGGAAAAGATGCTTCCATGTGCAAGCACAACTGTGCTATGCTCTTTCAAAAGTCATAGTTGTCATACTTAAGGAAGAAACATCATCTGCGTTGAAGGCAGGAAATTAATCAGGACTACTTGACCAAACAATGAACAGAAGGAAAAAAGCTGCCTAATACAGGGGAACTTACTTCAGTCTAAGGAAAAAAGCAACTACTTAGTGCATAACTGGATACATCACACTCTTTCAGTACTAAGAGAGGATAATTCACGGAAGTAAAAGCTGTGCGTTATGTACTGTATAAACCACAACATCTTGAAACCTATTTACACAACTACTTCTTAAAATAATCCTGGAAAAGCCACTAAGCTGTCCCAGAATAACCAAAACATTTCTTTAATTCCATCATGTTTACAGGAGTATGAAAGAATGATGCAACTGAGCAAGCAGGAAAGCTTATAATATAGAAGTTCAACAAAACTGGCCCTTTAAAGACTCCCAGGTCTATAAAAACTAACACAAGTCTTCAATTTGGACGAGTTTCAAATACAAAAAAAAAAAACTTGGAAGAGCTTCAGGTATGAATCTTTAGAAACTCTCTCAAACAGTCAGGTAATTTCATTTATTTAGTTTTCCTTGTTTTACCCTGTAGGAGGGAAAAGAATGCATCAGACAAATATAACGGCGCAAAACAAAACAAAAACATCTGACTCAGATCACAGCCACTTCCTCATCCAGTTTTTACACAGCAACAAAAGCACTGCCTTTGACACTGACCAAAAGCCTTTACCTTCTCTGCACAATTTTTTAGCATTTTTAAAATTTAAATTCTCTGCAGAATTCACATCTTCATTCCGTATTAGAGGGTATGTACTACAAAGAGCTACTCTTTAGCACAGAGTCCTAGGCTCTGTGGTAAAACACAAATTACTTCTTTTATGTGTTAATACTGTGAATGATAAAACATACCTATTGCTTTTTCTTCCTGGACAGGGATTTTCCACACCAGTGGCAGAAGGGACAGGAGGAGGGTCAGAAGTTCTTCTCGACATGTCAGCTCCTATGTTAGGAACAAAATAAAAACAAAAGATCTTGTACTTTTAAAAAATAGATTAACCTTCTTTATTTTACCAAGCTATTAAGCATTCAGTTCCCTATGCCTTTCTGCTGTTTTAAGCACCGAGAAAACCACCTAATTGCCCAGTGCTATAATCATTAACTAGAGCCAGTCAGAAAGCATCCAAGCTATTCATTACACCTCTGCAACTGTTTCTGTACAAAGCTCTCCTAATCCCCCTTGTAGAAAGATTACCTCAAAAAAGGAAGCCAGAAAAGTCAAAAGCACAAAACTTAGTGATTTAAAGTCAACATGAAGCCCCAGACAAGTCCAAAACTTTGTTCCCAAAAATGTAGCAGCAAAAAAATCAAAACCACAGAACAACCACTAAGAAACCTCCACTCCTACTGGGATTCTAACACATACTAAGAACTTCAGTGCAGAGAAGAACTGTAGAAAGCACAGAATTCAAACACAACTCTTTTATGGCATGCTTTGCAGCACTATCACAATGGTTCCAGTCCTAAAGATAACTTTCAAACACAAAAAGCTGGCTCAAGCATTTTGGCACTTTACATGATTCAGGGACATGAAACTGGAGTCTCTTCCCACCCAACTACTGCACCTGAGCTTCACACATGCCTTAGTCAAATATGAGCTGGCAAACAGGTCTGTGATTATCTAGTTTTCCATTTTCTGCTCCTGCTGAAGGACAGAATGCAACTACAACATATCCTTTTGAATTTCTAGTCTTCCCAATTAACTCATGAACTCTCCATAAAAAGGGAAGAAAACAAGCACCAAGAACAACACGAGCCAGACAAATCCACGCAGTCAAAGCTCAATACACAAATTATAGCCACTTAAGAAAAGCTCCTACCTGATCAATTATTGAGTTCAGAGTAGTAAGCAAAATAAACCCACGGCCTTGAACTAAGTATTGTCCCAGTGCTGCCATATGAGTTTCCTCTTCTTCATCTTCCTTGGCTTCTGTCCTCTGTACCACTGCATTGCACAGTCTATTGACATCAGTCAAGAATTCCCGTGCCAGTGAGTTACTGGCACTGCTCATGTCTGAGCTGTAAGTAGAGGAAAGGACAGAAATTAACTCCATCGGAAAACATATTCCTCATAGGCAGAAGACTGAGGGAAAGAAGAGAGCGTTTCCTCCCTGTATCTCACCTCCTCCAAAAGACAGTGTCTGTTGAACTGAGGAATCAATACACCCGTAGGGTAGAAAGGAAAGAAAAAAAATAAACTTAGAGACTTTCAGTGAAATTTTAGCTAGCAGCACAGGACCCCAAACACTGATTTCATAAATCTAACAAGTAAAAGCCTGCAGCAGAGCATTCCCTCCCACTGCATAAATGAAAGTTAATGACATTGTTCTAGCTTTTCTTTGTAACCTCTATGCAAGCTTCAACATTTATTGTCTACTAAAAGATATTTGACCTGAAGCATAAGGGCAAAACACATAGCACTTACACAACACTGTACAGAAAACATTCTTTAGTAGTTTATTTGAACACTACCATGTTATGTATTCCAACAGTATGCAGATTGTTTCAAGTGGAAAAGAAAAAATTACAGAGTTCAGATAATTTTGGGAGTTGCAAAGTACCATGCTTTAGATTTACAACCAAACCAGACAGTGTTTTCCTTCTGGGTAGCAGTCACTACTAGTGTGTGCTTAATTCAAGAGACAATTCTGCCATTGTTCAGGAGGAAATACCAAAAATATTGGTTCTGCTTCCCAGACTGATTAATTTTGCTTTGGATGCCCAGCACTAGTGCATGGAGAAACATTTAACTCCAAGAGGGCAAGAAATGCAAGATTCAATTGCGGAAAACTCTCAAGAGGATCACAGAAGAAAGCAAAATAAAAACAATCATCAGTGATGGCAGCTATGGAAACAAGACCATTTAATCCACATAAATCTCACTTAACGAGTGCTACAGCACATTTAACTCCTTCTATTTCCATATAAACAGCTGAAGTAAAAGCTTCAAAAGTCAAATACTTTCAACATATTCAAGCACAGAATGTGCAAAAAAAGTTTCAAGCCAAAAAACTTTCAATGTAACATTTAAATATAACAGATGGATTAATATGTAATTATTAGGTAAAAAAATAAGACCTTATAAGTAAAATTGAGTTTGTTTGCACTAATGGTATAGAAAACTCCTAGTAGCAAAACTGCAAACACTTATACAAATAATGACATTCACTGTAGAAATAGCAAAAAAATTCTTACCAGAATCACTTTGCCAGCTTAACACATTTATGTCCTATCTGAAAGAACAAGCAAATATATTCTGGAAGTATCACCTGTTTTGAGAAACAGAAAAACATCATGATTAATATAATTTTTTCAAGTTATTTTATGACAGCTATTTGAAATTTAGGAAGAGTCCTTGAGGGTTTTTTGAGCTTTAAAGCCCTTGTTTTCACTTATATCTTAAGATTGTGCACAACTGAAATCCTATTACAGAGAAAATAATTGCATACATGAGATTAATTAACATAATAAAATCCATTTTTTTGTAAAATGCAAAATGAGCTAGGTACACAAGTTTAAATAACTCCCTCTAGAAACAATATGATGTTTTAGTGATCACGACCTGCATATATAATATTTGAAGAACTTGCAGCTCCAGGTACAAGTGAGAGATAGGAGAACTGAATTATGCAGTCAGGTGTTGATGTAAATGCATCTCAAATCTGTCCTAGTCAGTCCTGACAGAATATCAATTCTCTAACACACTAAGCACTAGGGAAGATGTAGTTAATAAAAATTGAAAATTTGTCAGGGGGAAACTCATCAATTCGAAATTTTTCACTGGGAATGCAAAGGGCACTAACCAAGAAAAGCATCAAAAACATCAAACAATTAAAGGTCTCTAGGTGAGCACTCAAAAGACATTTATTACATCCACAGTTAATTGTGAGGAAAAAAAACAAAATACAATGATGGAGACAGAAAAAAAAGGAAAGAAAAACACTGAATTAATTGATTAATATTCTCAGACGGGAAGTAAATAAAAACTTCAGCTTAAAGTTATGATGACCACAATCATTACACAACAGATTTCTTTAAGGAAAGAGACAAACACTATAGGTTACCCAGGCAAGCACCAAATAATTGGCCTCCCTTTGACTGCTAGGAGACATGTTTAATCCACAGCCTCACAAAAAACTAACTCCCCCATTCAGCTAATAGTCACAATTTATTGAAATAGAATAGTTCAAGCAGCTAGTGGTTTTGCAGTTGCACCAGACTAACAGACACAGAGATAAGCTGTCCATCATGTTTTTGTGTCCTTCCAGCTGAAGCTTCAGTCTCCAGGTTTCCTGCACTGCTTGCTTGGTTACATGGATTTAACATACGTTGCCATATTCTATCAAAAGAGTGGATTCCCAATATCAGTAGCAAGTATGATTTTGTTGCCACTAACACAAAAACACATTCGGCATATATTCTTAATACAGTAATTTAATATAGAATGGGTAAGGAATTAAGATGCTCTGATTCTGTAGTGCAGAAAAAAATTGTAGAGATACCATGGTTAACAAGGAACCTCTTTCAGGATTTGTTTCAACAAGTGCTAGCTAGTTCTGAGTTGCACCCATTTCTTTTTCTCCAATGAAGTTTTGAAACAGACTGACAGCACTAACCTATCTTTGGAAACAGTCGGTGATATAACCTAACTAAGGTGTATGAGAGCAGAAAGAAACCTCCTAGAACACTGTACACAGTCCCAGTGAGACATTAACTGTTTTACAGTTCTGAAATACATTGTGTCAGGGCTTCACATAGCCAACTCTAAAAAACAACAAAAAAAGCCATTTCACTTGCTAGAAGAATATGACTATCGCATTTCATTAAAATTACCTCTACTACATAGCATTTACTTATAAAAGGAAAAAACTCACAAGTTAAAAAAAATCACTTAACTGTGAATAATCTGACATTCTCCTGCCCTTCTCATGCCCATCTTTGCATCATGCTGCTAATTCAACCTGTATATCATGTCTGCTCTCTGACCCCTCTCTGCACCATCGCTCAAGGGAATTATTTCCTATTTATTGTTGTGGTAGAAATTGATTTCTTGCACCTGCAAAGTGTATTTCCTCTGAACTTCTTTCCATTTTTATGAAGTCGCTAATCAACCACACATCTTAAAGTGTAAGACTATCTTGTATTTCAGTGGACTTTGAAAGAGAATATCAAAATTGTCCTTAAAAGGATGGAACTCAAAAATAAGATCAATTCAGCTGTCTTGAATACTGAATCATTTATATAGTAAATTTGCATTGTGCTAATGATTAGATGTTATCTCTAACAACAGTACAATTTGTGGAAAGAAGAAAATGCAGCAAAAGCACAGAGTCAGAACTAGTGCTCTGCATACTAGAGTGAACTGGGCCTTTTCCTTAGTTATGTTTTCAGCAATACATTGTCCAGAAAGGCCTGGAATGTCCAGTAAAAAGCAGCATCATGGTAAAATACACTACTCAGTCAAAAGCCCGTAATACTAGTTTATTACTGTCAGAAACTTGCCTAAGAGTTACAGTAGCAGTAAAAGAGAACTAGATAACATACAGCTACATGAAGATAGTAATTTACTTACCTTCCCAAGTTTTCTGTTTCAGGTAAGAGATAAACATTGACCAGGCATGACTACAAGTCCTTTAACCTACAGACTGCAATGAAGTTGCTTTTTCAGCAGCTATTAAAATTAATGCTTTGAAAAAATACCCTTAGTTTCTATAAGACATTGTGCAATCATTTTCTTTCTGGCCTCCAGTTCAAAACTTGCAGCCTTTTCACCCGTTCTGTAGAATAAAGTATATATTTAAGTCACCTTTGGCCAACAAACACTACATTTAGATTACACAGTATTCATTTCAATTAGCAAATGCTTATCCCAGCCTCATTGCTTGTACTTATTGTTTATGCTCTGGAGAGCATGCTTGTTACCTTTTCAAGGATTTTAACATTAATATATCAATCATTATTTAATAGGATTTAGTCTAGGGTTCAACTCTCAATTTAAGCTCAAGCTTCTATTAGCAGAGGACACATACCTAATGAAGGGCATCAGCCTGTTATTAACACTAAGACACTCCACAAGAGGCTTCTGCTGTTGTAGCAAAGACTGTCAGAGTTATTGCAGAAACTAAGTTTAGCATGTTAAAGGCAGACAGCAATTTTGATTGTCTGGTTAAAGAAATTCACTAACAATAAGACTAAGAATGAAATCCTCTGTGCAAACTGAGGAGGAAAAGCAAGTGCATTAGAGCATGCAATAGAGAAACACATATGTAGCACAGCCTGGAATTTAATGGGAAGTAGAGTGCTGCCTTGAAATCTGTACATGGTGGGAAAATGCAAGTAAAGGCTGGAAATAATGCATCACCGAAATCAGCATTCTTCCTTTTCTGTTCTTTTGATATGATTCAAAGCTTTACACAAGCTGGAAACAAATACCCAGCTGACATTGCCAAAATAGGTTACACAGCAGGAGCAACACACAGACAGAAAGAAAACAGGAACCTGCAGTTTAAGCAGAGCATCTCAGAAAGCTTGAGACACTTTGATGCTTTGCATTACTGATGCAGGGCAATCAGCCAAAAGAATAGCTTACAAAAGACAGTGAACATTTGCTAACCATCCAACAACTCAAAAACAGGAGCAAACAAGAGCAAAATCAAGATGCTTTAAGTTGGGTTCATTCTCAAAACAGACATACCAGACAAAACTCCAGCTCCATAGAAGACCTCCTGCTTCATATTTTCAATCACTTTCTGCTTTGTCCTCTGCTAGTATGTATTAACTATTTGTGGTTACAGGAGCAGAAAGTCCTATTACATACTAAGAGTGTATGCTGCTCCAACCATGACATTGCACATGATAGAACAACCTCTTAACATACAGAATTCATTATAAGACTGCAGGCAGCTGACAAATTTTTGGCACAGTGCTGTTTCTGACCAAGTATTTAATTTTATCAAGGAGTTCAGTAACCAGCTTTTAGCCTTATGTGTAATCCACTAGCCCAATATTATTTCTGAACAAGTCATTCAAGGTCTCTCCCCCCAGAACAAAGAAAAAGGTGAAAACCAAAAATTCTTGGTATGTTTGGATAAATAACACATGTCCCGCCCTTTAAACAACCCAGGGAAGTGTGTCAAGTGCACAAGACAGTAAACAAGTATTATTTTAATGAACCCTCAAAAGTATGGTGAGTAGTTCATCAGACTAATGTTTCAGCATACACAAGCGTGTTTATGTCTGTATAATCTTAATATTGCCTCTTTATGTATTAAGTCCCATCTCACTTATGAGGGATGTTTGTCTTGCAACACCTGAAGTCTGAGAGTCCTGCTTCTCCAAGTATTGTAAGCCTTCTATAAGTATGTTGTTTACTTGTATTCTACTGCCATGGTATTAAAAATGTAATCCATGAAGCTCAGTGCTTATACAACCTGAGAATTAGAAAATTTCTACCTCTTGTGGATGTACAAACATTGTATCTTACACTGAAAAAAAATTAAAGGAATTATCTGTGCTTACTGAAAAAATAGTCCTTAAAGAAATAAAAATACATATTTTTTGTATTGTGTATGGTTAGAAAACACTGGCATGATGGCTAAACTAGCCATTCATCATGTAGAATAGGAATGCTAAGGGAAAAAAACAAACGAGATCAGACAAATAATAAGCCAGGTTTGTTCAAACAAAAGAAACAGGTGCTTTCCAAAACACCTGTCGCATACATATTTATAAAATCAAGTCAGCAAACATACCCAAGGCTACAGACACTTTGAGGTACACAGAGACTTTACAGCAGGTGCAGGCAGGTCACCTCCTCAGAAACAGTTTCAGAACTGTCATCCTTCCGATCAAGACCCAAACCTATGGTGTACCACACACTGAAATAACAAAGAAAAAGCTGAACCCTTGCTTAGTACTAAATTATAATTTCCCATGGATTTTCAGGCCTCAGGTTTGATAGATTGAAATCAAACTCATGGGTAATGTCTTTGGACACAAAGATTTTTGCAGACTACACTTCCAAAGCTTGGTCAGTGTAGTCTTTCAAAGCATAACCTATAATGTATTTGCTTCAGTTTAATCAGCTTCCTGTGATATATTCTGACCTATGAGTGTTTATGTCTGCCCTCCCCAACATGCCTGTTCCTAGAATTTCACTTGTCTAGCATAACTGTTGGTGAAACCAGCTCTGAATGATAGAACTCTTACTCATAGGTATCTCAGATTAACATGCACACATTATTCTTAAACATACACCAACCCTCCCCAGTTCATGTTTTTCTGTTCAACGGTTTCCAAAGTATCATCTTAATTTTTTCTTGCCAAAATCCAGCAAGTTCTCAGGTTCTGCCTTGAGTTATGAAGAACAATACACCTTTTAAAGTTAACAGATTATCAATAATTCCCTCCTCTTGAGTCTGGGGGAGATACCACTGAGACAGCGCTAATAGTAAAGAATCCCACAGGCTAGCTGCATTTAGACAAGTGTTTTGAGACAGCTTCTCAACTTCATGTGGAATTTTATTTAGTCATCAAACAATATGAAACACCTGTGAATACATTCCTGTCAAGCCTGAGATCAAGAAAAATAAAGAGATGATTCATCTAAGAAGATAAAAAGTATAACACTAATGAAAGACAGGCTCTCAAACAACCACCTACACTCAAGTTACACATTAGCCCTGTACATATGCTATGCTCAAGTTTATGCTAAGATTGTGGTCTTACACTATCAGAAATCATTAACTACAACATAGTTGTTAGCCAAATTAAATACATTCATTTAAAATTTTCATATTTCAGACCACTGCATACAAGCACAGAGAGTAAGCATTCCTTACAGGAGGCATGGGGAAAGCTGGGGGCCTCAAACATAATCATTGAGCACTAACTATGTCAAAAACAAGTATACCTGCTCTCATGGACATCAGCTAAAAAGCACCAAAGAATCCAATGCTGCTACCAATAGCATGAAAACAGAACTTTTTGTGACTTATGATCTTACACACTTTGATTGTGGCAACACTTGGAGAAAGAGAAGAAGTAAAGCTTTGAGAACTCTGGAGTGCTTGAGGCACTCGTGCTGAAGGGATACGAATGAGCAAAGGCTATCCTAAATGAAAGCTTAGTAGTTAGAGGATTCAAATTACAAAGTGCTTAAGATAAGTTTTGACATTGTTACTAAAGTACCCACTAAGAGCAATTAAATAAGAGGGGAAGATCTAAGATCAGAGTTTGTTTTTTTTTTTTAAAGTCATTAAAGGGCTGAAGACTAATTCCACTTTGGAATCTTTAAAACTGGTCAGTGGAGCTGATATTTTCTATTAGCAATCAGATGCAGACAAAACAGCAGGTAAACACCTCTAGAAGCATCAATTTTAAAAGATCCTAAATATCTGAGAGTTACATATACTGCTATTCCTGTTAAACTCAGTATGCCAGCTTATTTACAAAGTGAAAACAGCTTTGGTGGGGTTAGGGAAGCAGACCCTGTATTTCCTCCAGGCTTTACAGCAAAGAGACATTTGTTTCAGCTGCTGCTCTTGCACTGAACTGGACCCAGACAATCCAGTCAACATTCCAGATAACTACAGACAAAATTACTCACATCATCTCACTTCACATAGCTTTGCTCCAATGGGAATGAAAATAAGGAACAGCTAAGATTTTTAACTTATTTTTGAAGTTTAAACAGTACTCCAAAATGGTCAAGGAATATAGACTCCAACAAAAAATTATCATTAATAATTACACTTTACTACATATAATAATATCAAAAATACATTTCCCAGTATGCCTATTGCTGGATAGACAAACATTTAAAAAATTGCTGAATCACCAGAGAAAACCTTTAATCAATCAAGAATAAAGAGAAAAAAAGTGCCAAACTAGGAAGTCCCCAATTATAGATATATATGACTCATGAATACACACACACACACAAAAAAAAAGATTTTGCACTGCTGAGATGCATCAAATATGCCAGATGAAGGTACATATGTAGCCAAGTAGCATTTTCAGTAAGCAAACCTCATATGATAATTTTTGCTGCAAATGCTACGGACTTAGCGGGACTCCAATAATCAAATTTGCTTTGTAAGTGATGTAATTTAGACTTCTAAAAATAGTTGTGGAGTAATTAGACATACCTTCTGGAGTGGAAAATACACCCCCACATCCCTCCCAGCATTTCCTCTCTATATTCAGACACATAAAGGAAGTTTTCTGCTTTCCTTTGATCTTTTCTTAATTGAAACATGCAAATAAAAAATGAAACTACACATTCATTACTGACTCAAATCTCCCTGTATCATTGAAAGATGCAAGTAATACAAAGAAAAATGATAACAATCATGTAACACAAAGTTTTACACTTGAGGGCTTTTGCATTATTTTCTCTACAGCAAATCATAAGAACATTTGATCTCAATTCTTGGAAAGTTAAGGATTCTTAAACTCCCTTGCCTTCCAACAGAAAGACTAGCACTTTTTTTTGGTTAATTTTAAGATTATTTCAGTGTCTGTTTAAACTAGTGAATCAAAACTGGACAGCAGTCAACTTTTGAAATTTTATAACAATTATTATATTGTTGGATTTTTATCAGGTCCTGCAACAGAATCATAAACTATGAGGAACATTTCTTGCTCTAAATCTCAAATATTTTCCTTACTAATCCACATTTTTGCAGAATTAAGACATTGAGAGCTATTCATCTCTTCAGATTGCTGTTTCTGTTACTCATTCCCCATCTTTTAGTTAATACATTAAGGTCTATCCAATCAGTAGCTTACTGAAATAAAAAGATCTAGTTACATACTTTTTGTCATTTATTCCCACAAAGAACATAAAGCTTTGGTAAATGCCCCCACAATACTAAAGAGGAATAGATGATGTCAAGTGTTTGCTGAAATAAAACTGCACAGAAGTTAACATCAGTTTCAATACTTCCAACAAACCCTTGCATTTGGCACTACCTGACAGTAATTGCTCCTAATATTTCATCTTTCCAATTTTCACTTGGTAAAACAGAAAGGTTTTTCTCTACTGTCAAAAGCTGAAAAAATCAGGAATTCCCTCCTCCCACCTCACAGTTAGTACTTCATGCTCCCATACTTTCCCATGGAGCATGGTGATAATTTCAAACTGAAGTCAAGGAGCTCAACATTCTGGGTGCAGAAAAAGAGCAAAGAACTCATAAGCATGAGAATTAGCTGAGATTGTCAGAGTGGTTGAGCAAACATCTGACAGACACAGTCTAAAAGGCACGAGTCTTACACCATCTTTCCCAAAGCACCATTCATGAATTGCCTGTCACTTCCCATCTTTTAAATGATCCAGGAAGTGCAGAAAAGCTCTTTCATAGTGTGAAAGTGATTACCACAGTGCCTCAGCACCACATGGCTCAACCCCACAGAAACACCAGTGTCACAGGGCAAGGCCCAGATGCCTGCAGGGAGCTACATAAGCTCAGAAGTGCAGAAGACAACCCTTTCAGTGCTTAGTGCATGGTCACTGAAAAAAACACAGTAAGAGCAGGCAGCTGGGACTTATTTATGGGGGAGAAGCTGACTAAGAAACAGAAGACAAAAGCAGAAGAGTAGAAGCTCTGGCTCCTTTGTAACACACTAAAAATCACAAAATCCGTGAGGTACAGAATATGAAGCAAGGTTAAATGTGCAGTAGAGACTAAAAATATAAGCTAGAGCAAGTTGAGAGAAATATCCAAAACAAAGACACAGTAAAAGTTCCAGCAGATACAGGCACCAAGATACAGCACTATTCCAGGACTTCACTACATGACAGTGTTACACACCTATCTCTTCTTCAACCTCCATAAGTTAAAGAATTTCACAGGTTTGTTTTTTTTTTCCATCTTGTTCTCTTTCTCAGCATCAGATTTAATCTGTATCTTCACAAAACACAGTTACCTAAAAATCACACTAAGAAGATTCACACTTAAATATTTGGTACAAAAAACCCTGACTGCCCAGAAAGAAATTTTAATGAGACCCCAGGCTATAAACATGAAACAAAGAGCTAATAGCTTACAGCATGAAAAAACTTAGAACTGCAGTCTTCTCCTTTCCCATCACACATTTCAGTATCATTTCTGTATAGAGTTCTCCATCAGGAAGCAAGACTTCACCTTGCACTAATTTCAAAGTCCCTGAGAGCCATGATCAAATGCAAGACCTGAATCTAAATGGAGGGAAAGAAAACCTGATCTGGCACATACCATGCTGCTTTATTAGCTCTTCTCAACAGACCCTGACAGCTGAACCAGAAACTGATGAACTTAAGTAAAAGCCCCCATCTCTCAAAACACAGCTATAGAGTTGTAAGACAGCTCAGCCCACCTGACAACTCATGACTAGCAAGAAGGTGCTTCTGTTCTTCCCCAGCAACTCTCTTCTTCCTCTTATCTCCAGCACTACACTCATCCAGTTCCTTCTGGATGTGGCCCACCTTGACAGCTTTGCAGAAAACTGGCTTTTTCAGCTGATTTGCTGTTGTTGTTGAATTGCCATACTGAGGGGTCAGGCAGTTGTCACTATCAGTGAAGGGAAGGCTGCAGGGGGAGATTTCCTCCTTTAGCAGTAACAAGCTGCTCAATCAGCTTAGCAAGCTCAGACAAACCTGTCCAAATCACACAACAGAAGGAACCTCAAATCCCTTCTACCTGATCTTGTCCCAGGTGTACCATCCTCAGATCAGTGCTGTCACAGGAACCAAGAGCTGCAGTGACACCTGGTCAACTACTTGATACTATCTAAAGGCCCTTCAACAAGCAATAATTTGCCAAAGTACCTGATATTCTTACAACCATCTCTGAACTGGAAAAGAAAATAAGAGACATGTAATCACAGGTATATATACATAAAGGCTTCTCTCCACTGCATATTACAGTCCTTTTCTAACAATATAATCCAAATTTCCAACAAACAGAGTGAAAAAGATGAAGTAGTGACATCTCATACAACAGCTACTACAGTTGCCAGGTAAGGAAGCTCACAGAGTCTGGGCTCCCCACTCCCCAAAAAGGAATAAAACAGGTATTAGTGTGGTCTTGCCAACAACAGCTGTTCACTGCAAAGAACTGCAATTCACCTACAGAGGACAAGCAAGCATGTTCTGGACAGCATTTCCAGGTGCAGCAGAACCCTCTTACAAAATAATAATTTCACCCTACATTCCCTCTGCTCCCTTCTGCCCTCAAAAGACAAGTATCAAAACTAGTTTTGCTTCAGTTTTCTTCCATGGGCAATATTATTTTATTTGCAAAGAGACCACTATGGCAATAGCAAAATTCTGCAAATATGAAGGAAATATTAAATGACCAGCTGCAAAGGTGTACAATTTCATACTGATAAGGGAGCACCACGGTCTATTATAAAAATAACTGACAACAGAAATACAGAGCTGAGCTTCCTGAAGTGCTTGTTCATAGAACAACAGTATTTGCTTATGCTCTTTGAGCTCAACTGCAAAGAGAATTATATGATAACAGCATCTAATTTTCAGTAAGTGTTCAGAATGCAGTTTCTCTTTCCCACTGTTTACACATCCTGTGTCTAACTCTCCAACAGATCCTATACTATTGTTCAAAGTACTCACAGACTCTTTCCTTACCGTCTTAAGTTGCACTTACAACTGATGTGTGATACATGAAAAACCTACCAGCGACTGCAAGAAAGGAGGAAGCAAAAGAAGCATCAAAGAAGAATCTTAATTAAATGGTTATTAACCTGACAGAAAAACTTCTTACAATCAAACATTTTTGATGGAAAGCTGTCATTGAGTATGCTTCAAAAAATTCACAGAGCAAAGAGAAAGGGAAGGCAGGAAGTGAGTGACCTCAAAAAAGCTCCTCTTAAGAAATCTGTACACAGTCTTCTACACTAAGTGACAACTGACTTCCTTTGGCAACTGGCTTTGATTTTAGAAGTAAAGCTTTGAAAACTATATGCTTTTAGTTTGCGGGAGTCTCTGTCCAAAGGACAACAAGGAAGAACAATTAAATTAAAACACCCTAGAAAAAACATGGTGGTTTTCCTTATCTATGATAGTATAAGAAAACAATATTATTTTTCATTCAATCTATTCAAAACATCCACCAGAAACTCCCAGAGCCAGTAAACCACAGATTTTCTAAAGCTCCTGAGAGAATGCTTTCTTCTTCGCACTACTGGTCTGTGAGCCTACAATACAGGCAGAAAGGAGACTCAAGAATATTCCCCTCAGTCCTTACCACACTGTAGCCCCATTATGATAAAAGCTCTATGCAGACATGGTCTCTTTTCCAAGCAAGCAAAATCTGATCCTTCCTTCAGGAAAGGCTGAATGTTCCAGATACCTCTTTTCTACTACCATTATGATACACATGACTAAAACAGATAGTTGTGTCACCACCTCATCTGCAACAGTCCACAAGCTTGTGTCACTAGCTTCAAGGTTCCTGTAGATCCTTATAATGAAGTCTTACTGATTCACATGACACTACAAGCAAGAAGAAAAAAAAGAAAAAAGTCTGCCATTTTCTTCTTTAGCCAGTCCAATTTACAAGCACATTAGATGTTTTTCCAACTCCTAGGCCATGACATTCAGTCATCTGATCTTCTTTCTGAATTTCTTCAATTGCTCTGATTTCTCTTGTACAAGAAGTTTTATTTTCACTTCCAGTGATGCACTTGCTTGTCTTGCCTTCTCCCTTCACTGCAGATGTCAGTAAAAGGGTGGCTTTTCTGTTCCTCTAGGGATATCAGGCAATAGCCAATTCTTAGATTTTTGTTATTCTCTCGGAGAAACATCTTTGAACATTCCCTCCACACTCAAAGAACATGTGGAAGAATTCCCATCCCTTCCCTATGCACTCACTTTCATGCACACTCTTGAAAAAGGGCAGCTTAGGTGCTGAAACGCTGCGACTCTTGTATATTCCACGTCCGCCAGCGTTATCGCGCTTCCGTGAACAGCCCACATTTGCTTTTCTTGAATCCTTATGTGCAGCACACGCCTCGCTGACAGCAAAGGCTTTGTGTCGGCTCTTTGCGCCAGCACCTGGCACAGCGCTGCCCACCGGGCTGGCAGGGATCACAGCGGGGCATCTGCTCCGAGCTCCCCAGGAAGGGTGAGTGGGGCAGGGTCATCCCGGAGCCCCCGGCACAGGACTGAGTCCAGACGGTTCTTGAACATCTCCGGTGAGGGAGACTGCACAGCCTCTCTGGGCAATCTGTTCCAGTGCTCGGTCACCCGCACAGTATCCCGGTAACACGGGATGGGGCGGAGGAGAACCCGCACACAGGGTATTAAACGTCGCCTTTCGGCAAAGGCCGAGGCCTCCCCTCAGCAGGGACCACTCTGGG
>VXBR01009377.1:733313-843251 GCA_013400215.1 Cisticola juncidis | reverse complement strand
GCTCCTGGGAGCTCCGCGCCGGGCCTGGGGCTGCCGGCTCCCGCCGCTCCTGTGCTCGGGCCGTGACAGCGCCCGGCGAGTGCCGCACGGGCAGCCGGCCGGCCTGCAGCTCCTGCTGGGGAGCCGAGCGGGCGGGAGGTGTCCCCCCAAGCCGGTTCACTCCCTCGCCGCCGCCACCACCCGCCTGGCTTTAACATCAACATTAAAAACGCCCTTAACATGCGTGTCACGTATCCGTGGCCATCGGCTCGCTGGCGTCTGGCGCTGCCGGGCTGCTGCGAGCCGCTGTCACCGCAGCGCTGCGCTGGCTCACGGAGGGCTCCGGAGGGTTTGCGCTCTCTTTTGATGTTTGCTCAGAGCCAATGCTCGGAGCAGGCTTACTGCTGCGGAGCTGGGCTTTGGCACTTGGCTGGAATGCCCAGAAGGAACAGCTGTCCTGAATGCTGTTCGATCAACTGCCTGACAGAACAGGTTCGCGTAGGCAAATAAATAAATAGTGAGCCGTGACTGCATGTCACTGCTCTCACCTGCTTCAGGAATTTACCGTGCCCGGCCAGGCACTCCGAAATTTTATGAAAGTGAGAGCAATACAGTACAGGCGATGTTAATAAGAATATGCTTTGTATATACATGCATGCCTAGGTTTGGCATCACCATCCTGATTCTTGAAACCAGGAAAATGTACATACAGAAGGTGTGCAAGTGCATCCTTCTCATGTCCTTACGCCTCTCCCTGGTGCATTGGCCTCCTACTCACTGACCTTTGCTGCCTTTTCTGGTGAGGACTGTGTAATTGCATTTTGCTCATCATCCCAGGGCCTGCTGGCTACCTTGGTGTCATATTGGCTTTGTAAATCTTAAGCCAGGCTGCCTGCAAGGATTACACGGATGGACAGAGCCAGATCTTGGGAATGCTTCAAACAGCAGGATCCCAGGACCCACCTGCCAAAGTAAATTTAGATACACACGAGGTACAATGGTTAAGTCTCGCAAATATAAACTTCAATCTGCTTGTACACCCTGCTTCTCATGCTTTTCCCCGTGGCATCTCCTTATGGCCACCTTTCTTATTTTCTTTCCTCAGCACCTGCTTTTGGCTGTTGTTCATGTTTGTGCTCCCCTTATTGGTAGGGAGCAAGCTATCCCTGTCAGATGGATACTGTGCTAAACAGATCTCTATTCCAAGCCAAGAGAGCAACTTCCTGCAAGGGTCAGCTGTGCAGACCCCCAAACTGTGCCTTTCTCTGGGAATTAAGCACCTAGGCAACACATCCGCAAAAATTGCTTAAATCCCTCAAGAAAAGCAGTCCTAGGCAAGTGCCACCACTATTCCAACAAAACAGGAAGGAAGGTAAAGGAGTTTGACATTCTGCTTTGCTGCCAAGCAAGGTTCCACAGCACAGTCACAGAGCTGCAGGAGTGGGAGCCCTAGTGACACCCCATGTCCCCACTTAGGTGCCCACCCTTGAGAAGCTCAGAGAGACGAGTGGCTTTCCAAGGCACCCAATCCTCTTCAGAGGCCACAGAGAAATTAGAGGAAAAGTGGTTCAATCAGTGTCCTGCAGTTTAGGTGACGGCTGCTAATTCAGGCAGACTAAATCCTACTTTTAAGCCAGTTTATTTTAAACTCTTGGAGAACATGGTAGGATTCAGTCCAGCCCACCCTTTCTGGCACTGCCGCTACTGGAGAGGAAAGTGAGCCAAGATTCCCAAACTCAGGCTCAGGAAGTCCTTGCCCTAATAATGCTCACACAAATCCTTCTTGCAGCTGAGAAGAAAGAGAAGTCTCTTCTACCTCGGAACCGGGACTTCCTGTTTACTGAAGAGATACCACTACTTTATCCTTCTTTCAGATCTCACAGTTGCCAGAGGATGAATACGTGTGTGTGACCCTTCTCACTGCTGTCAGCATCCTGAAGACAGAGGTTTCTATTGGCCTCTCTCACGAAACTCCTGCCTGCCAGTACCTCCAAGGCTCCTTGCTGTCCCCTCTGCTGCTGCCCGCTTCTCCTCAGAAGCAGATGGAGGACAGAGCCAAGGCAGTGCTCGACATTTGCACATTATCTATGGTTTCTCAAGGAGACCAGTAAAGCTAAGCAGGGTGTGTGACTGTGTGCCTTGTGTGACTGTACAGCAAAACTATAACAGCAGCAATGAAAGTGAAGTCAATGGCCAACAGCACATCAACTCACCCTCAGAATATTAGATTTTACAGTGCAAAGAATATGAATATTTCAGATTGGTAACATAAATATTACTGAAAATAAGAATTTTCAGGAGAGAATTTGCCATCACATATGAACATCTGAATGAATCTTCACAAGGTATTTACTAAAATCTTTAGAAAGAAAGTATGTCATAGCCTAAGTAGAACTGCACTGAACAGTTATCATGTGTGTTAAAAAAGATTATAAGCTGTTTGGACTAAAAATATTGTAGAGAAAGATAAGCTGGGGCAATTAAAAATTTTATCAGAACAATAATGTTTTTCTCACTTGAATGCTTCAAAGTACAACCTTTCAGCCAGGCAGGTTTTTTTGTTATAATTACAGTAATTAAAGATCCTGCACAGATACGACACTATGCCTGCTCTTCAATTTCAAATCAGTTTTTCAGCAAAGTACTAAGCATTTTGAATTCATTTACATCAATATAAATTTGCAGCACCTCCATGAAAGTGAGTAGAATGACACCAGTTCATACTAGAATAACTTCAAATCAAGTCTGGTTCTTCTTAGCATCATTGTTTCACTGGTGATCCTTCTATCCTACAAACAGTACCTAAATCTCACTTGAAGTTATTCAGCATTATTCTTCCTGAGTTTCTACTATAATTCTTTCTCTTCTGCATAGATGGAGAAGATAATAAGATGGAAAACAGGCAAGGAGCAAGAATACAAGTGGTATTTCCCTACTGTTCTCCTGAACGATAGAACAAGCCCACAGCACTGAGCCCTGCACAGATCACACTGGTACTCAAATTCTTCAGTGTGTGGTAATTATGTTCACAGAGAGGATTGAGGTTCAGTGTTCCAAAATTTTAATGTTCAATGAGCCACTGTCCATTTCTGGAATTTCTTAAGTACCCACTAGACATTTTTCAATAAAGCTTCATCTACTTTCATCATAAAGGTTTCAGCTGAAAGCCTTGCAAAGGTAATGTAAGGCCTAGAGATTTTGTTAGCCCCTTTTAGTCTCATTTTCTCTCCTTTCCAATGAGTATGTACCTGTCTTTGAAAACTTAACTGTGTTTTAATGATATAATAAAAACAATATTTAAAACAGTGGAGTAATTAATATAATATGTGATCTGTCTTAAGTCCATGATCTTAACTCGGAGTGGTTTGTGGAAAGGCCATCTTTTGTCAGCTGAGATGAGCAGCCTTTCAGCAGGGAATGAATAACAGTCTGTTTTCCCAAGGAAGCACATTACTCCTTTATTCCTTTACTACTTTAAAAAAAATCAAAAGAGTGAATAAAATAGAAAAAACAGTTTTGCACTTAAGGAATCAAGGAATGGTCTAAAAACCATTGAAAACCATACTGGTCTAGGTGTGGGTCTATTGATATCATGAGGAGAAACAGTCTGTGATTATTTACTCACTTCCAGATCAATGTTGGAGGAGTCCTTTGACAAAATTGATTTCTTCTGCTATTTTAACCCAATAACACATAGCATGGAATCCCTTTTTTTCTGGGTGACTTTCATTTTTACTACCTAAAGGAATTTGCTGTCTCTCACCTCAAACTATGCTTCTCTTTTCAGATAACTTCTATGTCACACAACACAATTCCAGGGGCAGATTTCTGAGACTTCACTGGGGACTTCCATCTCCTTGCTCTGCCCAAAAATTGAGCTGTGAGATAATTTTTTTCTCTATAAAAGTTATATCAAATTTTCTTCATAATATCACATATACTTATATACCTGCTAATTACATTATTTTATATTTCTTACCAATTTGTTCAATATTGCTGCAACCTTTTTTTTAAGGCTTGAGCTCTTTAAATTTTGTGTTTCAGTATAGTCAGTGTGACATTAGAAAGACTCAGCAGCAAAACTTTATCTTTCACCAAAATAGTCAATTTTTATATTGATTCGTTTTTGTTGATGGTTTTTTAAAAGAAAAATAGATAATGCAGGTCAACCACATAAACCTATTAATCACAAGACTATGAATAAATTATGAGTCAAACATTACAATTTTCTGGCAAACTGACTATGACTTTTACCAATGTATTAATGCTACATGAAAACAAAGAAAGCTGTTTAAAATATTTCTTCATAAGAATGATACTGCATTTCTCCCTGGGATTTCTCATTATCAATGTAATAGTTCTGTTTCCAGTCCAGCAGTTAATTTCTTAGTGACTTTGCTGCAAAAGAAAAGGTAATTCAGCAAAGACAAATGTTCAATATTTGCAAACAATTTTTTCCTGAGCATTGGGCATCTCCATCTTCAGGAGTAATGCACCTCCACGTACAGAATGCTAAGCACATTCAGGGTGCTCTTTAGCTGCTGGTAAAGCAGACAGGGAGCAGTCACAAGGGTGCTTTCAAATACCCCTCTGCTGCTGGCACGGCTCACGGCTGCTTGTTCCCCATGGAGGAGGTACAGGGGTGGTGTCAGGAGGTGAGGGGTTGGCTCAGTGCCTGTTCTCCAGCAGTCACGGCGTTTGTGGGTGCTCATGTCAGCATTGCAAACAGGATGTTTCCATAGAGCTGCTTTAATGGGGACAAACTGCTGCCCCCAGCCCAGCAGCTCCAGGTATTTAGAGATGTTTGGTTCCCTGTTGGTACGTGTGCCAGCATCAGGTTCTCCATGAATGTCAAGCACATGCTGCAATCAAGCAGCCCAAGTGGGTTAAGCCTCTTGGGTGTAGAGGACGATGGCTGAAATGTAAGTATGGGGAGGCCTGGCAGGTTGTATCACACTCCCCCAATCCCATGATGGCAAGTGCAGCCCACAGCAGGGCTGCAAACACACCCTGTGCCCCATGCCACCACCCTGAATGCTATCCTGGGCCTTGGAAAGCAAGCCTTATGGTGACATGGTACTCCAGAAGGAGCTGAATCAGACCATGGAACTCATTTCCAAGACAACCTTAGAGACACTTGGGCCAAAGAACACGACATTGAGTGGCTGTACCACATTCCCTGTTGTGCACCAGTCTTTGGAAAGATCCAGCAATGTAATGGACTGTTAAAGACTACACCGGCAGCGATGGGTGGTGAGACATTCAAACATTGGGGTACATATTCAGCAAAAGCCACCTGTTAGTCAACACTAGAGGCCCAATTGGGATGGCCCTGCTCAGTCAAACCTTTTACATAGTGTAGACTCGGATAAAGTTCCTGTAGGACATTTTAAAAACATGCTGGGGAAAACCTGGATCATTCCTGCCTCAGGCAAAGGCAAATCCATCCATGAAGCTGCTTTTGTTAAAAAACCTGGATGCACTTGGCGAGTGATCTGACAGGATGCAGAAGTCTAATGTGCCTCAAAGGGATTTGACTTTGGGTGAAAATAAACAACTAATTACACTGTGTTATGACTACCAGTGGTAATATTAGCACTTCTGTGGTGGCTATGTGTGCATCACCTCACTGAGCATCTCATGGCATCGATCTTAGCCACAAGCATTCTGGGGAGCTGAGCCTGACTTCCCTCTGATTGTCACATTCACACCAATGAAGAATGGACTTTGATAAAACAGAACAAGTGCAGCAGTGCTGGAATGAGAACTGACTCAAATGTGTACCATGCAACAATTCAACATCTCATACCATCTTTCCTGCTTGAAGGACTGTTATCAAAAATGAAAGCCAAAGTCACAGAATGAAAGAATTCAACAAACTTTTTTTTCTATGTGTGTGTATGATGTTTTATGAACATTTGACAGAGGCATTCTGTAGAGTAAGAGAATCATGTTTGTATGTATATCTATCAAAACAGATGCATAGGGAAAGTGATGGGATATTGGGCAGTGTGAAACTTGACATGATACAATGATATAACTTGGTATGGAATAAGGGGTGGATATTGTCCTTGTTTCAGTTAAGGTAGAGTTAATTTCTTAGTAGCTATTACAGTGCTGTGTTTTGGATTTGTAATGAGAATGGTGTTGATAACACACTGGTATTTTGGTTTTTTCCTAAGTAATTTATCCCTACTCAAGGACTTCTTTTTCCCTTGTGTCTCACTCTGCCAGTAAGGCGGTAAGCTAAAGAAACTGGGAGGGAGCACAGCTGGGACAGGTGATCCAAACTGACCAGAGGGATATTCCACATCATTGAATGTCATGGGCAGTATATAAACTGGGGGAGTTACCTGGAAGGACAGCTGGTCTGGGTTCAGGAAGGCGGGTCTGGCATCAGCCAGCAGATGGTGAACAATTATATTGTGCATCACTTTGGGTTTTTCCCATTGTTATTATTATTACTATTGTATTTAAATTTATTTTCAATTATTAAAATGTTCTTATCTCAAGCCAAAAGTTTTACTTGCATTCTCCCCATTCCATTGGGTGTTAAGAGAGAGGCTGAGTGGTGTTTCATCTCCAGCTGGACTTAAAACCCCCACACAGCTTCAGCTCTGGCACAGTGGGGGAATCTGACAAGGAGAATGATAATCCTGGGCAAGTGAAAAGGTGCAAGAGAGCCAGCCATGGATGTTATGCAGAGTTTGCATTGCATATTTTGGAATAAATCCAGCACATGAAGTATTCTCTGTAACAGCACTCAGCCATTATGCATTTCTGCTTTTCTGTATCTGAATTAGCAGTGTTGGGCAGGCACTAGCTCTGAAGACACAAACATGCTCTATTTCAGACACTGGCACTTTCTCATAAGGAGCAGGAGACTGTTCCCCAGCAAGAACCTTTCTTACAGTGTTCTGTCAGTTCATCTCCATGCTCCTCTTACTATGTTTTCAGCTCTTTCTCCAAGTGTGTTAAGCATTGCCCCAAGCCATGGATTTACTACTATAATGTAGCAATCAGAAAGAGACAATACTATTGATTCAAGTCAAGGGAGTGAGCCAGTTTTGCAGTTTTATGTAACTCATTGGAGCTCTGTAGTTATTTAGTTGCATTGAATAATTCAGAGGGCAGGCTGTCTGAAGTCTGAAGCAGCCTCTTTGTTTCCTGCGAAGGGAAGGGTGATGCATGCTTGCAGGACTTCAGACATCAATGCAGCAACCTGCACAGACGTTTTCAGAGATGTACGTATTCAGAGACTACCTCCCAGCACCCATCTAGGCCCTCTGCCATATCTTCTCATTCTCACAGTATAAGGCAAAATTCTGTTCACAGTTTTGTCAGTGTTACTCTACTGCTGTCAGCAGCAGAGTCATTCCAGAGTCACACTGGTGCAAATGGGTTTGATACAATCTGTAGTTGTTTCCCCAGCCCAGCACACACCATCCCAAACCTTCTGCCCTACCTGATCAGTGTTTCTCCCCTGCCTGCTGACCTAGCATGCAAGTTGATGCACAGATGCCAAACCACAAATATCAGTCCCAGGGCAAACACCAAAACATGTGTGACTCAGGTTCTAATCATCCCTGAGTCCTCACGCCAGACTTTACCAGAGACTTCCCTGCTAACTTCCACCCCAGCAAATGCCCCA
The DNA here is from genome assembly GCA_013400215.1 of Cisticola juncidis. NCBI lineage: Eukaryota > Metazoa > Chordata > Aves > Passeriformes > Cisticolidae > Cisticola > Cisticola juncidis. The sequence goes on along the minus strand of VXBR01009377.1, from coordinate 835,621 downwards.
GCTATCTCCACTCAGGGTAATTTTCCTGCACACCCTCACACACCACTACCACCACTCCATGGCAAGAAGAATGACCATCCTTGGGAAGCTTTCTTCCTCTCAACCATCCTCCCCACTTCCTGGCAGCTTCCCTTTCCCTTAGATATTAGATACTACCATAAGGAATAAAAACTGTTTAAAAACCTGTAGAGCATACCTGGTTTCCTCAGAGAGTTGCTACTAAAAAGCAAAGGGATAGCGACACAGAATGACATGGGCATCCACCTCCTGGGCACTCCTCTGTTAGCATTTGACAGGGACCCAGCCAGAGGGAGGCTGCTGCATCTGCACAAGCTGCTGCAGTGGAACCCTGGATTTTCTGTCAGACTGCTGCATGAAATCACAGCTTCCTTGCTGGTATGCTCTGGCTCCTTTTCAGCTTCACACAAGCAGCCTGTCGTGCAGAGGCTTGGAATTCAAAAGTTGCTTTGGTTTGCTTTTATTTGAGTTGGTTATGCTGCTGTGTCTGCAGTGCTGCTGGAGAAAAAAAGCATATAGAAAAGGAAGGAAAGAAAAAGGAATCCTGCAGGCTTTTTAGTGTCAGTGGTGCAGGAGGATGAGTAAACAGTGCAGACAGCTAAAAAGACTGTACTAAGTGGTGCAAGAGTCTAAAAGCTTTCCAATGTGCCATTCCATTGTGTTTGCTTGAGTGTTGTATATAGGCGTATTAAGAGGGAACAGTTTGGCCTTGAGGCCATATTCATGAACTGAGATGGCTGAGTGAAAAACTCAGAACTCTGTCCTGTTCTGCCAAAAAAACTCTCAATAAGCAACCTGAGCTGATCTGCAAAAATTGTTTCTGGTCTCCGACTGATGTCATTTCTCCACACACAACATGAGCAAAAAATAGAAAATGAAAAGGGTGATCAAACCACTCAAATCAAAGTCTACATATACCTTTCAGAGTCTGCAGTTTTAGATGTCTTCTTTTGAATTTCCAACTGCAAGGACAGCGAGGCCAGGGTACCCTTATTCTAGTCACAATAAAGAAAATATATTTGTTCTAAAATAGCAAATTGATCTAGATGTGTGTGATTCCAACTGCTTAGGCATCAACTCTGTTAGGGCTGATAGTGATGAGCAGGTTTCAGTGAAACGTGAAGGGACCCAGAGCCACAAACCCTTCAAGACAATGATTTGCCTTAGCACTGTGAGTGTGCTAAGATTTGAAAAACACTCAAGTCACTAAATCTTGATGCACTTCTCTGAAACTGTCAATGTAATGTTTGTGGGGTTTATGAAGAGTTGATGGTTGAGTCTGCACCTTTGAGCTTTCCTGACACATATGACCGTGCTGATCTACGTTCTAGTCTTAATTCATTGAATTACCTTTATGGCTTCTCCTGTCAGAGTAATATGGACTTGGGATTTGCCTCAAGTATTTGCTGGGCATTATTAGTTTTTTGCTTTCTGCATAGTCACAGCTACATCTCAGGGTACTGTTTCACTAAGCCCAGGTGGTGGAACAGAAGTGCTCATGCTTGTCTGATCTTGCAGTCAGCTGGATCAGCCCACTGACCCAGCTGAAAAACAATCTGCTATTTTTCTAGGGCAAGTTTTCAACTGGATCAGCTTGCTGATCTCTTTGGTGGCACAGCCACAAATACCTTGCTAATACAAGGCAGGAGGGGGACATGCACCTGCAAGATGAAGGACAGTGCCATCCATTGGGATTTCAGTCTGCATGAACCTCTCTTAAGCCTCACCATGAAGGCAAAGTTCACCACACATTTGAACAGTACAGATCCTGGCTAAGTGCAGTTCTATCATGATTGAGTCTGTATTTATAGTCACCACACCTATAGCACTTTAACTTTGGAGGATTTACTACAAAATTATAATTGTCTGAGGGGTAACTCAGGCAATATCTGTACAAGGAGCGGCTGGAATGAAGGAAGAAGACACAGATGACTGCCAGTGCAATGTGGTTGAAAACATGTAATCACTATATAATTTGACTTCTCAGCTTTGCTAAGCTTTTGGAAATTTTCCAGATGTGAAAGTCCTTTCTCTTATACCAAGAGGAAGCTGCTTCTGAATTTCAAGGAGACAAAATGCAGGACAGGACGATATGAAATATTATAGCAAAATTTTCTGCTTGACAAAGAGACCTAAAGCAATTCCTGCACTGGTGCTGTAGTACCTTCAGGTGACCAGGAAATCTCTTGGTACATTTTTCTGGACATTTCTAGATATTTTGATGACATTTAGAGTTTTGCTTGCAACTCACATATCTGCAGTAGGTAAATTATCTTGATCTTTGTCTTTACCTAACTTCTCCCTACAATACATTAGACATGCAGCTGAAATAAAAATTTTTATATGGTAAGTGGGGAGAGATAGTAACCTCCAGAAGGCAACCTAGTCCATCCAGCAGGTATGCACATGGGGGGTGAACTGAACCATGAAAATGGCCCTCTCGTCTCCTCACTACTGAAGGTAAAAGAAGACTTGGCCTTAAACTGAAGAAGGAAAAGAATTCCTGTGGACTCACTAAGGGATGGATCTGAACCAAAGAAAACTCAGATTCATGAGGTTGTGAGACTAATCTAGAGCTGTGTGTGTCAGGTGCTGTCAAAGCAAGGCTCAGCTGTCAGAAACTTGTGCAAGCCTGTTCTATTCTAACTTCTTGAGCTATCATTAACCTGTGGAACTTAGGCTGCAGGCAGGTGCCAGGGCCAGTGCAGTGGTACGGGGGTGGGGAGAGGGGTCTCTTTTCTCAGATGGATGGCTGCTGTGGCACACTCTGAGCAGGAGGGCAGAGGTCCAAAACCAGGGTAGAGTTTAGATGCTGCTCACCCTGAGCATATGCCCACCATACCGGAAGACAGGCACAAGCACTTGATGATGGTCCAGAAGTGTGCAGCACTTGAAAGTCTGGAAATGCTCTTCTGGCTCAGAGTGAGAGCGACAGGCTTACAAATGTCGCACAAAGTCAGTTTGTCACTTGCTGGCTCCAGGCCAGGTAGAACATAAATCTTACCGTGAGTACAATTTTAAACAGACATTTCTGCTCAGACAGGAAGACAAGTGTGTGTAATGTGGGAGCAGAAAAGCCTCGGTGCTGCATGCACTCAGTGCTGAAGCAGTACCATTTCCAGGGCCCGCGTGTGTCACCGCTGACGGCAGTGGAGCCTGAGTGATGGAAATGGCTTCCTCCAGGCAGAGCAGGTTTGTTGCTATGCTATTTCCAAGCCTTCTGCTTACTCCTGTTACTGGAAAGGACTTACGTTTGCTTCTAAATCTGTGTCTATTGATTAGCACTTAGTAACTGGCTGCACAGCTTAATATAATGATCATAGCTCTTGCTTCTTTTGTTATTCCTGATGCATAGAATGTTCTTTCCTTTTTTAGTTGCAAGATGTTCTTGTTACTCAGCCCAGCACTGTGCATCCTTCACAGTCCAGGGTATTTGGGATTTCCTTTTGAAGCATTTTATACTGGCAATGAAGAGAAAACAAAGTACACAATATTCATAGTGAATGAAGTTGTGACTATATACCAAAACATTACTGAGGTGTAAATACCACATAACTCATCAGTTTTTACTGCACTGGGTATTTGGTTGGCTTTCTTTATTACAGAAAATGCTTCATTTTCCCACAAGTATATTAATTACACTCACAAACTGTACTGTTTCTACATGTATGTTTTGGCTGAAAAATAAAATTAATCAGAAGAGTCTGTTAAGATTTTCCTTTAAAAGATACTCATTGCAAATACCACATTATAAAATTACCATTACCTGATCAGCTACTAGGCCTTCTCTGTACTGGTTTCCTGATTGGAGCATCACACTATTTGTGATTATATCTCTAAATAACATTTACTTAGCTCATGCATTCCAGCTCCTTTCCTGAGGAAAAGCTGGTATCAGATGTCAATAATTGGCTACAGTAATTTGTTCAAGCATTTTCTTCAGCAATCTCTACTAAATTTTATCCTGATAAGAGAGTTAATCGAAAACATAAGTAACATTACATGTGGTTACACAAGTCGTCAAAAGCAATTTTTGCCAATATTTGCTGTAGATGTTCAGTCAGATGCTCAGCAAGATAGCAACAATAGCTGCAGTGTAGTTCAGTGGAAAAAGATTATATGGACCATTGTAGTATGCAGTGTGTCCCCTCATGTGACATTCATGCCCCAGCCCTACCCACAATAACTCTCAAACATCTGCTTTACTGCAGATCAGGTTAGGTTATGGTTCTTCAGGACTTGTTGGGGAAGAGGATCAGACTAAGCTCCAGTTGAGGTTTCTTGGGGACTTCATCTATCAGCATTTCCAGGAGTGCTGCTTTATCATTCACCTCTGCCCCCAAACACTGCAGCACCGCCCACTGCAGGTCTCCCAGCCACAAGTCTGGCGATAATGTATAGAATAAAATAGAAGTTTCCAGATGGCCACCACCACTTCCCAAACTGCACTGAGGTGCAGTGGTGCCAAGCTCCTGATGAAGACTCAGATAGATTTTTTTTTTCCCTATCCAGCAGTTCTACAGTCACTAGTCTTTGAGACCCAAGAACAGTTTTTGGTCAGAGTCTGTATCTAAAAGAGGTCACAAAGAATTGTTTCAGGTACAGCATGGAGCCATCACAGTAGGCTGCTGCTAGAAAATGTCTGATGACAAAATCATGAATTTTGGGAGCGATCTTTGAGACTTTGGTTCTTCCTACAGAGTCCTTTCATGTTCTGAAATCAACTCAGACATCTCTCAGCTATCCACCACCAGTAGGAAATGAAAGCTGATCATCACCTTCACCTGTCTTCTGAGAAAAGAACTTTAAACTGGTGTTGGCACTAGGGGACTGAGTGGAGTAGCCCAACAGACCACATACGCCATCACCTCCCACTGTACAACAGGGTCCCTGTTTGAAACTTAGAAACACCTACTGCTTCAGGTGCCTGGGACTGGTGCCCAAGTCACCATGAGACAGAACTTATATGGACACTATGGGGACAGAAGAACGACCCTTGCTTCTGGAATAATGTCTCTACAGTGTGTAAGTGCGATCAGTTTCTATGACACTGGTGACGCCGTACCAGGGCAGCTCTTCAATACATCTTTTTCCCATGGTGATGCTGGAGACCAGAGGCTCTCCCCTGTGGCATGCACTCTACATACCAGGTGCTTTAACACATCCTACTTGTACTGAACATGCTCAGGAAATCCTGCTCTAATACTTTGGATGTCACCAGAAGTGTCACCTCAGTAGCACGAATGCAGTCCCAGCCAGTCATAGCAATGCTAGGCCCTTTAACAAAGCCAGATATCTGTTCCTGCTACACAAAATCTCTAAGAGATGAATGAGAAAGATTACAAAAATTAGAAGATAATACTAATGCAGACAGCTGATGCTCTTTTAGCAGCAACATACAACAATTTTTAGTCATCCTTCAAAGGATTCTAATCTTTATCTTGGCAGGATGGTAAACAAAACCACAGCTACAGGATACACAAATGACTCATCCCAGTGGGTTCTGCTTCTTCAGATCCAGTACAATGTTCCACCTAAAACACAAAAAATCAGAATGTGATTTAAGAGTCAAGAGAGGCTGGGAATAGTACCTTTGGCTGTGTGCTCCAGTGCTCTCACCACAGCCTCCCTCCAGACCCTGTGTACAGTTAACAGCTCCTAAGAGAAACACAGTGCAAAACCACAGTGCAACTCAGTGGCAGATGGAGGCTGTCATTGCAATAAAATGGCCAGAATCAAATCAAAATCATGTGCCTACACTCAGGGAGATAGCCATTTTAAAAGGAGGTGCTAAGAAAGTTCCCTTCCTTAAATTCACTGTGACCTAAAATAATAACAAACAGCAACACACATCCCTAATCTTAATATTTAAACACTTTTCAACAAGAGAGATATTTGTGTCTCAGTTCAGACTGATTTTGTTGTTGTTTTTACTAAACTGTTATTACTAAACTACTAACTGTTATTACTAAACTGTTATTACTAAAACAGAAGAAAGGATGGTCTTGTGATTGTAATCACAGGCTACAAGTCAGGAGATCAACATTAAGCTTTTCAAAATTTTTCTCAGTAGTTTTGATCTCTGTTTGCCCTGGGAAAGAATGAGTGACGTGCTTCCTTAGCTTACGGATTGTAAGAACTTTTAAGAATAAAACCCAAAAATGCTGGATTGAAAGTCTGGTGCTTAGATCAAATTTTGGTTTACTAGAGCTAGTTACATTTCTGGCAGAAAATCTGACTAAATGAATGCTCTGTATGTGTCTAAATCAGTGTGGCTGCTTGTCTTAAAAGCAAGCTTGAAGTAAGCATTCAGTGCTATAGTGATTGACCCATAGCTCACCTATGAGATGCTGTTTTCACAAAAAAACAGTTGGCAAGTACATTACAGACTGAGATTTTCTGTAGCAATGTGACACTGAAGCACCACGTAGTGTTACTCATGCAATCTTGTCAGTCTATCTGTTACATTCACAGTGCAGTACTGCCCAAAGTTTGGCCTCGGTTCAGGGTCCCACTGGGCCAGGTGGGGTACAAATAAATGACCTTCTTTCTTAAAGCAGGTTTTAGAGCCAGAGAAGATCTTGCTGCATTCACTGCAGAATTATGTGCTTCATCTGATAGTGTGGGAATCATAGAACAGCTTGGGTTGGAATGGACCTTAATGATCATGTTGTTCCATCCCCACTACCATGGGCTTTCACTTTACGAGGGGAAGCTTACTGGGAGAGAAACAAATACAGCAAGATAAAGCAGAAAAGGCTGCTGCCTATACACAGCATCACTGGTCAGAAAGTAGACAGCCCTAAGAATGAATTTTGGCTGCCTCAAGCTGTTGGAAACTTCTGAGAGGGCAGGCTGCAGCAGGAAATAAAAAAGCACATTAAGAAATCACTTGATGCTCTGATTAAGAGGCATGGGACTGTGTATCATGTGATAGTTAAAGCCGTAAGCTCCAGCCTTGAAGATATTATTTGGTACACGAGCAGTCTGAATGGGCAGATGGCATTCATGAGCAGGATTACTATTTCTAGCAAAACAGGTCAAACCAAGTCACTTAGAAATGGAATTAAAATGTAGATTGTTATCTCTGAAGGTGTGTGACTTTTGAAAGAGAGCTAATGAATGGGGGTCATTATAATTGCATCATTTTCAACATCAAAAACATTCTGTGTAGCAGAGAAAAGTTTTGCTTTTGTTTCCTTTCTGTCAGCTAACTACACACTCATTTTCCAGCATGAAATTTGCTTCCAAATAGGAAGGGATCAGCTAACTAGTAGTGACCAAAAGTATTCATTTTCCGACACTACAGAATAAGGCTCACCCACTCACAGGCCGAGTACATCATGTCATGAGGAAGGGCAAATGCTGCACACATGTGTGGTTCTCTGACAATAATGTCTGTCCTTATCAACAGTAGCCAGACTCACTTCTCCATGGCTCTTCTGTCAGCTGGCACCTTAACAGGTTGCTGACTACTCTGAGCCAGGCCTTAAAGCAGGTTGCACAGGCAGCTCAGGGATGAAGCTCTGCCTCGCAAAGGCACAGAATCACTAAGATCAATCACGTAGCAGAGATGCCCACATTATTTCCTGTGGCAGCCTCTGATTGCCGGCTGGACTGAAGCAGAGGATAGGAGGAGCTGCTTTTGCAAACAGAGGTTCCAGAGGCCTTTCCAAACTCCTGTCCTCTCACAGTGAGGGAAGAGAAGTGACAGCGATTCCTGGGCAACTGCAAGAGCCAGGCAACTGCTTGCAAGGGCAGGATGGCAAGCTGGAGCAAGGTCCCTGCAAAGGACCAGAAGGTGCTTTGTGAAGGGCCAAGGGAAGGAGACATCCCTCTGCCTTTTCTACAGAAGCATCAGCTCCCTGGGACCATTTCTCACAGACCCATTCCCAGCATTCTTCTTTGCCATAATACCTCCCCAAACCCCAACACATTAACGGAGTATAAGCAGGAAAACATTATCTAAGCTGGCTTAATGGACATGGAACACATGGGAATTTCGAGTGCTCTGCTTTGGCTCCCTGAGCTTGAGTGGCGAGACCCTGCTCAGCTCCCTACAATGTGGCCAGATGCCTCTTCAGCCCTGGGGAAGCCTCCAGATCTCCTCGGCACCAGCTGCCATCAGGCTCCCAAGCAAGGCTGGGAAGTCTCCCTGGAGCCATGCCCTGCCCAGAAGCCTGCAGATGATGAGCAGCACCCAGGGCAGCGCGTGGTGCTGGGTGTGACAGCAGCAGTGCCCCCGCGGCTGGCAGGGGCAGGGAAGGCGCTGCCAGCCTGCGTCTCCCGGTGCTGCTCTGGCAAGCTGGGCCGGCTGGGGCTGTTGGAGGAGGTAGGCAGCTCCCTCACCTCAGGCAGGGGAGGAGGCAGCTGGTAACAACCTCACAAGCCAGAGCAGAAAGAGGGCACCAGCCTGGGACAGCTCTGCTGGCTTGTGAGAAACAGGGTGTCTCTTCCCTGCTCCACCTGTGCCATTTCAGCATCACCACTCCTAGGAGCGTGAGGAAATTATATCTGAGGCTTCCACCAGGCCTGTGAGGGCATGGACAAGAAAATACACAGTCCCTTGACTCCACTGGCTGTTGGAGCTGTAGTGTGAAAAAAACGTGGAGCTGCAGAAGAGTGAGAGGGGAAAAGAGAGAGGTGAAGACCAAGGGAAGTTTGTCAAGGAATCAATTTCCTCCTTGAAGATGATGCTCATCATCAGGCAGCTCCCACAGGAGACGTAATTTCAGCTGGGCCTTCAGAGACAGTAGGAGCCAAAATCACCCTTGTTACATCCCCAGGACAGAGGGCAGTGCTCTCCTCATACGTATAAACACTGGATGGGCCAGCTAAGCAACACCAAAAGGGCTCAAATTGCATTGGGACGTTTGTGGGGTGAGCACTGCAGAAACTCACAGTAAGGCAGTCTTTGCTGCAAGGGGCTTGCACTGCAGCTTGGTCCACTAGTAAAAAGTGGAAGAAGAGAGGAAAAAACAGACCATCACAATTTTATCTGAGGGAAGAGAGGAAACCAAAGCTGAAGGAGGTAAACTATGGGCAAAGGACAAGAGAAAGAACAGGCAGTGAAACTGGCTGGAAGTGAAGGAACTGGGAAAAAAGGGACAGCATAGGGCTTGGCTTGATAGCCAATCTGCAGAGGAGATAATCAGGGACACAGTACAGTCCAGGAGCAATGCCAGCCAGCTTTGCCTCCTTGCTTTTGCTGTAAATGCACTCCCTGCATCAGCCAGCTCTGCCTTTGGGGTCAGAGAGACAGGCTGGTATGTGCAGAGCAGATGTTGAGCTCTGTGGTCCTGAAGAGAAAGATTGTGCTAGATCAAAATCATACCAATGTCTGTGCCAGAAGGCAGAAAAGCAAGGAACTATTTTGGCGGACTCCTTGATACATAAAAGATGCAATCTTGGTCACAAAGTAGAGGTATAACAAATTTTGCAGTGACACTTTTATTCCAAGACTCAGACTATACTGCAACTCACTAAAATGTGCTTTGTGTTTCTTCCACCCAAGCCCACGTATGAATTTAATATGCATGATCAGAACACTTGTGAGAAATGCCAAGATGAGGATTTTGGAAAGTAAAACTGAATATTTAACCACAAGACAAATCCAGCATAAGCAGGGCCTTTAATGTGCCTCCTTCAGGTACAGGGGCACAGTGATGGGGGCAGAGGGGCTGCAGCAGTTTGCATCTCACAGGCACCTGCTCCTTCCTTTCTGGGTTCTGTCTTGCAGCAATGCTGGCAATTCCTGGCAGCTGTGGTGGCGAATTGGCCAATGGCTTCCCTTTTTGAAGTTTCACTAAAGAACATTCATTGATTTCATGTTTTTTATGTTTTTCTGTTTTTTCTTTTTTCTTTTTTTTCCTTTTTTTTAGTTTTATTTTAATGGATTGGAAAGCAAGGTATGGAAAGCAAGAACTAACAAAGGGAAATCAGTGACATTCCTTTCTGGGTCATGGAAACCAGAAAGGTTGCCAGTTTGTTGGCAAATATGCAAAGAACTGAATCTAAGCACATTCATTGATGTTGCAAACAGGATTTAAATGCCGCATTAGACTTGTGACTTCTCTTTTGACTTCTGCTATCCATAATTCATTATTTGTTGCTTGTGACTCTTTGGTGAAATCATATGTATTGTTTCTGCTAGGTAGTGAGTTTATCCAAAACTGTTCTATTAAAAAAAGTCTCCCAGAAATGTCAGCAAAAAGAAACACATTTTGCAAATGTTGGTAGAAAAAAGGAAAACAAAAATAGGATAAGTTGAACAAGGATGGTTCTTGTATAGGTAAAATATCTGGAAATACTTAATTTCACTTTTCCCTCACATCCTGTCAAGCTATGCCAATTCAAACAGAGAGAGACCAGGCACAAGGGATGCAAAGGTTATGTCTGAGACAGATAAACTTCTCTTTTATCTCTTTATGGTCTCAGTTTCTGAGCTGTAATTTGAACCAGAGATCAAGCCAATGTAACAAAGACACAAAACATTAGTCAGACTTCAGCAGGCGCAGGTCCTGAGATTCAGTTTCCAAATTTTCCAGTTTGTTGCTAGCATCAGATGTCATAAGCTGTACCTCTATTTTTTTAAAAGGGTTCAGTGGTCTGAAGGGAACATAAGAATACTGGTGACGAATTACAGTCTGCAGGTAGTTAGGTTTTCTTGCTATTTTTTGCCTCCTTCCTCTACTTATCAGACTTTTTTGTAAATTCTAGCTTGTCTCTTCACAGGCATCTTTATTTAACAGTGTGCAGCAGAGAAGCAGCATTTTAGAGTTTGGCCTCACCCTTTCAGAAAGAGAGGGAGAGAAGGAGAGGGAGAGAGGAGAAAAGAGGGAGAGGGAGAGGGAGTAGTTTGGGCTTTGCAGACCATATATTCACCACACAGGTGCACCTTCACACAGACAGAACGTCATCACCACACCTCAAAGCTGGAGCGATCCAGGGAAGCCTTACCTTAGTGTAAGTATGCACCAGGCACCATTCAGCAAGATGGCCAACATGCAAATGAAAGATAAATAAATGACAAACTGCTACAGCTTCAGCTTGCAGAGTGTCAAGTAGCTCTTGGAAAGTGTTTAGAACTTTCCACTTCAGGTAGTTTCCATGGAGGCTGAGATATTTCAACATGGGCAGAGTAGGTCTGTCACTTTGTAATGTTGAGCCTTAGAGATCCAGGGGAGTGAGGAGCTGCAGAGCCCCTGGGCTGTGCAAGCTTTGCCATGTGACAGCCACACACTCGGCAGACACGGCTGTGGCAGCGACTCCTGCAGTCCATTGTTTTTCTGTGGCAGATAACTGGAGGTCCCAGGCACTCTAGAAGCACTCCTGAAAAAATCCAAGGTCATCTCTGTCATGCTTAAGGATTGAATTCGCATTTTTGAGTGTAGTGTCCTGAGGAAAACCCTCCTCTCCTCCATCTCCACAGTGCAAGCAGTCTGTTAGCCTAGAGACCACTTATGGTATAGAAAACAGTATTGTGACAATAAAGACAAGTTTGTTGACATCTACTGTGACACACAAAGGGAGAAATTTTTACTTGATACCCCTAGGGAGAGAGGAGAAACTACTTTAATATCTGTACTACTTTGTGCCAGACGGACAGGTTTCATTGAGAAGAGATGCATTTATTAAAGCTGGTGTGTTCATCTTAGTGAACATTTACATATATGTGCTTCCATAGCAGATGTGTACATGACAGACTAAGTAAATTCAGTTTAAAAGCCCGAAGAGAGCACAAGAGGCAGCAAAAATAATTCTCCAGGCCTCAGCAGAACCCACATCACCCCTTTTAGTCATTCTGATACCCTTTCTTTAGTAACTTTCTAACTTCATTATACAAACATATTACACACATGTTGGTGCTTTTATGTTGCTTCTCTTCAAAAGGTTTATGTGAGTGTCCCTCAGGTTAGGGCTTACCCACATCCTGCCCTGCCTGCAGATCCCCAGGAGTGTGCAAAGCCTCCAATGTCGGGGCTGGCTGTTTGCTTGTGTAGGAGCCACCACAGGATCTGGACTCCTGCACAAGAGCAGTGGGGCCAGCCTGGGACTAGGACTCTCCTCTGCCCTGCACTGCTGCATGCTGTGACACTGCCTGTGCAACACTTCCGGCTGAGAAGCTTGGGAGTTCACTGAATGGAGCTGCAGAGAAAAGAGGAAGCAGTCACTAAGTATGAGGAGTGTTGAGAGAAAGAGAGAGAGAGAGATTTAACAGTGCCCAGTGGAGATGCCTTACTAAACTAATAAAAAGCCAATAAACAGAAGAGCTGCTAATTATCAAAAGGAGTTAAGCAATGAAAAGTGGCAGAAAGCCAAGCAGCAATATTGAGTCTCTAAATGCAAAGAGAAAGTACTCAGCAAACACACAGTTTGTAATGCAAAATAAAGGGACAGATCATATTTTAATAAGATTTGCATTATATTAATAATCATCTGTACATTTTTCTGGCCAAAGATATTTATGTACAACCAGTGGATGAAGGAGTTATGTTGTTTTAAATATATTCTTTGAAGCCAAGTGTTTCTCCCTTGGAAGTAAAAAACAGCCTCTAAAAGTATTAAAAAATGCAAAAAGGAAACTACTTTCCATAAGTCTGAACTCCAGGGCTATAGTGTGAGGAGAAGAGCTCAGAGATATTATCAGGAAAAAGAGAAGGTGCCACAGAAGAGCAGCGTTACACATGCACTTGCATCTCATGCTCCTGGAGCTCCAGGATACTGGCCCCAAGTCTGTGGTCACCATGGTTACAGACAGATGTGAAAGCTCCCTTTGAACAGAGCTGCTGCTTGTCTGCTGCTGTTAGTGAGGCCCCCAGGGAGGCAGGGAAAAATGGGAGACACCGGCAGCCTTCCCCCAGCCTGCAGAGGAAGATGCCCATGGTGGCTCAGAAGCCTCTCAACCCCGTGCCCTGCTGATGAGCAGAACCTGCTGTACTGCACAGGCTGGGGCAGGGCCAGCACAAATGTGGCACAGGGGGTGGCATTGTCCTGAGAAGCTGATCTCATGCAAAGGCAGTGAACAAAGTCAGCGTGAATGTGCAGCCACTGGCACGGTAGGCAGCACCCATAAGTAAAGAAGCTATTTCCTTCAGAGGTGAGGCTGAAATAGAAGGAATTACTGAGTGCCATAGGGCAACATCCCAGTGCAAACCAGTTCTCTTTATTGCCTGAACTCCACATCATTTAGTGTTTGCACGACAAAAGTGTCCAATCAGCACAGCAGCATGCAGAAACCTGGATGTTCCTGAGTCAAAGAGTCTTTGGCACAAGGTATGGCTCTGATCCCAAATGTGAGCAGGCAAAAATGAAATTAAATCCACCACATCTGGAGCGAATTTTACCCTTGTAATGCTGTTTTTTGGAAGGAATCATGCCAAGTGATACTCCCCTGATTCTATTATTTGCCCTGTGAGCTTGCACTCCACTCATGACACTATGCCCATTTTTCCCCAGGATATGTCTTTGTATTCATGTGGATATCATACATCATTTTGCAAATTGCTTTAGCCGCACTTTTGGGTAAATATACCATTAACAGTTTTCCAACTCTTGTTACTGACTTGGCTAACCATTAACAAAGTCATCCTTTTTACTAAGTCCATAAAGGGTCTGTAAGCACAAGGTGCAATGTTCTTCTCTTTAGCACACCAGGCTCTGGCGTTCAAAGATGCAGGTGATGCGTTGAAGACTCCAGAAGTGTTGTTCCATTTGCACATGTGAACTAGAAATACTTAACTCATTGCTTTATGCAAGATTTCCAGACCCCTGGGGAAACTCTTTTCCTACTCCTACATAAACCCTCAGTAGGTAAAGAGGGACTTTGGGTATTATTTTTATGAACTACATTTGTGCTTCTCTGGCTTCCTGTGTACTGCTGGACAGGGAAGAGGTCAGAAAGCAGTTGATCACTAGCTTTCAGCATAGAAAGCAAACTGTGGGCAACCAGCAGCCAGGGCAGGCAGGCTGGTGTGATCTGTCAAGAGATGAACAGGCTGCTTTCTTAAAGGGAAAGCCACCATGGTGGAGATAACAGAAGGTCCAATAGCTAAGGAGTGTTTTCAGTAATTCAGATTTTAAAGGAACATAACATAGTAAGCAAAGATGTATAAGAGAGGGAGAGAAAGCAGAAAGATATTTTCTGGGAAAAGCAAAGTCAGTTGCATGGGTACTCCTGCACCTGTAGACGTAATCTGAATTTTGACTCAGCCCTGTAATCAAAGGGCACTGCCAACCATGTCCAGTGAATTAACAAATGTTGGCTTGGCTGAAGGAAGAGCTGCATCACTACAATTATTTCTGATGGCATTATTTGCCTAGAAGGTACATGCTTAAAAAAGATTCCTTGGCATGTCAATGGAAATGAGTAAGAGCTTGACTCACGGACTTTGTCTTGAGGACCCATCTCCTGAAGAAGATGCATTCTGTCTTGCTTAAGGGTGTATTTGGGGAGACTGTTTTGAGAATAAACCTGCGACAACTTCTTCCCTGAGGAGGAACCAAATACAGGCTTTCCTATCTCATGATCCAGAGGCATTTCCCAAGTCTTGAAAAAATGTTTTTCTGTACTGTGTGGCAACAAGTCATGGACGAATAACCCAGGGAGGGGGAAAGTGAAACTTTGGGAGAATCTACATGCCTTATAGCTATGGCACTAGCTGATCTTAGAACCACCAAAAGGATGGAATCTTCTTCCTTGCGCCATCCTTCTACTCCTTCCTCCTCTTCTCGCCCTCAGGGTTGGCCCAGCTCCCTGACACGTCACACAAGTAGCAGATGGCAGAATGGAGAGCAGGGGACTGGGCAGTGGGAGGGGCATGGAGAGGAAGGAAGCCCTCTCCTTCTGCTGGCAGGGAGGTGTTGTAACAACTTCGGCACGATGTACAGCTTTGGGTGCTGAGAAATATGCAAACACTTTCATAAACTTTGGTATGAAACAAATAGTTGGGGTCACAGGGAAATCATTTCTCTTTCTAGCTATCTACACTTGCCAGACTCCAAAGTAGCATACCAATTGTTGTGAAAGAATGTTGACTTTCAAGTTGCAGGCTACATTTCAAGTCCAAGATGATCAACCTCTATAAATGTACTTATAATTTGCCTTCAAGAGAGGAGGATGTTCTGCCATCGAGAGACTGTACCACATATGCTTCCTGACCCCTTTCTCAGAGGGAAGGCAGATGCCTTTTTCATACAGTATGTGTTCCTAGCCATGGAACAGGCAAGGCATTTGTCATTCAGGAAAGAATAAAAAAGGTTTAAGGCAAGAAAAGAAAACCAAGTAATAAAGATCCATTTTACATCTAGAAGATGAAGGCAGTAAAGCTGTGAGTCACCCTTAACAAGTTCATCTGCTATTTTGTGACTAATGCATTAAATTATATAATTCACAAATGTCCAGCCCTTTAGGATTTTACTAAAAGCTATTTGCTGATTTAGAGATAGAGATAGCAGAATGATGTGAAAAAGCAGGGCCTTTTGGAGAAAGGGAAGCAATCAGCACTAATGGATTTATTGTTCAAAAGCCCACGTGGGTGAAGAGCTGTGCACATACACACACATCTGGCTGCTTCAGCTGTCAGTAGTCATGAATGCAGCTTGCTGATGCCAAACAAAAATCTGTACCAACACAATAAGTTATCTGTTCATTTTTATAATATAGATCTCAAGATCTACACAAGGCACAACTGTAGCAACATCAAAAAACAAACAGCTAGGTTTTCCAAGAGAAAGTTAAATTTGCACCAAGCTAATCAAAGTCCACATTAAACAACTCAGCTAATAGGTTGGCAGAGCTTACCTACTGAGTCACAGAGGCACTGCTCCAACATTTGCAATGAAAACAGGCAGGATATCACTGCCAAAAAAGAGGAAAAGCTCATTCCCTTTCTGATCCACATCTCTGGCCCCTGAATGTAGGTCAGAAGTGTGTGTACCTTTGTTACTGCATATACTCAGCACATTGCAGTGCCAACAGCATTTAAAGAAAATGTAACCTCAGGGTTAGAGACACATAAGGACCAAATTTTTATGTTAAAAAACAAATATAAACTAAAGTTGTGGTAAGTGGTAAGTGAGTAGAAATCATCAGATAGTTTCATCTTAGGTAAATAAGCTAAATCTCTGCCCAGCAATACAAGTGCAAGTGCATGTAAGAAAACCTTTGTCTGGTGCCTGCAAGGAAAAGGAACAATTAAACTGAACTCTGGATGCAGGTACTTGGCTATTGGGATGCAATGCCAGGACTCAGAATTATTTATCTTCCCTTCACTCTGTTTGTTAGCACTCAGTACTTTTCATGCTCTAGGGCTGTTGTCTCAGCCTTGTCATTTTGGATTGGTTCACCTCTAGTTTCATAATATTTAATTATCTTTCAGAAAAGCCCAGCTCTTGCATTTATGTGGTCAGTCAAGAAACTCCACTTCCTCTTTAAAAGTTACTCATATCCTCAGAACTGCAGATTGAAACACAGAAAATGAAAGTGTTATTCTCAGAAAACAGAAGGGTAAAAATAAATTTATATTCAGTATGAGGACTTTTAAAGCAAATGTTATTTTTTTAATAGGAAGACTGATTAATGGCTTTTGCATCTTTGATATGATAAGCATAATTTTACATAGCCTTCTTCCCATGGCACTGAACAGGAGCTAAATAATTCTCAGTGTTCTGAGGCTGTTAATATCACACACAATACAGCAAAATTTTACACCAGAAAGATAGCTAATGACACGTGTCTATTTTATAAAAAATGAGAGTTTACCATAAATATATGATTCCTTAAAAATTCCACAAAGATTTTAACCTTTGGCTAGTGATTCTAAAATATAACACTCTATCTTTAAAAAATCACACTCTTAAAAGAAAACACAATTCTGGGAAAGCTCTTGCAAAAAATCAGTATGCTTCAAAAGTTTATGTGAAGAAGATATCCTCGTTTAGCAGTTATTAAAAGTAATGATTTCCAGCTAATTAAAAATATTTCTTACAGATCACACCATTCTTTCTTGATTATGATCTTATTATGAATAAACCAGAAAATGCTACAGAAAAAAAAAAAAAAAAAGAATAATGCACTGTCAATTTTAATGGGGAAATTGTATTTTGAGTTGATTATTTGCAAGGAACGGATTAAATGGATTAGAAGCCTGTTTTTAAAGGACAAGTGAGATAATTTCACTCATTTCTTTTTCTTCTAAGCAGAGGCGCTCTGTGGAGGCACATCTTGCAAGCTGCAGTGTCTGGTTCTGGTAACAACTGTGGGCACCCACAGAACCTGCCATTTTTAGATCAGTGTGGTACATTTAACACAACAGGACACATTGAATGAGAAGCAGGATATATTCATCTCAGCACAGGCTGGGGAGGTTGAGATGAGTTAAATGAAGCTCTGATTCTATATGTGGTACATTTTAATTATGTGGTATGCTTTGAATATAAAAGAAGACCTGGTTTACCCAACATTTATGTAACATTTTTCCTCATTAATTATTTATTAAGAGTTTCATCAGCACTGAAATCACAAGGAGAGACAATCCCCTGCCCAAGTTCATTTGAAACCATTAATTAGCTGGGCAATCTGATTGTTCATTCACAACAGCTGTTGCCTCCTTGGGGTTCCAGTGATCAGCTGTGCAAACAAATACGCACTGGAACATATTAAAATAAGAGAAAATTGGGGGTTTGTTTGGTTTTTTGTTTGTTAGTTTGTGGGGTTTTGGTGGGTTTTGTTGTTGGGTTTTGTTTGGTTTTGTTTGTTGTGAAGAAAATAATCGCAAAGAATCATCAAAGGTGGAAAAATTTAATGAAAGCATCAGGTACATAAACCTGCACAGTCAAAATTGAGTTTAGTTTTCCTGAGGAGCGTTTAGAATGCTGAAAATGTCTCCTGCTGCAGCATGATTTACTTCCCTAATGAAGAACATGGAGTGCTTTTCTGAATCACAGCCATGTGGAGCTTTACTGTATACTGCAACTCTTTGTTTGATTCATAATTATCCGATAGGATTTGCAGCTTTGGCCTCTGTTCCCCCTGGGAGCAATGGGAGGCACGTTATTGATTTTAAGGAGACACAAGTGTCAGCAGCTTTTCCATCTGTAGCAACTATGTACATGCAAGAACACGCCACTTTGGGCTCTGGTTACTTAGCTAAAAGTTGAGTGTACAAGAAAATAGTGCATCCTTATCTACTCCTTGCTTCCTGCTGCCAGTGAAGACAGGCACTGACAGCACTGACTGCAATTTCCCTTTATGTCTGAAGACACCACTTCTTACACAGCTACTACCTCTACAGAGAAGCAGGTGCTGCAGTAGGCACTGTGCTACTGCCTCAGCTGAGAGGACTTTCGAACCAAGAAGGTTTCAAATCCAAAGTCCTCTGAGGGACAATTACCTTAATTTTCCTTTGAACAGAGGTTGACTCATTCAATTTTTTTGCACACCATAACTGAGGAATAGTGGTAATTTCAGCCAAAAAACCACTAGCCAGCTAGTGTAAATCACACTATGTCAATGACATACCTTGCTTTTAATGTAATTTTAAAAGTGGTCTGCTCTTGCAGCCCTTGCATTCATGTCTTAGCTGGAGCAGGACATATTGATGAGGATAGATTTTTTTCATGTCTGTTCCAGAGGGAATGTGACTCACTGTAATAAAATCCAAGTCTATCCTTCCCTCCCTGAAGATGATCACAGTTCCAGGAAATCCTTTTTGACATTCTTTAGTAGTAAATTTAGTTAGTAGGAGATCTACAACTGAAAACCTCCAAAATCTCATCTCTTCAGGCAAAGTCACATGGCTGGTGAGTCACATTTTCTTCAAGTGCCTCTAATAAGCAGGGTTAGAATACAGTCAACATATTTGAAAATAAAGTAAGTTCCCAAAATACAACCCTACCTACTGACCTAACTTCTGTGACAACTTCCACAGGGAAAATGTGTCCACTGGTTTCTCCTTCATCACAGAGTAGACAGAAAGAACTCTTTTGGCCTTCAAAGGACCAAGGATTTGTCTCCAGAGTTATGACTTCCGGCTTTTAAAAGCAACTTATGAAACAGTCTGATGTGTGCTGATATTACCTTATTTTTTAATACTAGAATCAAAGGCTTAGAGAGCTTGTCAATCAGTGGCTTTTATGAACTTATAGTTTTTAATTTCCCATCATCCTACAGGCTGAAAAAATTTCAAGGAGTAATTTTTAATATAAAAGTGTTCCTAATTATTTTGAGATTTAAAGCATAAGAGCTGAATATACTATTTGGTTCCTTTTTAAACAGAGAACAGAAATACCCATCAGCACAATTATACATTCTCTTCCTGATCCCTGCCTAATAATGCAAATTGGCTTTGATCTCTTCTAGCTTCTGTAGGTAGCTCTGTAGGTGAGCATGTTGGGTATTTTTACCAATTCTGTATGAAATCTGAGAGCTTGCTTTCTGCAAAACAGAAAGCAGCTAATTATGATTTTGCTGCCTTTCATATTTGCTTGAGTTTTCAATTCTGAATTTTCAAGTGTACTTGGAACCAAACACTTTGTGATACACTTATTCTGTACAAGAAAAACCCACAACCTCACTTGTAGATCCCTGTCCTCATTCTGAGACTGTCTAGAAAAACTGCCTCTTCTCTAGTCCCTTTATTTTTCTATATTATGAAGAGGAACAATATGTATTTTCTTCAAAAGGGGAATTAATCTGAAATGCATAAGTTGTTGCTACTCTGTTGTGAAGAATTGGAGGTTCTCACAGTTTTTTCACATGCTTTGATAGAAGAGCTTATGTTGCTACTATGATTCTGCTACACACTCAGCAGATTTTAGATTTTGTTTTACAAATACATTTTCTTCTAGTTGCCAGCCTAATCCCTGAAACAGGATATTCTAAAAGTGCAATTTCCAAAGAAAGCAAAGAAAGATAGCATTCTACTCTCAAGCAAACAATGTTAGGCATTAACTAAATAATTTAGGCATTAACTGGTGTGAGAAATCTTATCTTTTAAAAAACATTTAGTTGTTCAAAGTGAAAAAGAATAATATCTAATCACAAGAGAAGATAAAATTCTTTGGGATATTGATGAGAAGGAACTAGGTATGTTATTTTTTCCCAGAATATTTGCTCCTGCTAGTGCCCAGTAACTTCTTGCCAGTGAAGGAATTTTAGGAGTGTTAAGCATACATGCACAAGCAGGTGCATTGACAAGTCATGCTTTGCCTTAATGTCTGAACTTTCAGTGTTTATCTGTTAAATAATATGTGAATCCTGCCTGGGTCATCTGAGGCCATGGCAGCCAATGAGACCACAGAAGTTGCTCAGGCAGGCATTTAGTCTTGTTATTCAAGTCAAAACTCTCAAAGCTTGAATACAGACCTGGCCAACTACAGTAGCTTCAGGTGAACTCCTGAGGTCCTTAGGAGGAAGAATAAAGCAGAACAGAAGACAAAGACCCTGCTAAGATACTGAGAAGAAATCTAGTCACTAAGAGGAAAAAAAGTGTGAGTTATCTTTTCCTTAACCATCTCTTCTGTGGGTATTTTAATATATCCCCTTGCAGGAATAAATACAACCCATAGTAGGGGGTTGTTCCCCAATGGAGAAAAAAAAAAAAAAAGACAACAGAACAGTTTTCAATGAATGATGCAGAAAATAAACACCTACTCCAGGTATGCAAGCCTGTAATAGTGCAGTCTCCCATAAAGACTGTTGTTAACTGGACAGAGGGAAAAAGAAAACAAGGAGGAAAGAGTGAGCACAAGATTTTGTAAGCCAGGTTTCTAGGAAATTTTTGATGAGATAGGAAGACCTTTGACTGTGAATTGTGCCTTTAAGCCAGCATGTGGATAATTCTGCTCTCCTGTACACCAGCTAAACAGAAAGTCACTCCATTTCATTTGACTGATGTAGACAGCCTCTGCAGAGAGCAGGAGTTATCAAATGTGAGTCAGTGTTTGCCTGTTGCCGACAGCCCCAGAGGAAAAGTCTCATAGCTGCTGAACTTCCTGGAGCTTCTGAAGAGCTGTGGTTGGTAAAAAGTGGTCAGCCCTAGAGATGAATGCAAGATGAACACATGGGATTTCACAAAAGACAGTGCAAGAGAGGCAGTACAAGAGAGGGTGATGAGCAGAGATACAGATGTGCTTGGAATGGTCTTCTACAGAAACAGCCCAACATCACAGAGTATAGCAGCTCATCTTGCAACTCTCTATGAGTTCCCAGGCTGACCTAGTTCCTCACTGACCTAGCAGGCAGTGGTTCCATCACCAAAAGATCCAACTGAAGAGATTTCCTGCATCCAGAGAGTCATCCCTTCCTCTCCTGTAGAAGGTGATGCTGTCACCAGTACGGGTTCTCGCAGACACACTCAGTTCAGAGTCCAGTCACACCCATTGAATCAGCTGCAGCAGGGAGGGAGAGAGAAAAATTTTAAGGCAGATTTGTCATCACATGTTTGGAACATGAGGGTACAAACTTAGCTGCTTTGCAGTGCAAATCCATGCAGCTCTGGAGTCATACTGTGTTGGCATTCACACTTGACAAGCTAACTCAAGATGAGTTCTCTTGGACAGCAGTTTAGTTTTTAGCACTTGGATTAGTGCTGAGGTGACAGCAAGCACTGCAGCTTTCATTCTTGAGCATGAAGTACGTAGTGGGAAGCACACCTATTTTATTAAAACATAAGATTTCTTCTTTCTCTTCCCATATTCAGTGAAAAGTACTTGTTTCATTCACAGGCTTTGGACTCCATTTTTATTTACTGGAGAAAACTAACTCTTCAGGTTCTCTTCAGGTTTTACACATTACACAACAGATGGTCCTATTAAATGTGTTATGCCCAGCAGCCTGAGCACTGTTAAATGAAATTATGAAGGTCTCAGACAAAAAAAAAAAAAAAAAAAAAAAGTGAATACACGTGGTAGGTAATGGTAGTAAACTTTTGGACATGGACTGATCACTACACATGGAGTTACACAGAACATTTAAGGAAGAAGAATAATGACCTGATTCTGTTAATTGTCGATTTCTGCAATGCATGGAGAGGCTGCAGCTTTATGCTGCTGCTTTGTAATAGAATCACTTTGCAAGATATACTGAACCCAAAACTGTCATGCATATTGATGCAAAATAGGAAAGTATCATGATATATGACCTGTGGCACCATATATAACTTGAACTGCATTAGGAAAATGCATCCTGCATCTAAAATCAATAGCTTCTATGCATGACTCCCGTGGATAGCACTTGAAATCATGACACAGATTTATTCAATATACAAGAAATCCACCACCAGATCCTAAGAGTTGCCTTCTGTCTCTTTTCAAACAGACAAATGTCAGACCATTAGAAATCAGTGTTTTTCTGCTCTGGTGGAAGTACACAGACAGAGGTTTGGCTCACAAAGAGGAGAAAGCTTCCTCAAGCTCTCAACCATGCATTATAACATAGACAGAAAAAAATTTCAAATGCTGAAAAAATAAAAACAAAACCTTGAAATGCTCAAAAGAGGTGTCACAGGTGTGATGTGTTATATCTGTAAACATAACCCCCAGTACTTAGCCAGACTTCTGTGAGAAGGTACAATGACAATGGAGAGGCAGTCTGACGGCTCTAGGTAGGTCACAATGGCTAAAGATGCCATTATTTATCTGGTCTTAGGGATGTCCAAATTGAGAAGTAATAATCTAGTTCTTTTTAATCTAATTACTGCTTAGATGTTGAAGAAAACCTTCCCAGCAAAGAAAAAAAAATATTTTTGTGGTTTTTTTTCATAGAGAGCAACAAGCTCCCTTCCAGCTCAGTGGAGTTTACTGTGTAGTTTTTCTTCTGGCCATGATGTTTCTGTGGTGTGCACATCTGCATGCTGACCATGAGCTCGTTTTGTGTCATTGAACAGCAAAAAGGGGGCAACAGGCCTCTCCTTTTCCACTTTTTATCTCTAGGAATGGGCACACAGAGTTGGACTATCTGTGAGCCAGCTTGTTTTCAGCCACAAGAGGAAGCAGAAGGAATGGTCCAATACTCTAAAGCAGGAACAGAGAACATACAGATAGCCAACTTCTACCACCCACTATAGGCAATTTGTGCCTTGATATAGGAGCATGTTTCTGAAGATATCCCCCAAGACCACTTTTTAACTAAAAAATGTGCGAGTTCACAAAGAGTAACTCTTTTCCTCATCTTTTTGTTTGCCCCATACCCATGTATACCACCACTGACATTTCCTCACTATCTGCAAGTAGATTTGCATGCACTTTTTAAATTGAGCTTTCAGATTAATATCACAGGAAATGTAAATTTTTAGATCTGAAGCAATAAACCAGCTTTCAGGCAATGTATGAAAAATCCTAAAACTCCAGCTACTGGCAAAGCATAATACTAGTCAGGAAGGAAGTTTTTCCATAAGGTACTGAGCCAAATTTTTAATGACATACATAAATGAAGGAAAGAACCCTGTGATTCAGTTAACATCATTATTAAATTTATATCTGACAGCATATATGCAGACAGAAATGTTATTTATATTGTTCAAATCCATGTTTTCTGTTCAATATCATGGTTTTCTCTAAGAAAAAAATGAACTCAAAAACATGTGATACCTGTTACAAACTCAAATTGTTAATAATTTTAGTTAGTAAGAATAATCTAAAGGCAATAAAAGACATTAACTCTTTTTCTCTGTAAAGATAATAAGCATTCTATTAATATTTGGGACAGTACAAGGTAAATGTCTGTTTTCTTTTCAATATTAGAAGGGTATCCAAATCTCTGAAGATTTCTCTGTTGGTGATGACTTCATTCCTGAACTTTTTTCATCACTTCCCAGAGTTTACTAGAGACAAACATAGTTTCCCCTCTCACGTGCAGCATGACAGTGAGCAGCAACATGAACAATCCACACCCCTAGCTGCAGTGCAGCAGACTGTAAACAGAGGAGGCTCTTGGCAGTGGGTGACCTGACCTGAGGAGAAAACTTATGAGTCATGGAGTCTTTGTTCATTTGAAGATTAAGTTTGTTCTCTCCATGAGAAGGATTCTCCCCCATCCTTTACCTCAAGAGGAAAACTGAAACATGAGCCTGTTGGAGTGTGAGCAGTGAAAGCGGTCCTCGTGCGAATGGTTGTTTTAAGAAGAAATGAGACCATGTGAAAGTGGTTGATTGCCATTTTTTTTTTCATCTAGAAATCGCTTTTTAGTGCTCATTTTGACACCTCCATACACTTTTGAAACATAGAGATTTAAATTTTCACTTTTGCATTCTATGTCTTGATCAATAGCTGCTTGGCTATTTTGTACTGAAAGTTCAAGCTCATTCTCACTGAAAATTATAAGATCAGTAAATTATCTAACACAATACTTAAGTTTAGAAGGCAGAATAGAAGAGCTTTCTGATCCCTCCCAGCTTGTAGGAATTTTATTCTTCCTGAGAGTTTGCTATCACATTGGCCTGGGGGTCAGTAGCTCTGACAGACAAAGCCAGCACAAGGAAAATGCTGAATTACCCAGACTAAGAAGAGTTGAAATTTTTTACCCTTTCCAGAATTTTACTGTTAAATAAAAACAATTAGAGCAACACAGTAAAAAGGAAGTGGTCATTGCAAGTACTTTCAAAGATAGTCAGTAACTGTATGTGTAGCCTGCCTAGAGATACAAATCTTTACATGTGTCCTTCCCACAGCACAAGAGAGTGCTGTGTGATTTACCTGCTGCAAGGTCTTAGAATGGAAGTAACTTAGTAACAGGAGTAATTTTGTTTCTATACAGACAGCAAACACCTGGTGATACTTACACAACTGTTAATGGTTTCCCAGTTCCCCAAAGCATACATTTTTGGCTGCTTCCCTCTGACACTGGATAACTTCCGAATGTTGTGTCATGGGTAAGCAGATTTTTACTGTACTACCTTTAAAGTCAATTTTAGCAAATCCATTTTTCTCTGTGTAGAAATTACAAATAGCAAACTTCTACTAAGATGTTTCATCCCCTCCAAGTTGAATTTTTAAAAAATAAATGCCAGAAGATGAAAAGATCAAAAGCCCCCCATGCTTTAGGAACTAACCCAGTCCCAGTTCCTAATGCTTAGTAGAGAAGATAGTAATAGAAATGAGTTACCTCCCATCCATCTATTGCTGCTCCCCACTGTCAGGGATGGAACTGATGCCTTAAGTTTTAGCTTTCATAATTTCCAGATTCTGTACTGCATTAGTAAATAACTCTGAACTTAATATAAAGTGTTAGCAAGTTCTCCTCACAGCTTAGTTAGACAAAACAATCCTTTTCCAGCCCGAGACCCAAGGACACCATTGCAGCTTCAGGCCCAAAAAGTATAAACAGCAGCAAATTGAGGAGAGCAATCTGGGAGGATGGAACTTCATAACCTGAAGCTGTAGTTGGACAATTAACCCCAATATGTAAATGGACCAAAATTATAGAAGTGTGAAAACTCATAACTGGTTGTCCATCTTGGGTCCATCTTGGGCAGAGCCACAGCCAGGTTCTTGTACTGCCCAAGGTGTATCCTTTGAAGGCCTTTTAATAAACACCTACTTTATTCCTTTAACACTGCCTGGCCTCTGTTCCAGGGGGCCCCCCTAGGCATCAGAACAATGGGATAAAGGGGCAACAGGACTGCACCCAGTATGGAAACACTTAGGAGAGCTTAGCATGTATGTGAATTATTGTTTCACTAATAACTGGTGCAAATGAGTGTCAGTGACATCACACAGCCCTAGACAATGTCCATCGGGCTGCCTGCTCTCCTGCAGACACACCATCTGTTCCAGTCGAGGGTGCTAGAGGCTCCAGTCAAAGCCTATTGAAGTTACTGGAAAGATTCCCGTGAATCTTTGCCTCTGTGACTCATCCAGAGCTTATACAATGCACAAAATGTCAGGCTGGCAAACTGCTCCGTGCAAACACGACAGCTAAAGCCTAAACAAAACACAAAGCAGCAGTCAGCTCTCTCACACCAGCGTATGCCAGGACTTGGGCTGCTAAAATCATCACAGCTGCAGTCCTGTATAGCAGGGGTACACAAGAGGAGGATAAAACTCTGAACTGCTGCCTTTTACTGACAGGACTTTAGGAGACAAGAGGCCCTCTTAGGGCCAGAGGAATCAATTCTGCATCGTGAGTGATGCTGCCATCCGTGGGGATGATGTGCCTAAAAGGAAAACGTGGGTCACAGTGCCTGAGTAAGTCAAACTCCACAGGAGAGGTGGGAGGAAAGAATCTCTGAAAGAGCAATAAGGCTAGGCAGAATTCAATGACAGTGAGTAAAATGGGAGGATGACATAAAAATAGCCAGCTGTATCTATTGATTTAACTTGTCCTCTCTAAGTGGACAAGACAGCATTTTTCTTTTTCAGGATTACATAAAGGCACCCACTTCCCTGCACGGAGCTTCCACTGAAGTCAGTGTGAGTCATTTGTGCAGGCTGCTGAGAAATTCATTCCCAGGAGAGCTAATTATTGCATATATCATAGCAAGCTTGCAGAAGAGGCTTTATAAACATCTGCCACTGCTTCATTAGCTCCAGTTGAGGAAACAGAACAACTGTCAGCCTAAATGACACGGTTTGGTATTTTGCAAAAATTCTGAAAATAAGGCAGTGAAGGGCAAATCCTGATAAGACATTCAGTTTTCAAGTTACTTTCAGGTAAAAAGTGTATTTTAAAAAGTGTGCTAATTTTATCTCCAATCCCCACTGGAACGTGTAGTTGTTAGGACCTCTTCTCTACTTCATATACAAGAAAAAGAGACAACAAAAAACACCAGCCCCCCCCCCACCCCCCCAAGCCCTGATTTACTCTTGGACTTGCATTAAACAAAACACTCTACCTGTGCTAATTGTTCAGCAGAACTCAAAGAGGTGAGAAATATAAAATTTGAATGTATAAATCCAGCAAAACAGAAATGAGGTTTTATCAAGGACAATGTTTATGTGCTTCTCTACATAGATTAAGAAGCCTAAAATTTATGGCCTAAAAGTTTATCACTAGAACCTGTCCTGTCTGTTTATAAACCTTTAAAACATGAGTCTGCTTCTGATTTAGTCAAGATCTTAAAGTGATCAAATAATTTTATTGATCAAATAACTGAACTTCAGCCTTATGTATGGCAGTTGAGATGCCTGTCCCAGCATTATCAATGCTAGAGGCTCTATAGCAATCCCCAGCATTTAGGTCATAGAACAGATACAAAGTTTGTTTTTACTTTCTCATTCTAGGAGGAAAGAATGACAGGCTGCAGGCAGGAAAAAGGAAAAGGACTTCAGAAATCAGGGAGATGGAAAATGAGGGCAAAATCTCAAGCAGAACACCTAATTCTGAAACTAAACTCTGGGATTTGCAGCAGAATCTTTCTGGATTAGTGGTTCTTTATATGCCTCATACTCAAGAAATCCCTTCTCCTGAGGGACTTTCCTTGGTGGGTGAGAAAAGTAGTTTCACACAACACTTTCTCCATATGGTTTGCAACATACTGAGGCAATAACATCTCTCACTAGATACAGGCTGCTGAAAAATGAGCAAAAAATGAGAAAGAGAATAAGGATTATGTGATTTTTTTCTCAGGCTGACAATGTTTCTCTTAGCTGATCAGCTGACTGATGAAGGCCTTCCTTGTACACACTTTCCTGTTAATTTTTCAGAGGAAGATGCAGCTACACACGTGTACCCTGTACAGCTTGTCTCTTAGGCAGTGTAGCCTCACACAAGCAAAGTAGCCCTTATTCAGCAGAGCAAGGCAGCAGAACAGATTGAGTGGCTCAATAGCTACTTAAAAAAATAATCAAGCTGATCTATTTAGCTGTCATGAGCTTCAGCATCTGGACAGTTTTTTTGTCTTTCTAACACTTCATTGACTTTTACAAAGTAACAAAACAACTCGAGAAAGAAATGCAGCAAATCTGGAACACAGATGATACATAGAAAAAATAGAAAATAGACTCAAGGACTAAAATTGCTCTGGATGCCATATTTTACTGATAATTGGTTTAGACTGAGCCACATTACCTTGAAAAAACATGGAACCGAATGAAATATACAATTGTTGTTGTTGTTTTGTAAAAACAACAACTCTCTAGAGTCCTTTCCATATCCCTGTATTCTGACTGTGTACCAGTGTGAGAAGTTACTCCAAAGAACCAACCAATATTAGCTGGAATAGGAAAAAAGAGAATTAAGTTCAAAAAAGTGGTAACTGAATGTACCCCTAGGGCATCTCTAACACAAGATGTCATGGTGTCCTTCCAAACTCTGTTCATGAGTGAGAATTCCACTTTGCTTCCATTTGGTCACAGACTGAGATTCCAGCAAATACAAAAAGGCATTTTCCCAGCTCCAGGAAGGTTACTAAATTAGAGCAGGTTTGGGCACAACTCAGATCTGTTGTTCTCCTTTAAATAACATTAGTAGGATTAGTAGGCCTAAAACATTCTCATTTTAAAAAATTCTGGAACAAAAACTATCATTCTGCACTATGTAGCAGATATCTGGAACCTTTTATTATATTTTTTACTGCTCACCAATCCACATGCCTCAAAATTACCTGGGAAAACATTGGCATCAGACATCATCTGGCCAAACTGGAAGAACTCCAGATCTTATCAAATATATACCACAGGCTGCACCTAGTATTTTACCACTATATTTATAGAACTGGGATATGGAAAGATTTAATCAGGGGAAAAACCACAATCTTATTATGGCTTGGCCAATTCAGAAATTACAGTCTATACTCATACTGCTCAAAGAATTGTCTGACGTGTCCTGTTTAAGGAAAGATGCCTCCAGCTGTCTTGTCCTTTTTGTCCCAGTTATTATATTTTTTTTCCCTGCAGTTTGCTTTCTCAGCAGAAGGAATGTAAAGACCTAGGACACTCAACTGAGCTGGGCATGCCTGTGCTGATGGATGAAGGGATTAGTTGCCAAAAGCTTGTACGCAGTGCAGCACTCTTAGAGAACACCCTGTGCATGAGTGCCACGCTGTGAGGCACTGCCTGGAGGAGGCTTTGTCAGGACAAAGCACAGCATCGTGGGTCCCCATGTTCAGGAAAAACCCTAACTCATATTGGAAGGAATGCAGAGAAAGATGCTGGGGATTTAAAACTATCTTGTAAGAGAAGACTTAACCAGCTAAGCTTGTTTTATTTTAAAAAGTCTGTGAGGGCATATGATTGCTTTTTGTAAAAACACTGGAAAGGGGCACGAAGAGGAGGAAAGAAAGGCTTCAAAAGGGCATAACGTTGGCACAAGAATACATGGCTGTGAACCATAAAAATTTAGGCTGGATTTTGGGGATTATTTCTACTCATCAATAAAGTGATGCTCTGGAACAGACTTCCAGTCAGGAACAGTGACTGGAAAAAGCTTAATCAGTTTTAAGATGAAGCTTGATAAATCCTTTAAAAGGATAATAGGACAAGGCTGCCTACAATGGCAGACAACTGAATTCAGTTTTGGAGGATTTCTCCAAGTACTAAGCTCCCAGACAATTGCTAAATGCTGTATCGAATTTTATAAACTCCATGCAATATTAAGCCTAGAAATATGTACTTAATGCCTAGAAATATGTACTTAGCTCAGTTCTTGGCTTAAAAGTATTGCTATTTCAAAGTGTCATATATAAAAATTATTTTGCTCAGAGAAGGAAATAGAGTAGCACAATAGTGCAGATACACAATTAGCTCTGATTTCTCAATTTGTATCATCCCTTATTTCCAAATACTTAGATGATCCTATTATTGTAGTTAAACCTTTAATCAATATTTTGCAAGGTACTAGTAACTACCCTCATTATTTTGTGGTATAATACAAAACACAAAGGGGTCAATTAATTCACTAATTAATAAAGCATGTTGTAATGCCCAGAACTACTCCATGAGAAAGATCTTTTAAATCACTACACTCAGAATTTGGAACCTCTCCCTGAAACACTGGAATGGAAAAACGGCTAAGCCAGCTACCTTGGAGTTATTCAAATCCTGGCTCAAGGACCAGTGAAGACTCTCCAGAAGAAGATGATTTCAAATATTTTGGGGTTTTTAAACTAAATTGCCATTGGCTCAGCTACATCAATAGCCTGACAATCCCTGCTTAATAAAAGAAGGTGGATGAAAATCTTGGGAGTTTTAAAAGGCAAAGGATCTCTCTCTAAATGTGGGACAACATTCATTACAATAGCTTCCTGATAAGAACAGTGGTCAGTCCTGAAAAGGTGCCACAATTCTTCAAATAAGGGAGATTTTGGTGTGGGTGGTTTTTTGTTTTTTTTTTTTCCCCATGACTGGAACAAATAATAGGGGGATAAACACAAGAAAAACATATTTTGCAAAGATTCAGTGATATTGGATGAGTCACAGACCTGAACCTTCTCTCGCAGTCCATCCCAGGGGCTCCACTGTGGCCTGGCTGGCTTGTGGGCAGGTACTCCATGCTCTGCCAGGGCTGGGGGATGTGTTGGCAACCCAGGACACTGATGGCCTGACATGGCAGCTGGTCCCCATGGGCTGCCAGGCAGGTGGAGTGACTGACAGGCAGGAGAGTGCACTAGGAGAAAAATCAACACTTTGGGGGTTGTTGCGCATTTACTGGAATCAATTTTCATGGCAGGTTGCCTTGTTAGAACTTTGTTTCCACAGGGAGCTGGTTAATGAAAGGATCACTAACTAGTCCCAATATTACTGCTGACAGTTGCTGGTACAGAGAAGAACAAAGTTTTTTTTTGTCACAGGTCTGAGCTCCTCTCTGCCTCTGTTTGAGTCCCTTCCTCTCTGAGTCTTTCAGATTGCCAATGTTAAGATTCATTCATAATGTCTTTGTTCAAGAAAACTAACAGCAATTGCTCAATATATGTTACTGACAGAAATGAACTAAATTCTATTTCTGTTCAGCCTTTTAGGAGATTTTTTGTGAGGCATAGCACCGTCCAGAGACCCACAAACTAAAGATTGCATAGGGCCTGGATGCCTTAATGCAGAGTCATCTCAGTAGCATGATAGCTGCTGAGAGCTCTAAGACAGATTCATAAAATGATAGCAGCTTCCTCAGAACAGTTTTTTTGCAATCACCCACAAAGTCTGTTTGGGACAGTGCCATCCCAAGGGGTACCTTATCAGCATCTTCAGACAGATTATGGCTTGTCTCCTCGTTCTGCTGTTCTTTTATTGATAACGGGAAGAAAGGGTTTAATTCCCAGGGCTGGTTGTTCATAATTTTTTGTTCCATATTCTACTAACATTTTACTTCCTGAACAGTTTTGTACATCCTGACTTTACCATTCAAATTCACAGTCACCACAGGTTCTGCAGGGAACGTGCAAAGTTTCATTCCTTTGTAGTCAAGGGATCACAGCAGAAGTTCTGCGGGTCCAAAGCCTGCCCAGATTCTCCCTCCTCCAAGCTCACCCTGGCTGTCCCTCAGGTTTGAGATGCCGACAGTGGAAGAGGCATTGTGTGTCCATACCTACCTATTCTGTGTCCATGCTACCACCTAGCGGTACGCACTGCTGCGGCACAGAGCGCCGTGGGACAAACTCCCTGCAGCTCCCCGGCCCCCAGACCTTCTCTCACGGTATCTGGGTGAGGTCTGGAGGAAAGGCTCCACCCAGGCACGGCTCCCGCAGCACCTTCGGGCTGATGGGGCTGTTTCCTGGGCCGCTGTGAACAGCAGCATGATCCTCACCACTGCTCTTTTCCCAAATTGCCTGTCCGTCCCACGGAGAGCTCCGCCCAGCCCAGCAGTGCCTCCTGCAGCCGGCAGGGCTCGATCTGTGGCTGAGCAGAGACCTTGAAGTTCTGCCTCAGCAGAACCCGCTGCTCCCTGAGCTCAGCTCCCCCTTCCCAGGGCTGAGCAGCCCGCTGGGCTCTTGCTCTGTGACCCGGACCCAAATTTCAAAGCGACTCTGGTCCTTTTGGGCAAACAACAGCTCTGACCGTCAGCTTCCCGGGCAGACACCTCATGCCCTTCAGCCACTGTACAAAACCAACACAACCCAGACTGGGAAAAGGAAAGGAAGGAAAAAGCAGACACTAGGGCACACCTTCAGCTGAAGAAGGGCTCCTTGTCTAACACAGCATTAACATTTTAACCATTACATATTTATGAAGATTTGTGAATTCTGTGTTTTACTCTGAAGCTATGCTAGCCCTGAGAAACCAGACAACAGAGGGTGCTTAAAAACACTCCACCAAAAAAATGAAGAATGTCCCACAAAAAACCAAGTGTTGCAGTAAGACAATATATTACATCTGATTCTGCTCCCTGATTTATCAGTGTGAATGTGCCATTCATATTTGATGCTGAGATGAGGCATGTGAGTACTGACCTTAAATATTTCCTCTCTGACTAAAATTCATCCTCTTTGCTTTTTGTTTGCTAATTAGCAGATTTTAGAGTTGAAAGTACAAAAGAAATGTTAATTATCCCACTAGCTTAAATATGTGGTGAAAACATGCAAGAGTTCAGAACTCTATCTAACCTCAACTTTCTTTGGAAGAAAAGTAGACAATTCTTTACAGAAGCTGTTGACATTTTGTTTCAGCTGATTTTGCAGCTTAGGAGTTTTTCATCAACCAAGGATCACAGCCCACTAGTTGGGGATTGTAGTGAGGTATGGGATGATTATTGTTTAGCAGTTCTTTATGTAATGTATTTCTAAAATTTCCTGTTGTCTCTACTATGTATATATTGTCCTTGCTTCAAAATCGTTTACAGGCTAGTTCTAACCTAGCAAATGGCTGATTTTCTACTTCTCCTCCTGTACTTTCACACTCCCTCCCAGGTTGCCTCAGAAAAGCTTTCCTCTTGCAAGTCAATAAACCACACACCACTGGTACAATTTAAAAGAATGCTGTTCCCTAATGCATCCTGCTAACTCCAGCCCAGTAACAGAAGTAAGCACTGAAGAGAGGGGACACAGTTTTAACCTGATTTCTGTTCATGTGTCCCAGCCCCAGCCTGCTGTTTGGGCTCACCTACCTATCATACATCTTGTCTAAGCCTGTGACCCTCCATGGATGGTGCTGCAATTTTTCTGATGTATTTATCTCATAGCATGTATGTATGCATGCTATACATATGGGCTAGAATTTAAATCAAACCCTGTCAGACAATGCTCCTAATTGCCTTAAGTTTGAGAACCTTTTTCTAGGCAGCAAAGGTATGTTGACAAGGCCGTTTCCCAGTCATTAGAGAAGGGCTGTGAAGAGTTCCATTTGTTTAAAATGCACAAGGGCCCCAAAATTTCCCATCTCCTGCTCCTCCATCTTCATGAATCTGGACTTAGCCCCATAACCTGTGTGAGAGCTTGTTCATTCAGAGGTCTCTTGTGTCTAAGTGAGGAACAGACTGACTGAGTAGGCAGCAGAGCTGTGGCTCATGACTGTCACTGCCAGTGGAGCAGCCATCGTAAGCAGATTGATGCAGCCTTTCTCCCCCTGCACCAACTCATATTAGACCAAGGCTGCACCTGCCCTGGTTCTGACAAATGGCATTTCTGTAACCCTCCTCATACCCATGGTCCAAAGTTGATCGTGGCAACAAAACCATGAGGTGAGAAGCTATTATTTTCCCAATTTTAGAGCACAGTAAATGAGCAAGTCACATTGTCTTTCTGTCTCAAAACTATAAACAGAAAAGGTTTGAATGCAGAGCTTTGTGTTTAAGCTTTGAACGTGGGATGCTCAGCACTCCCTTCCTCACTTGACTTGCATAGGAACTAAGACACATAATATTTCTGAAACTGCCAATTATTTCTTTTCAAGCCTGTAAAAGTTTCACCATGCACAGCTTGCAATTCCGCACACCATTCAAGCAGAAAATGCACCACCCACAAGAGACCACAGAGCAAAGCAGAGGAATCAGATAGATCTTTATCCAACTCCCAACAAATGCTACAAAACTTTAACCCACGTGATGACCCTCTGACCTCTAACTCTAATAGGCACTAACCATCAAACCTTTCTCCTCTCTAACAACTTCTGCTCAGTAGGGGCTAGTACTCTTAAATTCAGAGAGGCTACTTTTAACCCATAATTGAAGTATGTTACTTGTATTTCACACCTGTGCCTTAAAACTGTTTCCCCAGGGCTGTTAGCTCTAATAAATCACAGCTTCCCCCAAATCCGAGTTCTTTCAAGTAACAGGGATTGCCAGCAATTTAATCTCTGTATCAGATCAGTCTGCTCATTGAGCTTCTCAGCCAAAAGCAGCATCAAAGATAACTTGCAAGAGCTGCACAAAACCAGGCAGCTGCCAGCAAGACTATGAAGGGAGGATAGGTTTAGTGCAAGAGAGATGGTGGTGGCTGGGTGTGTGAAAACCTGCAGCTGTGTAAGGCTGCTGGTGTATTGATACTTCCTAAGAATGCAGAAAAGGTCATTCAAAGTGCTGGCAGC
Organism: Cisticola juncidis; assembly: GCA_013400215.1. Taxonomy (NCBI): domain Eukaryota; kingdom Metazoa; phylum Chordata; class Aves; order Passeriformes; family Cisticolidae; genus Cisticola; species Cisticola juncidis. Next base: position 801,214 of record VXBR01009377.1, on the reverse strand, counting down.
AAGTCTGAGTGCAGTGCTGATGTGGCCTCTTGTGGGTGGTCCCACAAGGACTGGCTGAGGATGGGCTTTCACAGGTGCCTCAGGAAAAAGTAAGGCAGCAGCAGCATTGGGATGTTTAATACTTGATGCCACAGACATTTTTTTCCCAGTCCTAATAGGACTGATTAAACCATCCGTGTTTCATGTATAAAGGAATATAGAAGCTATATTTTAAGGCTTGGGGTTTTTTAAAATAAAGTTATGCTTGAGCTATACTAAATAAAGCTTTTAAATTTACTTCACTAATTACATGGATCTCAGCTTTACATGTGGTTCATTAGAGACCCTGGATAAAGCAGGACTACCTCTGCTGGGATTTCTCATATAGGATTGTTGCTACAAGATCTCTCATTTCTTCAGCTTTTATGTGCAGAACCTGCCTAACACATTTACATGAAGACAGAAGTTTGTGCCTCAAGTTTTCTGTGCATAGCCTAAAGCTCTGGTAAAAGATGATGGTCTTTTCATAAAAGAGAATGAGATCCAGCTGTGAAGTTTCAAATTTCAGCCTGTCTTCAAACACGGAATTTGGACTGGAGTTCACAGTTCCTAAATTGCACTTCCCTGTTTGGATGCTGTAAATTAGCTGGTCTGTTCTTTGGGACAGCTATTTTTTGTTCTCAGCAGCTCTGCTATTAAATGCCAATTTAAGACATTTAGGCTTCCAAGTGGTGACCTTGTCTTTCACTCAGGTCTTGAAGAGAAAAGGATTGTCATGCAATAAAGGGAATTCATTGCTAACAGGGGACATGTGTTTGTGTTAGGAGACAGGTCCACTGAGAAAGACATAGACTTTGTGCTTGCAAGGAATATGTATTTTAGAGAGGAAAGGGATGACTTTCAATTTTACCATTCTTCAGTTTTACCTTATTTTGACAAATATTTATCCCTGAGACCTCAAGAGAAGAAAGTACCAAGTATTGTTTTCATCTTTAGTAACTACTAGCAGTACAGAACAACTCTGAATAATGAAGGCTGAGATTTGTTCTTTATTTTTAAATTAAGCTTTGTTATGCTAAGAAGAGACCAAGACAAGGAATCTACACTATCAGCCAAGAACCTCCCCAACTCATCCATCACGCTGTGCTAGCCAACAGAAAATTAGTTACTCAATATCTTATTTGCAGTGTACAAGCAAGTAAAAAAAAATGTATCTTCTTTACAAAAGGCAGGCAAATGGCACTAAAGCCTTAACAAATGTTTATTTGCATAAACCATATCCAAAGTAAACACTGAATTGTCTTCTGCTTTTTGAAGACACTGCACTCTCCAATAACCTCAGAACAACTCATACATGAAGTTTTAAGCAAATATTAAGCAAAACATGTGTTGCAAATACTAAGCAGTACTTTCCTTGCCAAGTTGTTCTAAATACTGTGCTCAAATGGTTCATGCTTTTAAATCAGAGCAGACAAAAGAAAAAACCCAAAACCCCACACCAAACCCAACACTCAACTCACACCCAAAAAAAATTCCCATGCACACTTAGGAGCCAACTGGTTTTAAATGCTTTACTGAATTCCACACATTGGATTACTCCTAATCAAGATACTGATTGATCACATGCATTAGAAAATAATTTCAAATTGTAAATACTCTCTTGAGAGCTGCAAATTACTAATAGATTATTTGACAAGAAGCTGACATTTAATTTCCTGAGTTTTTGAGTTAGTACAGCAAGTAAATTTTTTTGTCTGTGAACACAAAGATCTTCAGAAAGAACCTGAGCACTGTGAGCATTTGAATAAACCCCAGAGGAGGAATCAACATGATTGTAATCAGATTATTTTTGATCTTCCGCCACTAGATGGTGTCCGGTTACCTGAGCTGTAACCACAGCTGCACTAATCAAAATACAACCTTCAGACTCACTGAATTCTTGTGCTTACAGCTTTTGCTGATATTTTGGGTAAGCTATTTTCAAGGGAGATTTGGCTTTTCAAGTCTTACTTTTGATCTCTTTATGGTCTTTTAAATGGGAAAAAAGGAAGTTTTTGATGAGGATTCTTGCATAAACAGAAGCAACGAACTACAGAGCACCTTAACTGCAACGAAAGAAATGTGAGCCAGGCTTGAAGCAATGCAAAACATATTTTCTAAAAATAAGGGGAAGAACAAAAAGAAGAGTAATGCAAAGTCCAGAGGGCAAAACCCAGCACCACTGTCCAACTTAGCAAGCATCAAAACACCATAAAAGTCAGTCTGAAGAAAAATGAAACCCTTCCTCTGTGTGCTGTGCAGCTTGGTATTTGTGGTGTTTTACTTCTCCTTTGAGAGTACTGCAGAGCTGTTGAGAGGAAAGCTCCAAGAAAAAGAGAAGGTATGAGAGCACGGAGGAAATGTGGGGTACAGGCTTGAATGTGTAGTGGCAAAGAGTATTATCTGTTTTACCCGTATAATTAAACACAAGGGCAAACAGAAAACTGCAATGCTTCGCCCTGCTCCCAGATCTGCTAATAAATAAGGCACCAGGGGGCCTCAGTTATTCACTAGCAAGAAAACCACAGCACGTTAACTCTTTACTTGCTGTATTAATACATTTCAAAGACTTAATTTAAGTAAGAGAGGTAAGAGAGAAGCAATAGAAAAGGAGCATTAAAATTCAGCTACATAGAAAATTGCTGTGAAATTATTAGAAAATGTGACTCAAGCTCAGTTTTACTGTTTGCATGGCAAGTTTGAAAGCATGGTTTCATGGTGGAAAAATAACAAATCCCCCTTACTACTATCAAAATGGGGGAGTGATTTAAAATTGAATTTTTAAAGTGTGTCTGAGACCCTTTGGTCAGCTCAGGTGTTGAGGGTGTTTGGAGCTACTTGTGCTGTGTGTGAAGGAAGCCAGTGATGACACTCATGAGTTCAGGGCTGTTCAGCCATAATTTAAGAGAGCTCTTTTTGAGCTGTTCCTCGGTGATACTGCACATACAAGCACAAGGCAGACTCTTATTCTAGAAGAGTATTACAAATCAGTGCACCCACCACAGGTTATTTTCACTGATGTCAGTCAGGTTGCATGTAGTCTCTTCCACACATCTAGAGCTTGTAACTTAGGACACTTGAAACCATTCAACAGCTGCCTGGCAATAAGATTAATTCGAAGCCACATTTTCTACAGAATAACTTCAATTTTACTTTATTTTTCTTCTTTAAACCACTAGAATTACAGCCATTTGAGCACTGTAAGGAGACTGCACAACAAAGTAATAGGGTTGTGGGATCCAATTACAAGCAGCCTAAAAAAACCCCAAACCTTCTCAGATGTCCAATCTATTTTCCATTTGAGGCAGCTGCAGCTGGATGCATCTTGGGAGTTTCAAGGCAGCACACTGATCCAAGATACAAAGAATAAAACATTGTTCTCTTGCACAACTCTGGGAAACTTCTCAAGTCATGAGAACAAACAGAAAACTGTACTTGAAGGCTCTCCCTTTGGAATTATTAACTTGCCTAACCACCTGAAATGCTGAATAAGAAATTACTGCAGTTTAAGTGATCCTGGGTAGTTTTGCATTAAGAAAATTATACCTGAGCCATGTGCAGTATTATGGCTAACTTGAGGATGATAAACTGTAGTTAGATGGCTATTTAGCTGATTACACTAATACGGTACTTAAAGTTTAAAACATTAGGTTTATTTTACAACTTGATGGTGTACATTGGCAGTAAAGAATAAATTCTGAGACTTGCCTGAAGGTATACTGCATTCAGAAGTATTTTGCTGCTGAATGTTTTGGCATGTCATCACTGGACTGACTGTCTTTCAAACAGTCCATGAGACCAATGGCAACCCACAGCAGAACCAATGCAGATTCCGAAATACAGAGAGATACAGAGTGTAAGAGATCCCATCTCCAGCATAGCCTTCTGTGATACAGCAGTTCTTCAATTTCCAAACCCATGATTATACTTCAGATTTCTATATTAAAATCATTCTTTTCTTCATATTATGCCTTGTTCTTAATTGAAATGACAGAATCTTTAATTCAAACGGGTTTCATAAGGCTTCCTTTTCCTGTGACAACATTAATCCTGACTTCAACATATTATCAATCATTTGGATGAAGACCCTTCTTGTCCTGCTAGTCTTTTGAGAAAACACTTAGCTTGATCCTGCATTTGCAGCACATGTACCTTTGCAGCAAATTCTGAGGGCTGTGGTCTTGAACTTCATGATTCAAGACTGCAGCCTGACAGGTGAGCTGCTAACCTAATACCTATGTTAATAGCCTTGCTTTTAACCACCTAAATTTTGGAAATTTTCACATCCCACTAGTGAGTTTGAAGCTGCTGATACTGCTTTATGCCAAATATTTATAAGCAGAGAGTAATTTGGCATAGACTATGTCTTGACACTGAATAACACTGTTAGCCATCACTGCTCAGTGAGCTGCACAAAAGAAAAGAGGAGCAAATGCAGAAGGGTTCTTACTCATCATAGATGTGGCACTGAGACCCTCATATCCCCTCCTGCAAAGTCAGTCACTACAAGGTCCAAATTTCACCTGGTGCACACCCAGCTCAATAGTTTGATCCTGTCTAAAGCCGAGCAGAACTTCAGGAGGAAGCCTCTCTTTGTGTGTTTCACAGCACCCTTCCCAGCGAGGCTCCCTCTAAGTACTCCTGCCTTCCTGTGTCCAAAAGCCTTTCGGCTGTACTTTGACAGTGGAAAGACTCCTGTGTTCATGTCAGTCCTTCTAAAGTTGCAGTTTGGTGGACTAATTCCCCTCTCACATGGGGTATGAATACAGCTCTCATTTTTTAGGGCTTTTCTCAGTCCAAGGGATTTCAGAGGAGAGGGGTTGTAGCTCTAAGAGTTCATTAGCTCTAAGAATTCACACCAGGACTAGAAAATATACAAATAGCTAGTCTGTGTGCTGGAATAGGGCTCCTACAAGAAAGAAATGCCAAGAGCCATGAAGAAGAACATACTTCCAGAATGACCAGGAAAAGACAAGATGCCATCCCAGATTCCAACACACATACTTTTTAAAGAAAAGCTTAGTGTAAAGTCTTCTACCACCTAAAGAAAGGGCCTAGAACCAAACCCTTTTGGGTAAACTACAAGAAGCAATGGCCTCTAGTCACATTAAACGAAATTCTCATTGGACTTCAACACCAAGGAGGTTCCAGGCTGAGATGTTGTCCAGAGAGGCTGTTGCATCTCCACCTTTGGAGATTTCAGAGGCTGACTGGACAAGGTCCTAAGCAATCTGCTTTTACATGGAAGTTGTACCAGCTTTGAGCTGAAGACTTGGCATGCTCCAGAGCTTCCTTACAATCCAGATTTCTCCATGAATTTCCTAAGAATGCATATAGTTAACAAAGTTGAGAAACAGAATCACGTGTCTTGGTCATTTTATTTGCCTTTTGGAGTCAAAGTTATTGAGGGTTGTGTATAAAAGCTGTAGTTCTAGAAGAGAAAATTATTATGGATAAAAATCTGTGAAAGAAACTCTTCCTGTGATTTTCTTAATTGTTGTACATTTGTTGCTTATTAAAACAATGTCTGAAGGAGGATTTTTTATATAAGAACATGCTCATTCTCCTTTTATGATTCTTCATTAAAATAAAAACCAAGCTCAAAATGAAAGAAATAAGTATTGCATAACTGCAGGAACATAAATTTGTCACAGCATCAAAGAATGAAAATGAAGCTAAATTTTGTTGCTCCACTAGTGATATAATACTATTTCAGAACAAATGTACAGTTTACAGAGATTTCCAGACCCTAATGACACTTCTCACAGGCATTCAATCCAGCAGACAAACTAAGAAACAGATAGACAAATATGAGTATCACCAAGTTATCCTTAAAAACTTTGGATTCCAGGGAACACCCAGTGAGGACTGAACTTTCACAGGGAGCACATAAATCCCTCAAGAGAAGCAATTTCCTCCTTTCTGTCTTAATCAATGGGTAACAATAAAAACATCTTTACTGGCAAATTCAAGGCTCCAGGTCCATAAAATTACTCAGTAAAAGCTAGCAGAGAGATGGATATCACAGGCAGATGGGGTAAAGCACACGAAGACCACAGACATCTGTCATTACTGAAAGTTTTCCTGCCGTGACAGAGCACAGACACGTCTGCCTGGAGGAGATACATCATGCCAAATGTTTTTGGCCCAGGATCAAATACACTTAATTTAATAGATACAAGAGGCCATTTCAGATGTCATTCTCTGACTTGTTAGTTGGGTGTAACAGTACAGAATCTAGCAGACATGCCAGGATTTAGGCTGAAACAGCTATAAAGCAAAACTCATGGGTTCTTCAGGTTAAGGTCAGATAAAAATGCCAGTGTGGCCAGATACTACAGAAATCTAGTAACAAGCCATATAAGCACAGAAATTAATTGCAGTGTATTAGCCTTGTACTGCTTTAAAGAAATGAGTGATGTGGTTGCATTGTCACTTGGGAGGCAAAAGCCTAGGAAACTCTACCTAGCAGAGGATGAAATGTGTGATTTGCCATGTCCCATAGGTGTATGTTTGAAATTACAACAGACTACTAAAAATAAATAATTAATTACAGTGCAATTACTTAAAAATACATGAGATACATTTTCTCAAATGCTAATCACTAATAAGACAGCCTGTAATACAATGCAAGGGGATAAATCTCATGCTAACAAGTGCACTAACAGGGACGTCTGGATTCAAACTGCTGGATGGGTTTACCAGCTTCTTAGCACACTAGTACTTTGCTGCTGTTTAGTATTAAAGGGGGTCCCTATAACACACTTGCTGTACAGTTAATGTGCACAGAAAGCCATAGGTAGAGGATCTAGTCCTGGAGAAGGTGGTGCACGTGGGCATTAGTTGGGAGTACCAACCTAAGGGAGCAGCTGCACCATGAAATGACACCAGTGGCTCACCAGGATATTGGGGTTTGTGTCAGAAATGAGGGGAATTATGCCCAGCAGCATGCTCTCCCTCTGGTTGGGAGCTGGATGGACTATTACTGTCTTTTGGCTTAACTGGTTAGAAGTCTTAGCTCCATAAAGCAGGGAACAGAGACACAAAAATAAAACCTCCTGCTCTTGGGTTTTGTCCTCAAACAGAACAGGATCTGGAATCAACAGTGCCTGAAGTTCCTGGGATAGTATAGTTCTAGTGGGAAAGGAAGAACCTGGAAAGGTTTCTGAAACCCAGTGTAACACGGTTACTCTGCATCTTAGTCTCCCACCCAGCAGCACACTGCTGTACTGGCTGAAGACCTCAAACACGGTACAACCATCATCTTGCTAATTGCTTATCCCATCTCCCAAACTTCACAACTTCTGCATCCACTGCCATAAAACCTTCAGTTGCCTTCCACATTTTCCCTTTCACTATAACCTTGGGATGTTCATGGGAAGATTTCCCCATTGCTGCTGTGCAAGCTACTGGGTGAGATCCAGAGGCACCATGTGCCATGGCCCACTCACATCTGTACAGCCAACCATTTTCCTCATGTCAAAGGCCCTGCACTACACAGCTCCTCTGTGTGCTTCCTGTGTGTTCCAGACACCCCACTGGGTAGGAAACACTGCCTGCTTGGAGTGAGCAACACCACCACAAACCAAAAGCATTCTGGTGAATACTGAAGACTAGGGACCCAAAGGCTGAAGCACAGCATCCTGGTTATTTGTGGGAATGGCAGTTTGTCCCCATTTATCAGCTCCAGAATCCTTCTGGTCAAAACCCCAATTAAGTAACTGCAGTCCCATTTGCTTTGCCACAAAGCAGCAGGGAAGATCACTCACTGCATTCCGCTGCCAGCCGAGCCTTTTTTTTTGTCAAGCAAAGCTCCAGACTCATCAATATGTGCATTTGTAGGATGCAGTATACTGACCTTTCACCAATTTTACTGCCACACTATCCTAAACTTATATAAACTTATAAACTCAAAATAAGATAAAGGACAGACTTCAACCAGACTAGAATTTAAACAAAGAAAGTGATTCAATCAGTTCACAAACAATCTCTTGCCACATCCCCAGCCGGTGACTCAGGTTCTAGAAGTAATATTTCATTTTTACAGACAAGCCAAGCAGGGGGCTTCTCACAACTATATTCCCTATAGCCATACATGTTTCACATCCTGTTGGCTTTGTTTTTTTCTTCCCCAGCAAATTCTCCAAGAATACGTTATGAAATACTACACAAAACCCCCATTTGCATTTAACCATAGGTTAAACTGATGCACTGTGACACTGCCATGGAGGAGCCATTATCCTCTAGTAATCATCTGTCATTCCTAATCATATGGTGGCAAGTTAAAAATCTAATATGTTGTGACAAAACTGTGCAAGTGGGTAAGTGCAGAGTGAGTACTTTGTCAGCCTGGAACAACACACTGATCAGGATGCTGAGCTTCAGAAAGCCCCACTGGATTTTCACCATGAGGAAGGTTATTTGCAAGTTAAAAAATGAGTAAAGCTGGGGTTTTCAAACACCCTTCAGATGGAAAGGTAGTCAAACCATCCAATTAAGTCATAAGGAAGCCACTCCTATTTCCAGTAGTTTCACTTGTTTGCTACTTATTACAAGGTTGGGAAACAACATTAATAATCTTACCAGTAGGTATTTTCGTGTGTGCTAGAAAATCTGAATGGACACATTTAAGAAAACATTTAACTTACCTTTTGAACAGCTCTAGGAAGTATTTTGTCTTTTGTTTAAGCATTGAAGCAATTGTTCTTCATTCCTGGAAAACCTGTGAATCTACAAATTTTTGTAGCAAAAAAACATGAACTGCAATTACACAGAATCTTTTCTTCAACCAGAGACTGATAAAACTACCAATCCCAGCCTATTATAAGAATACAAAAATAATATTAATAATTAAATAAAATATCATATTTTCCATTATCTCTCTAATCTCAAATATAATGTAAAAATATATCTGAAACTTACTTGCTCCTGAAGCTAGTCTAGAGCAGTCGAACAAGCAACAGTTAGAAAAAAGACAGAGTAGGTGAATTAGGTCAGCAGAAGAAAACCCTGTCTTATAGAATGATACCACTAACTCTCTAAATTAGAAGAAGGAAACTGAAAATTCACATTTCAGCATGCAAAATACTTGTGAACATTGAAGAGAAAAAACATGGTAGACACAGAAAGAATATCCTCAAGTGGCTAATGCTAAATACGTCATCAAAAGTTGACATTCCTGGCCCGACTGTGATTAAAATAAGGAACTCAGCACCACTGATCATTTTAGAGGCCAAAGATTTAACAAGATTCAATGAGAAAGCAAACAGCTACAGGAATAGAGAACTCTGAGTGCCAGCACGCTGAGACCACACAAGCACTAGCAGCTTAGCTGGCTTTTCAAGGCCAGCCGGTTAACAAAATGTAGGAAGAAAACTTGAGGGAACTTCAGCAGAGGCTCATCCTCAAACAGCTCTGTTGGAGGTTCTCAGCAAAGGCAACCCTTTTTCCTCTGCTGTTCAAGGCTGCTTGTAAGCTGGGGCTCTGTAACAGGATTTCTTAGAGAACATGGACATGATGTATTATGGAATGAAGTTTGAGCTATCCCAAACTGGGCCTCAGTTTTGGGCCTGTGTAGAAGTAGATAAGCGCGTGATGCAGTTAGAATTTAGGTTAAGGTGTGTGCATGAATTAGATAGGATAGTTAGGGTAGAATCACAGTAGCTACCTTAAACTGAGATTGTTTGTATTCTTTTTCATGCTGAGTACCAATTAGGAAGCACCTGCAACTGTAAACTATTTGAAACTGTATATAACCGGCCATATGGGGAATAAAGGGGAGAAGGTATGATCTCACCACATTGGTTGTGTTCTGCGCTGCTGTCCAGCGTCCATGTAGTTAACAGAGACCCTGGCTTCGGGGCTCTCACCCCGGTGCTTGCCTGAGCTGTGCCACAGCCACTGCACTGATTCAGGTCCTGGCCACCTTCCAGTGTCACCACTGCGCACTGGGCTGGCAATCACTGATCCTGGGCACTATGCCCAAACCTGATTATGATCCATGATCCTGACTCAGTTTCCCAGCTTGACATCAGACCTGCTCTTCCCACTGCAGATTTGCTTGGTGTTCTGGTCCCTGGGCTGAACTCAACTACCCTCACTGGCACTGTCCAGGACTGATCCACGGCTAGAAAAGCCACGGCTTCTACTGGCCTATCACCCAGAAACCCAGTACTGGAGCATTTTTGAGCATAGGGATAAATTCTACCCCTTTTTTATTCTTGTCTTTGTTCTATATTTTCACTGTTAGAAATGAAGTATGGGATAACTGGTTTATGTTTACTTGACAGAGGTAACAACAATTTACAAGCAGCAAAAAGATTGAGCCAAAACAGAACAAGCCCTGTGTTCTTCAAGCACTCTCATGTATTTGTTTTGAAGTATCCTACTGCTTCCAGAATACAAAACCCTAACAGCAGATTTTTCCCTTTATAATGCTGCATCTTTGAAGAGAAGTACCATCACTACAGTTAGCTAAAACCCAGAACACAACAAGAAAATATATTTGAGGCACCACATAACAATTTCTTCTGCAGGCATGACATTCTTTTTTATAGAAAATAAAAACCAACCATTTTTATTGACTGTACTGTAGATACCTGTACAGAGTGTAAACTTTAATATTTCACCAGATATGTGAATATTTCTGGAGAAAGAGTTATCAAGCACCTTCATTTCAACAAATTTTTGATATTTACAGTAAGACGTACCTGATTAAGTGTATGAATAGAATGAATTAAAAGTTATAAAAAGTTATACAAAAAGATCTTTAAAATGTTTATATGTTTTGTTATTTTATGATAAATATACAATTAAAGAGGAAGATGTGACACAGTTAAGACTCAGAATTGGCTCTGTTTAAAACTGTTCTTGTGTCTGAAGAGGGAGTGAGGAAATGGGGATGTTAGCTTACTGCTCTGATCATGTCACAGTGAAGTGTGCTCTGGCAGGAGCCTCAAAAGCCCTGTTTTGCTATGCCACAGGTTGGTTTGCAGGCAAGCTTCCTTCCCAACACAGTGGGGAAATCAAACTTCACTCCCAGATTGGTACTGCTAATTTGACATGTAAGTATGCACTTAGATTTGCCCTCTCCAAAATAACTGGTGATGATGAAAATATCAACTTCACTTTGATTTTCAGAAAACTGCTTTTGCTGTTACTAAACACTGGCACGTAAATGGGACACCACTATATTTTCTTCTTTTAAGCACCAAACCAGAAGTGAGCTTTCTGAAAATCAGATTTTAACTGCCATGGTTTCTTATGGTCTACAAAAAGGCATAGCATGGCTTGTTAAAGAAGAAAGATTGCTAAAATAGATTTCAGAGACCACTTTGAGGCTTATAGAATCAAATGTAGAAATACTATTTTAAAAATCTGAGAGAACAAATGTGACTATCTCTTTAAAACCACTTCTCTCCCAAAGAATCAATATCCATTCTTTGATGACCTATCAGCAATTGTTCAAAATATCTAAATTTTGTTTAGAGGTTTTTAGGGAACTACTCAGGAATCCACCTCAAACAGAAGAAAGATAAATCTCTTAAAACCTAACAAAAACTTCAAATATATCCACTAAACAGTGTTGATTAGTTATAACAAATCATGTAGTGTAGGAAAGGATCACATAAGCCAGGGTGAGAATTATAATCCTTACAATACATGGAAAAATTACTTCTGTAGTACAGAAGTCAAAAGCTGAGATTCAAGTTTTTGAAGTGAAAGGACTGGTAGTGAGAAGGAATGTGGCTGGGCAGTAAATATGTGCTGTTACTTGTGTTCCCCCTCATTTGTTCATCCTTGGGACCACCTGATTGTTTCTTGTTACTGTGTATTCCCCCTCATTTGTTCATCCTTGGGACCCCCTGATTGTTTCTCAGCTAGAGATAAGCCCAGCCACACATCTGATGGGTTAAGCATACCACTTCTGCAGAAAACTGCTGCGCACTCCAAGATACAATTCAGGATTTGAATAGTTCCACTCTCTTTACTCTGTTCTGTGTTTTGTTGCTTTGATTTTGCCAAGAGACACATCCTCCTTGTCTGGGGCAGATGCAACTAAGGCCTCCACATTTACCTTTAAAAGCAAACAGATAATTTTACAAAGAATAAGGTGAAGTTGGACCCAACCTGGGTCTACAGCTGGACAGCTGTGTCTTACTTAACTGCTACAAAAACAGCCTCTGTGTGTGTGTGTCTGCATATGTGCATTGTGGCTTGCTATCAGCAGCATGGAGCACTTATCTTTAGGGCCTGGCTGTGTTGATAGGGGTGAATTGTTTACAGCACACTCCCAAAAGGTGTCTGCTGCTCTAAAGCTTATTTTAATGCTCATTTTCTTTCTATACAATCTACTCCAACTGTGTTGTCAGGGCAGCGGCAAGTACGGCCTCCTGGGGTAGCCAGGCAGAGGTGAGTACAACCACCATTATTCACTGTACAGTAGTTATGTCCTGGAAAAAAAAACAGAGATGCAAAACCTCAGAGAAAAACAAATGCAAGCTCATAAGAAAATCTGAAACAGACACGTAAAAGAGATGTTAAGATTTATGGCTACACTAGGGAAACAAGCCATAATGAGATTAGGAGTGGAAGAAAACTATGCTTTGGGGAGGTAAGAGTCACCGTATCCCTTGTGTCAACTTGACATTCACATGAAAGAAAGATCCAGATATCAGAGTGAAAGAGGCAATGTGAATCAAGTGGGCTGTTCCTTAAATACCCTTTATAAACTGGCCACATGGTCACACATATTAGAACAAAGAGAAGTGAGTAAATAGAGAAGTGCAACATGGGGACAAAGTCCAAATGCTACGAAACATCGTCCTCAAATACCAACCATACAAAGACAGAGGAATGATCCATGAAAACAAACAAACACAAATCAATTGGGTGGTTGGGGAATTGTTAACATTGAAGAGTAAAATGAAAGAGAAATCAGTGTCAGAAGCAGTGGATCAGAGAGTAAAGGCATCCATCCAGAAAAGCACTTTAAACAGACATCAGACATAGAAAGAAATGACACCAAGGCTCTGAATATTACAGGTATAAGCATATACTCAGAGCACACAATGTTGTTTAATTTTACACTGCCTAGCAAAAAGGATCTGTGACTTTACTAGTAGTAACAATATAACTGATTTCTTGATTACAACATCTGTATGTATTTTTAGGCTCCGAGCCAAAATTTTCACTAAATTATTTTTATTGCATATATTGAGTAATTTGAAGAGAAACTATCCTAATGTTTTTTTTTAGTCCCCTAATAAAGTAAAAATAGCACAACTCCTATAATTCCAGCCATATTGTAATAAAAAAGTGAATGCTTCTCTGATGATATGCTAAGAATGACATAACTGCACAGTGATACTGCTTCACAAAAACCAAATTATATTTCAAGGGTATCACCTTCTCTTCCTCCTTTCAATAGCATATCTGAAAAACTTAACATCCAATAGAGCAGAAGGGCCAGCTCTGTCCAGCCACTCTACCACCTGCTGTTTTCTGAACCTTCCGTTTTGAAAAACACTGAATCTCATTAAGGACGTCTGGAAGACCATAATATTTCTGTAGCCTAAACTTAATAAGTGAATAAAGCACAAGCCATGAACATAGCATTCAATTTAGAAGAGGATACATTAGCATTTTTAACAGGTCAGATGCTTGTCTTAATCACAAACATCCTTTCACAAAGGATAGAACAGGCCTCTTCTCCCCCTCCAGTCCTGGTTCCATGTGGCAACTACAACAACTGCTTTCATAGAAAAGAAATTAGGTGGCTTTTAATTTCTTACTAAACAGAAATCTAAGCACTAACCCAAATCTTCATAACCCAAATTAGTTGGCAGCTTCTAAATGGGAGCTGCTACTAAGTTCATTTATACATTGAGGTGTTACACAGCTGTAAAAACTCAAGAATCATCTGGATTACCTCCTGGGCACTGAGCAAAGGCTGTGGTGATTCCGTAGAGTCGGGAGCGCTTGTGAGGCTGGAAGTTATCATTTTCTAATGAAATCGTGCGATCCACTGCTACTACAGCATCCCTACCACATGCAGAAGAAAATATACAGAAGGGAGATGAAGGTGAAAGTATAGGGGAAAACAAAAAAGCACAAAATCCACCCCAACCAATAAAAAAACAGTCAAAAAAACCAAAACAAAACCAAAATGGAGAAGATGTGAAGTTGCTTCTTTTTTACAATTAGGAAAAAATAGCAGAAGCAAAATCCACCAAGACATCACCTTTCCTGGACAAACCTAGTATGTTATGACCTTCACTCTGGGCAGCTAATAAATTTATCAGGGAGAGACACCTTAATAATTTTGAAGGGACTTCCAGTACAGGACCATGTCCCTGTACAGGAAGGATGCATGTGTTGGTAGTTTTGGCACATTTTTCACATTCTTTCCCTCTAACAAGCATTGTGGTATAGCTGACATTGCAGCTATACCACAATTGCAATATACTCTTGCAGCTACTAAGCATAACAATTAGGGACAATAATGTGTTTCAGATGGAGCCTGATCTCCAGAAGCAATACAGCTAGTCATAAGCAATCCTTCCTCCCTAAGTATCAAATCCAAGTGACAGACCCGTAGCACACTGTTCCTCAAGCCTGTTCTAGAACAGCACTTCCTAGATGTTAGTTTCTAATTTGGAAATCCTCACACACCTAGTAGTAATAGCTACTGCTGCTGCAATTGATAGAGGCATTTGGCTAAGAGTTTGCTGATAGAGCCCATAAAACCATTTACATCAAAAATACTTTTAAAATATTTTAATATTTTAAAAATATTTATTTTAAAATGCAGGGACTGGATTTTTTTCCAGAAGATAAAGTAAACCTCCAAGACTTGTTCATATGGCAACATTTTAGAGCATTTGCAGTAAAGAAAGTATCATCAAGATAGTGAACACTTTTTTCCTCCCCTTATTTTTGATTGAACATTCATATAATATGGGGCATTCATATAATATAGAGAAAGCCAAGAGTGATGAATGAATGCCCTCTACAATGCAGCTGCTATAGAGAAACAAGTTACTGCCCACTCCTTTCCCAAGAATGTTCAGTGTTAAAAGCATTTTCTTCAAGGACAAATCACTATGCTAAAACGTGAAAACTCAGTTAACTGGCAGCATCAATAGGTGAACTCTACTTATCCACTCCACCCTGCATCAGCTATTGCCAGGAAAACAACAAAACAGGAATGTGTGAGAGGTCAGGCATGAGAAACGCAGTATATCCTTCAGATTCTAAAAGGGAGAAAAAAGATAAAAGTACTCCATAATTTCTTTAGCAGATAATGTACCTTCTCCAGTCTGTATAGTATAAATTCTTCCCATAGCTTGTAACACCAAAGGGATACTGAATCCCTTCAACAATCTTTCGTCGACCAAGCTGATTAGGGTTCATGCATTCCAGCCTCTTGGTACCTGGATGGAGTGAAACAATTAAGCCTTTGAATCAGAACAAGAGAGCTCTCATCAGGGATGAAAGACAAGCACAAATATGCAAGCATGAAGAGCGTGGAAAGTCCTGGAAATCTTTCAGTGTGCTGCGTAGTCAAAGCCTTTCTCCATGTCAGATGTGTGCATATGCCAAAAATTGAATGGATAAATACTCCAGTGCTAATGCTACACAGCACAACACTGAAGTTAAGCAAACACAGATGTCCCATCCAGCCATGGTCAATGCTCACAAGCTGAGATTCCTGCTATGGATTCCAGAATCCTCAGTGTGGAAACTAACAGGCCTCCTCCATTCTGGAGGGATACTTCAGCTGTTAACTGGTTCCACCTCCTCTGGATGACATTTTTGCAAAGTTTGTTTGGTGAGTGTGTTCCTGACACACTCAGGGTGTTTGCTGGGTTGGGCCATGAAGGTGAGACTGCAGGAAGAACATCTAACTAATAGATAAAAACAGAGTGCAAAAAGGTCTGGCTGCAAAGCCACTGCAGGCTGGGAACACTGCTAATGAATGTGAATGCCTGTAGGTTTCCCCTAAGTAATGTGTTTCAAAATTAGACAAAAAAGGAGAAGGTGCAGATGTGAGAACAAGAAAGGAAGAGAGAGAAGGCAACTAGATATAGCAGAAGGAGATACATTTGCAGGTCAGAGAAAGTGTTTTACAGTGAAAAAGAGAGCTTGACCATTTTCGTTTATCCAAAATTTGAAAGGTGAATTGAAGTGTAAAAGCACCTCTACAGGAAGACATCCCTGCCAGAGTCTACAGGGTGAAAGAGAAACAAGATGCCAAAAGATAAAAATTAAATGAGAATTGAAAGCACACTTCCACCCCACCCACTAGTAAGACACTGTCACAAAACTAACAATGAGTTTCTGGCAGAACTTTAATCCCTTGATGATTTGGGTGCATTGCTTTTTCAAGACTTGCTTCAGTCAAATATAAACCAGACTTGGCCTCAGGTTACAGGTCTTAAAACAATAGTGCCAGGATGACATTCTGCAAGGCAGATTAGATAAATCTGTGGTTTTTGCCTAGTCTTAAACTAACAACTTCAACAAAGCCCTAAGCACTACCTAAAAAATAGCCACATAGAAGACACACAAACATAGATCTACTGCATTCCTAGAAAGTTTTGTGATCAGAATTGAAATCCTTCAGCTTGTACACAGTCTCATGTGAACAGCAATGAATAAATCATTAAAGCCAAAAACTATGGCTGTGCATAATTTCAGAATTGGACACACTTACACTACTACTATTATGAAGAAATATTTTAGCCCCCATTTACCTGCATCTACCCAGCACAGCATTGAGAAATAAGGATCAAATGTCAGTCCATTTGGTAACCCAAGGTCATCTTTAACAAGAATTCTCCTGTTTGTGCCATCCATGTATGAAGTTTCAATTTTAGGAGCTTCTCTGTTCCAGTCAGTCCAGTACAAGTTTCTTAGGAAGCAGAAAAAGCATAGAGTTAAGACAGGGATTAATCTCAAAAGATTGTTGTAATTAAGAAAATGCTAAGAACACAAAAGTAACCCACAGTCCCTAAATCATTTAAATAAATAAGAAGGGCAAATAATATTGCACTTTGATACAGAAGTCAAAAAAGTGTAGTAAAAATGTAGCAAATATACTTCCATTAAAAAACAAAAGGGGCAAACACAGACAGAAGAAGAAATGCTTTCCTCCCATTGTTTAGCTTATGGTAAAAATGCCAGCCAAAGACTTGTATTGCAACAGTTCTGAGGGTCATTCAAAGTGTACACCTACATTTTGAATTCTTCTATCTCACTTCCCATCATGTCTGCTCAGGCTAAAAGCAGGAGTATTTGGCATACATTTGGGACCCATTTGAAACAATATTTTTCTTTTCAGTGTACCAGGTAAAGCAACACACAATGGAATCAGAGTAGTTTATCCTCAGCAGAGATCTCCAGAGAGGGCCATTAACTCTCTGATGTTTTCCTGCTCATAGCCATTTTTTGTGGTAGGGTTTTTTTCCTTGGATATACATTCTGTGCCTGAGACTACGCACAGCCGCTCAATGGCACCTTTTTTGTTTACTCCTGAACACACACACACAATTTACTATAAGATGGAAGTCCGTGATGCTTGACTGAACCCAGAGCCTGACTCCATCAGTGGGGTTCTGCATGGAACACAGGTCTCTCCTCAGTCTGGTAAATAACCAGATAAATAAAACCAAGCTTTGACAACACATCCATACCCTCTCACAGGATCCACAACAATTGCTCTGGGGTTGACCAATCCAGTGTCAAAGAGGATGCGACGCTGGCGCCCGTCCAGCCTGGCCACTTCTATTCTATCCAGTTGAGAGTCAGTCCAGAAGATGTTGCGACCTAGATGATCTACAGCTATCCCTTCAGGGCTTCCCAGGTCTGCAGGAGAACAGAGAAAAGCATTCCTAAGCATTATTATTATTCTCAATACACTGTGTCAGCCTCATAAGGATAACCTTTAACAGAGGTAAGTTTTCTTCAGTGTTCTGGCTGTGGTCCAACAAAAGCTACTTTATATCACTTGGAAGAGGAACATGCATTTTACCTCAAAGTTTAAATACACAAAACTCTCATAAGGACAGAGTGAAAAGTTCCATACGGAGCAAACTTGCCACACATAGAAACTGTACTTGGTGGGGCAAACATAAAAAGAGTTGCTAACAGAGAAAGGAACAGCAAATAGTGTCAAAATCTTATTCTACCATCCTTGGAAGGCCATAAAATAGATTTTATAACCTTAATATTTCTCCTTCTTTAGTACTGGCATACACAGCACCCCTCTGAAAACTGAATTCATGCTAAGTTTACCTAATGCAACAATTAATCAGTATCAAATTCTAAACACTAGAGACAATGACATTAACTAACTGACCCAATCTAGATCCAGTTCTTTGTTTTTGCAGAGCTATTCTTTTTGGAACACATTTTAGCACTGTATCCACACAGTTTTTCTTGGACAGTTAGTTGTTCCAAAAGCAACAGGAAATAGCAGATAATAACCTTACTGCTCTAGCATAAGTAATTTCCAACTTGGATGCAGATGCAGAAAAAACTAATAAAGCTTAATTCAGCCACTATGAGAAACTGCTCTGTTTTTTTCAAGATTCCATTGAAAAAAGAGCAGGCAGGCCATGTAGAATTTAAGGAAGCCAAAGACAAGTTAAAAAAAAAAAACAACAATAACAACCAAACCTATTTTCATTCAAGTTCAGTTCCAAAAGAAAAAGAAAGAATTGTACATGGTCAGTCCCCAAAAGAGGCGAGGTGACCCTTTATACCAGCCAGCTGTTGAAAAAAAGCACCTCTCAGATGCTGATCCACGTACCAAATGGAATGTGGCCCATTAGCCTTCTTTTAATTCTTCAGTTTATTCACTGACAGCCATTAAACAAACATTATGTGACACAAACAACCTTTATGGAGAAAAGGCATTTGGCCCACAACTTCGGGTAGGGCTCTCTAGACTTGGCTACTGTGATGTTGCTGTGAATCACAGTTGCACAATAGTGCAAGCATCCTCTGCTCTCCCACTCAAGTGGATTACACTTACCACTTCATCTGCACATATGACATTTTAGATTTATATTAATTGCTGAAGAGGTGGAAAGGAACAAACAAGATGTATCTCATTGTTTCTGACTCACAGCTCATGGCCAGAGGGGAAGGGTGGTGGGCAAGAAAGTAAATGGTAATCAGGTGTTTCTTTACTCCTCCTGAGGGCTCTTGGGCACACTTTGGTTCAATTATACTGACTTCACATTACTCCTGTAATTTTCTAGTGCTTCTGTGGAGTTAAACCTGTCAGCTGCAAGAAACCACCTCATATACATATACTTTGGACCCTCAAAAGTTCCTAGCTCTTTTCTTGCTAATGGCAGAGTTTGCTGAGGGTGGCCTCATTTTGAGGTGATGGTGAAAACAGTCCCCAGTCTCTGGGATCAGAAGATTACTGACTAAATGGTATTGGAGGAGCTCCCAGACTCTTTTAGGGAACAGAAGACAGTAGCAGACAAAAGATTTGCTGTCACTGATTCCTAGGAGCCCTTGCTCCCTGACTACATTCCTTGTTTCAATTTCTTTATGTCAGCTATGTATTAGGGGATTTATAGAAGCCTAAAGTAAATGTCCCTTCTGTGTGGTTGATAATGAGCCCGAAAAAACTATCCCCCATGGAGGGAGGGGTAAGAGAATATTTAAAGTCTTTCTTTATCACCAGTGTTTTCAGAGCCACAACTTTGTGTTCCAGCCATAATTGTCATCCGGCCTGACACAGTCCCAGGCTCTGTCTCTGAGGGCAGGTTTGTACAGACACGCACAGCCGACAGGACTTTGAGCAATTACCACGGAGGAAAGCTCTCCCTCCTAATGTGCTGCCACAGCTGCAGAGCTGAGAAAGCCTCCACAGCCTATACAGCTGCAGGGATAAAGGAGAACTGCATGGGGCTCCACAATTAAACAGTGTTTAGCAAAGCAGCACAACTTGGATCAACCCACAACTTGGGTTTAAAAAAACCTAACCAAAAATGTAGTACATTCCACAAAAATACGCATGAACTGAAGAAAGCAGCTGGAGCTCACAGGAGGAAGAAGGCAAAGATCAAAACAAAAAAAAAAATTCTCATGAGTCTTCTGAAGGAGAGGCATTTTACTATTTCAAGATATTTGAAGGTTTCAGTTTTGGCCTTCATAGAAGATATCCATTTGAATGCTAAATATTCAACATTATTTTGATCTGAGTCCTTATTGAAATGCCCATTAACATACAAACAGTAAAGTGCAACATCTCTCCCAGCCTCTTCAGGAAAAGTATTCACATCCTATGCAACCAACAGAACAACAGAATTAATAAGAAACCTTCATACATACAATATTTTTATAGCAGATGGAACTCATGAGGTTTCCATGTGGCACTGAAGCATCTTGAATTACCTTAAATAATCAATCAAATTTAGCTGAAATCCTTCACAAATAATTTTCCAACAATTTATACATTGCAAGAATTTTAATGCCTACACACACTCTCATTAGACAGACATTCATATACATATAAAGTTTTTGGCAATAGTAATTTCCCCCATTTTAAAAAATGCAAATTTTGAAAAAAATTAATTAATAGTGCAAAGTGAAAGTCTTTTCCCTGCAGAGTTTCTAAGTTGCACAGGCAAGCACAGGATTGTGGTGAAGGTTAGAGTCCCTTTCATATTAAATACATTGGGGTGGAAAAAGAAGCCTTACAAAATATCTTAGCCATCAAGTGGTACAGAAATATGAAGCTCCATAACTGCTGGAATGGTTAGGGATGGCCTTAAGTTCTTCTTTTTTCCTTCCTAGGACAATGGTAGGATCCAAGCCACCCCCATCTGCATCTGTCTGCTGTCCCTAAGAGCCTGAAAGAAGTCTCACCAAGTGACTATTCCAAAGCACAAAGTTCAGGTAGTGATTCTCTACACACCCAAAGAAAACTAAACCAAATTTATTTCAGAGTTTTTTAACTAGCTGATCATTCTTCTAAAACAATTTCATAAGTTTTTGTAAAATGTCTGCAAAGGATTCAAAGCAAAGGTGACCTCTTTCAGTATCTTGACTTCACAGGTGTTCCAGGTCCTTGAGGACACTAGCAGTTAAAATGTGCCTCCAGCTGCTTTTGCTGTTGGTTTTTTTTAATGACACCTCCCCCAACCATTCAATTTGTTCTCTAAACCTGTCCTTCCCCTTAGCCCTTTCCACTCAATTAAAGGGTTTAACATCCAAGATGCATGGGCTTGCACTTAATCCTTCTAATGAAAATTAACTTGGACTGCAGTGAGCAGCAGTCTTGAATGTAAGAACAAGATATTGACTGGATAAGCACTAACTCCACAATACCCACTAGTCTAATTCTCAAATCCTTGAACAACTACAAAGGGTAAAAACCAAACAAGGTGGCTTTACTCACTTTCTGTGTTACAACTTGAGTGGCAGGCATGGGAAAATCACAGCTGAAATGGTTTCTAACAACTTTTCAGCTGTTTGATCCCCAAGCCAAGGAAGAGAGAGCAATTCTCTTCAACCTCCTGTTTATGCTCACCAGTCCTTTCTCAGCAGAGCAGGCAGCTGACAGGCAGAGTTCAGGAGAGAAAAAAATACTACATATAACAAAATCTCAGCTATCTAGTACCTACCTTGCTTGCCAGAACTAAAATCAGACACCCTCTGATGGTACACCATGTTTATATATAAACACTTTTAGTCAGCTCAGGCAACACCTAGGAAGTACATATTACTAAAATCAAGTCTACTACCATTCCTAGGGAGAAGCAAGAGAAAGAATTTTGTGCTGTTACCTGTTTTGATTATGGTTGTTGGCTCCCCACCATGCAGGCTGGCCCTGCTGATCGAAGGGCCGCTGATGTCTGTCCAATAAACAATCTTGTCCACGCAGTCATAAGCAACTCCAATGACAACTCTATCCTGTTGGACAACAGGCAAGCTAGATCAGCTCAGGATAAACAACAATTACTCATCAGCAGCATTAACTTATGCTTTTAAGTCTCTGAAGTCTATTAAGCATGAAGAAACGAAATTCTTAGGGAAAGGTGGGAAATGGGGAAGAGAGGCTGAGAAAATCATTGGGTAACAGTCATTGTCAAATATCTTAGAAAAATACTTCCAGTTAAAAGTCCTTTTTAACTAGCAGACATCATCATTATTATTTCAAAGAAGCATTGGAGATACTGAGCTGAACAGTTTGTCTGACTTCTACAGCTTCACCTGCATACCCATCTAAAGAAGGTTCATGTTGACATTTTACTGTGTCATTCTTTCATCTACGTTTTTCCTCTCATTCTTTCCCTTTAAGGGAGAATAATAACTTCTATCAAATCTGACTTGCACTGACATCCAAGTCATGCATTATGGTGGCTGCACTTCCTATGTAGCACCATTTCACTCTAAAAAGTTCTAGCAAAGTAAGATTTTAAAATAAAAGATTAAACAAATACTGCATAAATCATTCTGGTGGAAAAAGTATTCTCATCAACAAGAAACATTTATATGCAATTTTAGGCAGAAAGAAGATGGGACTAGAGTTTGAGTTCAGAGTTCAAACTCCCTCCTCCAGGCAAATCAAAGAGACTATCAGGGTAAAGCAACAGCTGTACATGGATTCCCAAGTCTGTCACTGCTGTGCTTGCAACACAGTTTCTTAGAAAGATGTTCCAAACCCATGAATTAAAACAGATGCACTTATTCATCACTGTGCATTAGCTCTGAGGGTTGCAAAACAACCTAAACACCTCTGGTACCACTTTGCAAATACACAACACAAACAACACAAAGTCAACAATACTAGCAGAGACTGAAAGTTTCCTTTTAATTGAAAGTTTCAAGAAAGAATTGCATCTTATCTCTTGGAAGTTCTTTCCTCAAGATACTTCCAATTCATTAATTGAAGTTAGATCAAGTAAATAATAAGACTAGATGTCAATTATTCAGAATCATGTCACCTTCAACCTTATTACACCATTTTTATACAGCATTTTACTTTTTTTTTTAATGTTATTGCAGCAGCACTTTACATAAGGGACAAAACCTTAATTTTGCCCTTACATCACAGAAATTTATAGTACTATTTAATTAAGTGAATCTGTGTAATATAGCCAGTATTTGATTTACTAACTACTCAGTATTATATATATGTATATATATAAAAAGAGATCAGCACTCTAGTCAATATTGCCATCTATTATAAATAAAATAACACTGGAATGAAAACAGAAATTCTAGGCCTTGGGCAAAACAAATGAATGTGATGAAACTGTCAGTGAAAAGGGCTGGCATGTGACACAGGTAGTGGAAAAGTGATGTTCTCAGCATCAGGAATTAATTTTCTAGGAAAAAAGATTCTCAAGACAGTAGTAAAAAGCATGGGAAAAAGATCTACCACCCATTGGGCTTACACATGGGGAAGGAAGCAAAAAAAAAGAAGAAAGAAAAATACATGTCTAGCCAAGAAGTGGAGACAACTGACTAAAAGAAACAGGAATAGATTAGGAAAAAAAAAAAGGAAAAATCTTTGAGGGAGTAGGAATGGAAAAAAGGGCCTCTCCACCTACTGATACTGTAGGTCTCCTAAACTTTTATACCAGAGTCGGAAAGTCAATAGAAGTGTAAATAGAGAGCAGTTTAAATGAAGAGCTGCTGGAAGCATGTGAGATTAGATTTTTGTTGTGTAATCTATTGTGAACCATCCTTTAAAAGGAAATTTTTTTTTTTCTTCCATACCTTAGATTTAAGATTTTTGACTAGTCAGGTCAGGAATTTTCAGTAATACATTGATGGCATACTGAAATTTTAATGAAGAATTAAAATGGTGATTTCAACTTAAATTATCGAGGTATGTAGACAAACAGTAGCTTTCATCTTTGTCAAGAATCTTCTAAAAAACATGGACTTAGTATAGTAAATCACTTACTGGAATGTGCAAGAGGGCTTTTGCACCGTTTTTCTTCATATTGTTTCCCTCTAATGGAACATGTTCAATTTTACCACTTTGGGCAAAAAGCAAGTGCGTTCCTGGCGGCAGAGGTACCGTGTCTGGTCGAACAGAGGGCCCAATGACAACAGGAGGAGCAGCTGTGCTCAGACCTGGTTAACAGAGAAGGAAACAGATGGGGAAAAAATCAACTTGTACAGCACAACAAGGCTCCTTATTATTTGCAGAGACACAATTACAGTCAGGCTTCTTAGAAGGAAACTGCCCTATAAGCAGACATTAATAACTATAATCAGATGCAGAAAGCTTCTGAAATTTTCCCCTTGGCTGACAGAGAAGGAGCAATTGACATAATAGGTCTTTTCATGTTTGGCTCTGAAATTGCTCTTTGCTTCAAACTTTTAGAAAAATCTATCTTATTGTGCAGCTGAAGTGAGGAAGATGTAGGAAGGAACATCCTTCATTTCCTGAGGCAAGTCAGCTCTTAGAGCTCCCAGAGGGCAGAGATTATCTGGGCCTCTCACTATTTCAAGGCAAGGAAGAAGCTAGAAAACCTCCTTCTTATTCAGAAGCTTACCCTTCTTATTCAGAAGCTTACCACAGCTGTCCAGATGTCCTGGATGAAGGAAAAGTGTGTGTTGAGGCACCAGACATACCACCACTGGGACAGCAGAAATCTGCATTTCTCCAAGTCAGTATTGTATCTCAGGAAAGGACTAAGCCCCACATTTGGGAGATAGTGCACTCAGAGATACCCACAAGAAACAACTCCTTCAGCCACTTACATGGTGGTCGAACTCCCGGACCGCTTCTGGTGCCATCAATCTCATTTCCATCCCTATCCACACACCAACAATATCCACTGCCAGCATGGCACTGAGTGGGTAGGTAATTCCCATGCTCATCACACTGGGGAATGAAGTGCCCAGGTCTTACATCCCTCGGGAAGAAAGCACCTCCACTGCCAAGAGCTACTTCACGTTCATGCTGGCATTTCGTCTTTTCTGCATCTGGGGAAAAAAAAAAAAAAAAAACCAGAACAAAACAAACTCCAGTGAATATTTCTGTTTTAGCTAATAACTACAGTCCATGAACAGTTAACATATGCTGACCGCCTATACACAAGAATTCTTACCTCTAGCAGAACATGACATTGTTACAAACCTTGAAGGTATATGACTCCAGAACAGCCTCAACAAGTCTGCCCTATGTAAGTGTGACACACTTGCCTTAAACTTGTTTAATCTTTTACTGCCTAATTTAAAAGAGAACAAACAGGTCCTCTACATCTTCCCTCACTGAAGGGTCATAAACAGAAGCTGGAAAACATGGTTGTTCTCCTTGAAGCAGATGAGCAAGAAAATTCTGTCTGACTTTTGACCCTGATGTCTACTCATTGGCAATTATCCATGGGCCTTAAAATGTGACTAATTAGACAGACCTTACAGCAGCTGAAGGTTTTTCTGTAATGCTAAAAGTCAAGATGTCTTTCAAAGCCACAAGAGAAAACCACAACATGAGGCAGATGCCAAATTCTCTACACATCTTAGGAAGTGATGCAATTCATTGCTATGATGTATTTAAAGTTTTTAAAGTTCAGTTACAAATTTTGAGCATTCATTTGATTCTTCTGGATGTAAGAAAGGAATTGCAGGAACAGTTTATCCACTCCTTGGTGAAGCACAGAGAAACATACCATACACATTGGCTAAACCACATGCATATATATTACTGCAGAGACTACAGAGGAAAGAAACTTTTCAGATGTCAGATCAGGACATTCAGGGATCTGGTTCTATATGTTTCAATTTTACAAAAGGGTCTGAACTAAAATTTACACCTTCTCATTATATTATCTATGATGCAGTAGGGAAAGTCATCTGAATCAATATATCTTCCAGAAGCCAAATAACACAATGAAATTAAAAGAATACAACAAAAATAATGTATTTTCTTCTCCAGACAAAGAAATGTGGATTGGTTTTACCATACACTTGAGATCCCTGGGAGAGAAAGACGTAATTATGGGAGAGTATGCTTTCCCTGTCAGTGATTTCTAGAGAAATACTTAACACAAACTGTCTGCTCAAGAGCTTTAACATTATAGTTCCATTTATTCCTTTCCTTGTTTTTACACTGCCTGATGGACAGGATTAATTTGGTGTGGCTCAGACTAGACTGACCCCAGCTGAGCAAAAATCTAATCCCATGCATCTACAGACTGTTGTGGTGCAAAGCTATGTTCTGTAAAAAAGAAGGGAGGTTATTAATATTTAAACTAGTTATGCAAGCAAAAGCCTTGGACAAGTTTCATGCACCTGGACGTAATTAGAGAAATATAAATTACTGGAGAACAGCTCACTGAACAACTGAAATATTTGGCATTGCTTTTAATGTGGGTGGTGGAGAGCCTTGAATCAACCTACAAAACCAGGCCCTGTGGGAAAGCCTCCACTATCTGTCTCAGATTTTGTTTTCATGTATTCAATGTCCTATGCAGTATGCAGGTAAAAGAAATGTTGATTCCAGTAAACAGATGGTTTTGCCTCAAGTTTTTTTTTTTTTTTTATTCTAAACTCTCATTATAGGCACTGCTCATGGGAGAAAGTAGGGGGAACACAGAGTATAGCTAAACTACCACATGCACATTTTTGTTCAGAGCAGAAAAAAATTCATAATTGCATCCTATCAGCTTTGAGAAACACTATCAACTCCTCCTCAGCAGGATATAAGAAAAAAGGTAGAACATGTTCCTTTTCTTCTTTGCATAGGAAACTCATAAAAATAGGGTATATATCAACAGCTTACAATTTTTAAATCCATATTCTACATGAATTAAGGAAAGGAGGGTGTATGCACTCCTAGATAGGAACCAGTGGTTGCACTTAAAATACACTAGTGTTGTTCGTGACTTAAAATATCAATATCTGTTCTAATTTCAAGACAATGTTCATATTAATATCTGCAGATTTTAATCAGGAATTCTGATTGTATTTTTGAAGAGAACTTATCTTGCACTGATCAAGCAATCTGGATTTTCAAAAATCACTGAAATAGATTATCAAATTTGTAAAAATCAAAATGGAAGTAGCATGAATAGGGAAAGATGAGATGAAAAATAAGCACGTACAGATTTCTCACATGTGTGAAGAAAGAAACAGAATGGAGTAAAAACCAAACTAAAGCCATATAAAAATGTTTGAGGTATTTTTTATTCATAGAGGATTGCTCTTGCAGCAGCAATGTAGAAAATGATTTATGGACTTTTCTTTAAAAAGATGGAAGCTGAATAAAAGGATGAGAAACTGAGATGTATGAACTTCTCTTATTCAAAGAGTTTTATTGACATTTTTAATTGCTGTCCTCAGATGCTGGAGAAAAGAAAATTAAAAACCCAAATAAAAAAGTTTCCCTTTTTTCCTTCATTTTCCTTTGTAATTCCTCACTTACAGTTTTGTCCTGGTAAGCGTGTTTCTCATGTGAAACCAGTTGCACACAGATGATCAGAGAATAGCTCTTAACAGTTCCTAGTTCCAAGAATCCAGGCTTGTTTCTGTTTAGTAAACAGTGTCTGGGGTCTGCAGGGGTAGGAACACTCAGACATCTGGTTTTTTTTTGAAATGGAAAAATGAAGCGTGAGGAAATAATGAAGTACAGGCTTTCTTAATAGCTGGGAGCAGCAGGACATTCCAGCATCATTAACTCTTTCATTACTCTGCCAGTTCACTCCTACAGATATTCCCATGTGTGTGACTCAAATCCATTTTGCTTGTTAGTCTACTTGTTTCAAGAGTTGCCACTGAGATTTAACAGTAGGTTTCATATAAGGATAAAGACACCAAACAAGCAAGGAATTCTACTCATGGGTTGGAACCGAGAACAGCAAAAAGAACTGAGTATTTGGATGAATGAAATTTCTATGCTATTAACAACCAGGAAAAACCTCAGTTACTACACTGAGACTTATTAGATCAAAACCTCAGTGGGTAAAAAGGGGGAGAAAGAGTCTCTAATTACAGCTGAATACAATACAGCCTCCTTTGCAATCTCCATTCTGGAGCAACTTACTTTACAAATTGAGTGTTAAAGTAAACTAAACTACTTCTGTGAGGCTTCAGGAAGTATAGTTTGTTTCTGTCCCTGGCAATGATTAACTGATGGATCTATCCATTCTAGAAGCACTGAAGCTTTAGCAACAGATGACACCCCAAGGGCAGCTATTGTTCTATTAACTCCAAGAAGGGAGCAGTCACTAAGTTGTAAACATAGCATTGCTGCAGACTAGCTGAGCAATACAGATACTTTGTACTTCAGTCACAATTCAGCAAAAGTGAGACTTCTTATCTACACAGATTTTTTTTTTAGTGCTCAGAACATTTAATGAGCAGAGATAATTGATACAAGTGTTTCTAAAAGCCTGTCTGCCACTGGTAATACAAAACCATGTTAAAAAAAAATTATCAGTGAGGTATATATGAAGACTAATAAAGCCTGGCAGATCTCCACCCACTAGAACAGGAGATACCAAACTCCTAAAATTATTTTGTTACTACTATTAAAATTGTGACATGGAAAAAATACCCATTCAAGACACAATTGTGTTGAGCACAGAAAGTGAAGAAGTGCACAGGATAAGTAGGAAATAAAGTTACTACAAAATAATACCATGTGCTTAGGAGTTAAGTAGACACAGAAACCACTGCAAAAAGAAAAGGGGTTAAGAATAACACAAAACCCCTTCCTACTTAAGCCATGTACGTAAGACATCACATATACTCAGAAGAAATTAATTGTGTCCTTGTAATAAAGTTAATGGGTTGCTTGCACATATCAATCTACAAAACCACCACTTTCATCTACAAAGGGCATGTGGCAGACTTGAAAGCAATGTTTTCCCTCTACAATTCTGCCTGAAGAACTGGAAGCTTTAAGGTTTGATTTGCTTCAAGTTATTCACATCAAGTTTCTCCTCTAGCAGAAATAATTTTGTTTTTATCAGCTGGATAGTTAACTAAATACTTTGACACAGGTCATAAACGCCAGTTAGTTCCTCATTCATCTGGTAATAAAATGAAAATACACATGGGTGATTATGCATGAAATGTTAGTTAAAAATTGTATTATAAGACTGACAGAGTGGTGAAAGCTACTCCTCAGAATCAAACACTTCAAAACCTCCTGAAATTTACCTATGATATAAAAATCTACAAACACTGTCTGATTTCAGATAATGGGTTACTGTGCACATGGTGAAGTGTCATGTAAATATGATCTAAAACTACAATCAACTTTCTGATTCTTTTTCTTTTCTCTGTACAATCCTTTGCCTTTTGGTTTCAAAAACTGAGCATCTAATTGTAGAAAAAAAAAGTCAGAAATTCAGACTTAGAGAATATAGAGGCAATATAAAAGTATTAGGTCTCAGGTAGTAATATCATGCCACACAGAAAAGCACTTTGAAGCAAGCAGGTCCACTATTAAAAAAAACCCAACAAAACAATCCAACCCAAACCCCCAAACCCTTTCTTTCCTTTTGGCCCTAGGATATTCTTGTTTCTCTTGACTGCACAGTTTGATTTTCAGTCTGTTGAGAAATGCACAGCAAGAATCTTAGAGGAAGAAGAATTGGGTTTGAATATACTGAGAAGTTAGGTTTTATTTCCTGGATGAAATATTCACCATCTACAAAACCTGAATGCTGTCCCATAGGTTTGCCATGCTGTTGAATTAAAGTAAAATAACAGCACTACTTTGTGGGGGTTTTTTTGTTTTGGTTTTTTTTTTAACATAGCTTCAAGTTGAGTTTTAAACTTCAAGCCTGAAAGTACAAGGGTAAAGAACTTTCTCCTGAATAGAGAATAAGCTGGATAAATACAGAAACAAGTAAGTGCCAGCTGGAAACTGTAGTCTTTCTAGACCACAGGCTGTATGTGGCATGTAGGCATCTAGATCTCACTGCAGATAAGAGCCTCATGACTTGGGTCTCATTTTTCACTTTTCTCCTGTAAATATTGCATTCATTTGCATTGCCAACAATTCCAGGTATTTTATGGTAAGTGATTACTGATTATGCAAACCAAATCACCCTCACAGTCAAACCTTTACACAAGGCAACTTCAAAAGATAGTATCAGCTGGGGGCTGAAAACTGCTGAGGATAGAGTAAACAAAACATAAAATGGGCCATTGAACAGGATATCATGAAAAGTGATAGCAGTCATGATATAGTTTTGACATAAGCTTGGTAAAGTCCTAAACTTGAAAGACTTGAGAAGAATAAAGACACCAATGTGGCAGTGGGTACTGTTTCAGAAAGGAACCAAACTAAGATATATATCCTCCAAATCCCAAATTATATTTCTGGTCCAACTTTCAAGAACTATAGAATTTTACCTCCTAACACACATCGGAAACCATCCCCACGATAACCTGCCTTGCAGTGGCAGCTGAAGGACCCAGGAGTGTTGTAGCAGAAAGCATCTGGATGACAGTGGCCCTGTTGACATTCATCTACATCTGTAAAAGAAAAGATCAATCTCAGGCGACTGTTCCTTCTGATGGACAAGTCAACAAACCTGTCACATTTTCAGGCTTCTATTTTAGGGTGTCTGATTAGACATACAGACAATTCTATGGAAATACATCTAGTACATAAATGCAAGGGAGATAAAAAATGGGGCTGAGGGGGAAGCATGCCTGTATTTTAGATTCTCTATCTCAGCAAATCCCAGGATTCTCCTATTCCAAAGGGTAACAGACATTATTAAGTTGCACATTATTTTAGACATATATGTCCATATTTCCCAAAGAAATTACTTAACATAACGAGAGAAGTAGGATTTGACTAGCCACGTTTCCAACATGTAGTTAGGTAAAGCTGCTCCCACATTGCTCTCAGACTGATATGAAATAGAAGGCAATTTTTTTTACATCGTCTGAGTGTTTTGTTTCACCACCTTAGTAATGTAAACCAATACAATGCAAACAGTTGCAGCAGACAAAAGTCTGTAGCTGCAGCTACTGAAATTTCTGCAGTTATCTCATCTTGGACCTTCTATGGACCTAACATTGAAGAGTAAATTCAAAAGCGAGAGGAGGAAAAGAGAAATGCTTAACAAAAATTCCTGCCTGAGGGACGCAGGCTGTGAAGTTTCCTACTTGAAATGACAAGTAGGTATAGGACATGGCAAAAACCAGCCCAGTGGTGCAATGAAGAGTACAAAAGCCCCACAAGAAATGGTGCTACCCACCCTCACAGGCGCGCCCATCTCCGGAGAAGCCAGGGAGGCAGGTGCAGACGTAGGCAGACCCTCCTGTGTACACACACTGAGCACGCTGAGGAATGTCACAGTTGTGTGTGCCCCTCTGGCAGTGGTTCACCACATACTCCACAGCTGCAGGTTAAACATGTAAGAGAGGAGATGAAAATCTGAACTTTCCTTCACAAAGTCTAAGCCTCATAATAAGTTCATAGAAGAGAACAACATCTGTGAAAGATTACAGAAGAGAAAGGAAACAAGGAACGGAGGGGTTTTTGCTCTGGGGATTGGGATTTTTTTTTCCCCTGAAATCTCCCCTTTCAGTGGTGTTAAATCTTATTAATGTTTTACAATGAATTGATTGTCCTCTGCACCACACAGGTGCTTGTTAATATAGAATGGGGCAGAAAGGCTACCATAGTGCCAAATCCTAATATCCATACCAGCTTTGTTTATGAAAAGGGGTCTTGAATGAAGAAATGTAAGGCATCTCACAGAGCTACCTCACATGTTAGCTAAGTGGCCATTTCATTGCTCTGGGAATTATTTAGATGACCTGCTATGTTAACCTAGTACTGACCCAGGGCTGCTGACACTTGGCAACAAATAGGAGCTGTGACTCACTCAGTGGGAGATAAACACATTTGTCAACTACTGGAGAGATCTGGGACCAGATCTGCAGCTTTTCATAACTCTCTCATGTTGCCAGCTGGGGCTCTGAAGGCACTGCACTACTTTGCACATAAATTGTTTCAGGAAATTGCCAGAGCTCTGCCTATGCTTACCTGTGATGTCAAAGAACAGAAAAGGAAACCATGGTACTTGAAATAGGAAGAGGTAAAATATTACAAAAATTTTGGGCCTGAAAATAGCGTGTCCAGTGTGTAGATCTAGGAACAGACTTCCAGCTGCTCTAACAGAGGCTGCTGTAACACCAAAACTGTCTTTACGCAATTATGACAAGGATTTGACAGGGAGCCAAGACAAGAATCTACAATGTTCATTTCATCACAGCACACAGATGGAGACTACCACAGTGTCAGCAGGGAAATAACAAAAAATTTCTATCAGAGCCATCTCTGAAAACATTAGTTTTTTCTATTTCTCTGGAGGAAATTACATCATTGTTAGAACCATTAATATCTTGGCTAAGTTTTGGATTGAAAAGAAATTCATTAAGAACGGTATTATAAATATATAAGGTAAGAGTTGGAGCTCAAAGGGAGTCCCCACGTCTTTCTGTTTCTCATCCTACAAATAGGAGGACAAGATTTATTTACAACTCTCTTATAAAGCTACCCAGTGAATCACACAGCTGGTATGAAAAGAAGTGCTGGTTCCAAAAAAGCTGAGTCAGAACTGCTATCCCAGAGCAACTTGCAAAAGCACAGAGGGTTGCTGTTCCCCTTCTGGGGTTCAGATTCTCTGTAGATTATAAGACTCTCTATTGTGAAAAGATTACCATGACATTTATTTTCAATCTGTTGTGAAACTAGAGTTTATCTTCCCTCTCTTCAGCCTTAAAAATACAATTTGATTTTAGTTGAAGGAAGGGATCAAACTGAAATCCTTCAAGCTGGGCAAGGAATTACTTAGCACTTGCTAAAAGTGGAACATCAGCTTCATGGGAAAGTGGTAGAGTGAAGCTGGTGAGGTCATGGCTGGAGGGAAGAATGTTCCCTTTCGGGTCCAATTCACAGAAGTGCAGTGTTGGACATAACGGAAGGAACAGAAAGCTGCTCTTCCACACCTCACCCTGTTCCTTCCAGTGGCCTTGGTAGAAAGAGCTGCTTTTGCTGACTGATCTGCAACAAAGATATTTAGGGTGCACTGTGACTTAGGGAACAGACATGAATTGTAATTCTTACTGGAGCAGAGAAATTTGGCTTGTGACGGAGTGTAATACACAGCATGCCAAGTCACAAATTCAAGAAAAGTGATACAACTCTCTCCTGTAAGGTGAAGACTCCTCTATCTTTGCTGAAGAACAGTCTTGGCTATAATAAGCAATGACCTGGATGTATTAACTGATCAAAGAGTAGCTAAACTTCCACAACAAAGCTGTCACAGCAGAAGCAAAAAATCCTCAGCTGTTATCACTTCTTTATAAAAGAAAGAGGATTTTCTAGCCATACTGGAAGAGTGTGTATAGGTTTTGTTGGTATGGAATTACTGTCAGCTTGCAAAGACAAAAATTCTAACAGGAAAAAAAAAAATCTCCATCATATCCAGACAGTTGCAGCTCTAGAAGTAGAGTCATTATTCCTCTTTTGTTACTTGTCATTATCCATCTTCTATCTACCATTTGTGGATTCCTTTTTCCAAAAGAATGTCTAAAACTTGAGTGAAAAACAAGACAAAGAGGACAAAGATATCCTTTGTTAGGACAATCTTAGTCTAGCAAATACAGATTAATTCAGGCTTCCTCCAGAAAAAAGTTTAAGTTACAAAAAAATAAACTCATTCACTGACAACTACTGAATTTGATGTGGTTTATTTAAAATGAGCTAAGAGCCAAATCACAAAGATTTTACCAGTGAAATGATCTGCAGCTACAGTTCCTTTTCATCATGGTAAATTATCACTTCAGAACAAGTCTGCAATAGCCAAGACACACTGGTTTAGAACTGTGCACTATCTTGTCCAAGGGATGAATCTGTAACTGAAATCTCATCTGTTAAATTGAACTCTGGATTAGACATAACAAACAAAACACAAATCCCCCATACGTCAAAAGCACCAGACTTAGAAAATGCAGAAAAACCCGATAATCATGAGCTGCAGCACAAACTCCTGAATTCCACTCACATTAGAAATCAGCACAGATCATGAAGCACTGTTTTCTGTCCCCGTGAGAGGGATCACAGCCCGAAGACTGGTGGGCAATGCTTTAAGAAACATGAAACTTACCAACACAAGTTTGCCCATCTGCTGCAAACTGGTATCCCTCAACACACTCACAGCGGTAGGTTCCTGGCTGGTTGTTGCAGTCTGCATTGCTGCCACACAGCCCTGGCTGCTCTGAACACTCATCAATATCTAGGGTATTAAAAGCATCTTGGTTATTACAAAAATGCATTTAATGGGGATGTCAGAAAAACAGAAACTGGGGAACTCTAGATGAAGAGTAGTCTTCTGTACTTAGGCCACAACTTGGATAGACCATACCTCTTAAGAGAGATATTAGGTGATCAGAAGCAATGATAACTATTGGGAGAGCATGGAAAGGCTTCCCCTTTCATTATCTATACATATCTGTAATCCACTGCTGCCCAACTCACAGCATCAGAGGACTGGAAGGGACAGTGTGATGCCATTGTTTTCAGTTGCAAGTTGATAAGAGGGTTGGAGTGGAAGGAGAGTTGTTCTTTGGGTTTTAAAAACCTCCCAAAATTTTTTAGCTAATAGGGATGACACATTTCGTTAGCAAACAATTTCATCTCCTGAAAACGAGTATTAGCACTGAGATTTGATTGCAAGACAAAATCCAAATACACTAGGAATACAGAGCTAGACAGAGCTGGGAAATGTAAGTCTTTTTGAACAGAAATGGATTTTCAAAGTAGATCGTGAAAAAGATTATTTCAATGAATTGCATATATCTGTGCTCTGTCTGCATGTGCATTTCCTATTTCTCATCTCCCTTGTGAACTTTTAACCTAGTTGACTCATTTTAACCAGAACTTGCATTGCAGTAAAATTCTCACAACTAAATTCCCACATGTTTTATAAAAAAGATGAACTGGATGGGAAAGATGCTTTGCAAAATAGGAAAACATACTCCTCAAGACAGTCAATCTTGCTTATTTTGATTATTGAGATACATAGCCCAGCAAACTTAAAACCAGCCTTTCAGGGCAGTTCATTTTGCTGGAATGGATAGTCCTGAGGGTCAATATACCCCAAGGAAAATAAATTCTACATTAGCTGTCATTTGGCAACAAACTGAAGTCTTCTGATACCGTAACAAACGTTTCCATCTCCACGGAAGCCAATGGAACATTCACAGAAGAAACGATTTCCAGTTCCTGGACGGCACACGGCGTTGGTGTCACAGTTATGAGTGCCAGTGTAGCAAGGATTCCGGTTAATATCAGCAGAACCATCTGGCAAGAGAGACCATATTTAGCCTTGATGACTCTGTCCAAGTAACAGCACCCAGTTAAAGCCCAGAGGGAGGCTGCTCATAACACATATTAAACAAGGAAACACTTTTTGCATCAGGAAGAAAGGGCCTTGCAGGTGATATGCAAATGATATCTTAGACACATTTAATAGCTTATTACTTATTCACAGCTTATTTAATAGCTGTATTACTTGTTACTTGTACAAAGGACTACTGAGAAAAAGAGACACAAAAACCTCTTTAAAGGACAGAAAGAAAATTCATTTTCCAGTCACTGACACTAGGCTCAAAACAAGATTCTTAACAGCTTGGTTTATTCATTTTAATTAGCAGAACTCTCTTTTGTAACAAACAAAAGTGAGCTCAGCCTGGTTTTATACTCATCTGGTGTGCATTTTTAAATTGTCTCTTAGCTGTCTTTCTGATGTTAGTGCAAGCTTGCATAGCTTATCCAAAAATATCCTCTATCATAAGCTGGCTGTAATTCAAAGATAAAATGCCATGTTTCAAGATAAACTATAGAAACTCATTTATGGTAAATCTAATTCCTCTCTTTTGCTCTCTTCTCTGACAATGCCCCCACCCCCCAAATAATAAACAGAGGAACTACAAATTAGGTAAAGATAAACAACATACTCCATGCATCCAAGTGGGAATAGATTCAAGGTGGTGTATTGAGAGTATTTCAAGGAATTAGATATAAACCCCAGTGAACTTCAAGAACAGAGCATCACTTAAATACTCTTTCTGAAACAAATTACAAATTTTCAACAGTTCCATTTCTCTCCTTCTCCAGTGGATCTAGACTGCTGCCAGATAATGAAATTAATTAGTTTAACTCATTAACACCCAGCTAGGGCAGGCTAAAAAGATGGATGTCTGCTCTTTGTTACTCACAAAAGAGAAAGATCAAAACGTGCAACTGATACGCACCGCTGATGGGGCCGATGGAATTGCTCATGGCGTAGCGCAGGATCTGCTCATCCCTGTTGTACAGGACAAACACACTGTCCACTGAGAGCTGCTGAGTGGCAGGAGCAGAGTGGGGGGCGTCGTCATGGATGCACTCCTCGAAGGAGATGGTCTGGCGCCACTGATAGGCGCCCGTGTACGTGGAAGCAACTCCATCCCTTTCTGGCTCCGTCACTGTGTACTCCCTCGAGGATGATGAGGTGATCACTAGGACATGACAGCAAACACACTGATCAGAGCAGAGACAAAAGCACACTGCCAAATGCTGTCTGTAGACCTGGGATGCAGCCTGTGTAGTGCAAATGGGGATTTCAAAACCTCCAGGCTTTGAAAGTGGATGTGTATTCCCATGCAAAGGAACAAGCACTTGAGTACATTTATGCTGTTCTCAGGTATCACAGCTTTGAGAAATGAGCCATTTGATTTATTCTGACATATTTTTAAAAATTAACTTTACTTTGTGGATTTCCAAGTAATGAAAGGAAAATTCAACTCGGCAAACTGAGATGTTCCTTTAGGTGGATTTATAAAATGCTTCTCCATGCGAAGGACAAGAGCCATCTCACCAGCCTAAACTACACCCACTTTTAGCTCATTGTAGGCTATTAGCCTTGGATTTTACCAGAGCCCTGAGGAAGCTGCATGTCTGCGAGCTCCTGTATGCTTCAAAACAGCTTTCTATATTGGGAAAAATTGTAGACAAAACTCTTCAGAAAGATCAGGGCTTGTGGATCCTCCCACCAACAGAAAGATCCTCAGAACACCACTATTTTTTGCTTGGACATCAGAACACACCTATATCAATCCAACAGGTGGCTAAAGCTGGATTTCTGCTAAGTCCATTAGATACGCCGTAGGACAGCAGAATTGCAGCTGTTTGTAAATCAATCCTGGTAAATCAAATCTAGCCTGAAGGACATCTCACTCCAGCCTCTGGACTTTACCTCCATGGGAACAGCATTTCTGCCAAGTACGCAACTGTTCTGTAGGGCAGACACTGCCCAAACTCTCAAGTTGTTCAGCAGAAGCAGAAGCTTCCTGATGCCTCCAATTCCTCCTCCTCCCAGTCCAAAACAACAGGCAAAGCACAAGTGGGTTCAGCATTGGCTACCAAACCCAGAAATTAGTGAATATAAGGCAGTGATGAGGTAACCACACCATTTTCTTCCTCTAGCAACCAAAAGTGCACCCTTGGAGAAAAGTGCAGAGTCTCCAGTATTCATGTGCACGCGGGTGCACCACAGGCTGCTTTCTCTGTGCTGCTCTTTGACAGCTGGGCTGGCTGGCCAGCAGCAACACTCCAGCCTCACTTCTTTACTTCCTGTATTGAAACACCTGTCATTTTATCCAGGAAGAGCAAAGCAAAATAAGTAAGCAAAGCAAGACTGCCCTGTAAATAGTGAAAGAAGAATGGGTTTCTTAGGAAACCTAGAATGTGTGATAAAGGAATTGAGAGAGAGGAAAGAGGAGTACTCAAGAGAAAACATAGGAAACTGATTAGTGAATTAAGAGGTAATTTTCCATTTGGTTGTTAAAATTCAGCTCAAATAATACTGATAAATGCTTGTAGAGTCATTGTAATGAAGTTTACGTGAGTGGTAAACAATGGTTTTAGTCTCAAAGATCACAGCTCACTTAATGACATTACCACAAAAAACTATATGCCAGTACAGCTCCTACTAAAGGGCTGTGGACTTATAGAGAAAACCTTTGCAACTTACACACTGCCATCAATAGCACAAAAAAAAAAGGCCAACATAAAAGGAAATTGAGAGTGTCTTGCAAACAACAGTTCCGAGAAAATTAAATTTGTATTTCTTCAATGAAAAGATAAGAAATATTTGCATTGTCCAACTCAAAATCCAACTTCTTTTGAAACCTTTTCCTAAGAGGCAAAAAGCAGCTTTCTATAAGTCAAAGGATCCTAAATACACTTGTTAAAAAGGGAATAAAAGAATGAGATTTTTTTAGTTTCTGGTTTGTACACTTTGTTATAATTTCATTCTTATGGAACCTTACCAGAACTAGAAGTGTGGTAGAGTTCAGTGTATGGCTCTATATGGACTGATGACCCAGATGGGATCTCAGGAATTCTGCCCTCCATTTCTGTGCTGATGGTAAGGTGACCATGCTCATCAATGCCACTGAACTTCTGCTTTACAAGCAGCTTCTCATTATTTTGGAGAAAAGTTACTTCTGTTTGCCGTGTAAACTCACCACCTAAAGAAAGAGAATTAGTTAAACACCAAACTTAATAGAGGTTTCCAATTCCTCCTGTTCTAACTATTGCTTCTAGTAGACAAAATATAAATTACTATTGTCTGCAAGTTTTGATGTAGCAGAATTGCTAACGTCTTGTGGTTCTAATGAAATAACTTTCACAGGTATACTGATAATATACTTGGATGCTGCAAGCAAATTTTTAAAGCACTGAACATGATAAATCACAAATAAACCTGAGGCAGCAGGGTTTTATTAAATTTAAAAGGAAGTTCTGACTAAGATAATAGCAGTAGGCCTTATCCTACCATTTAAAAGGACATTTTAGAGAAAATTTCCATTAGGAGTACAGAGATTTAAAAAAAAAAAAAAAATTCAAGTCCAATATGTCTGTTTCCAGCTCAAAACCAAGTGAAATGTATGTTGTAAATTCCAGAACAAGCTTCAAACGTACCAAATCCAAGAAAATCCCAAACCAAAAAGCTGTGTTCAACTAAATTCATATTACATGTCTGTAAAAGATCAAATTTTAAAAAGAAACACATGTTCTCCTAGAACAGATTGAATCTACAGCTTGAATTCAGAGCAGCACAACCAGCCAGATTTGGCCTTAATTATGAAAAGCTCGAATTGTGAGCAGGGGTTTCCCTCAAACTAGCTAACAGGGTCATTTGCATGTCATGCAGCAGCTGTTTCTGTAAAGTGTTTCAGACCCTCAGGAGGTCAGATTATCGTTTCTCCGTTGCTCTGTTGGTACAATCAGGCAAATATCATGTTAAATCTCTTGAAGATGTAGGAGAAGCTTTTTTTAGTAGCTATGTACATTCTATACATTCTAGTAACAACCTTACCCCCCCCGCCAAAAGATCTTTCAAATAATCTCTTTCTTAAACAGAAACTGGCCAAATCAATCTTCTCTCTAACACACTTAGTTCTTGTACACTGACAGTAAATTTAAAGGTGCATTGTTTATATATTATAAACACAAAAAATGGTGAGAAATTTGATCACAAAAAACCAATTTGCAGCTCAGAATAGATATGTGCTTTCACCTTATATTGCTTCCAAATACATGTTTCTTTTCTATCAAGACAGAGAAAAGCACAGCCATTTTGAACATTATTTTAATTTAGAAGTTACCAGTAATGCTGAATCCATTTTTATATCCTTGCTGTTCCACAGCAAACATCCATCCTATGATACCTCCAATAGAGGCAAGAGGTAGTAAAGAATACCCCAAAGTCTCTGGGATTGTGCTGATAGCAGTGTAGGCACGCCCTTGGTTCATCACAACATAGGAGTGGAGATCAGTGTTCTCAAATGTAACTGGAACGGGGTTGTTTCCTACAAAGATTCTTCCTCTGACCTTGCCGTTGACTCTCTGAGGAGAACCTGGCAAATCAATACAAAGCATGAGAACAAGATAACAGCACTCTCATACTCTCCAAGGAACATGTCCAGAGTGTTCACAATGTTCAGTGTTGAAACAAACGGCAAACACTCACAGAGTTCAGACAAGAAATTGCCATGTGTTCACTTGCTTGTGTAGGTACGTGCATGTGTATTGTCTTATGTGGATGATTAAATGTCCAAATTTACCTGAAGAGATGCCCTTTATCCTCACTGAAAGCTCTGTCTGCAAGGATAAATTCCTAACACTGTTACAGGATAGCTGACAGTAAGTGGCAGACAGAAACTTCTTGAGATGACACTTTTTATCAATACGCACTGAATGCAAATTTGTTCATTCCCTATTAGGAGACTAATGCCATTAAGCATTAGAATAATTGACCAATTATTCTAACCTCTTACATTTCTTGGCTCTGAACTATTGGCCATTTTGAAGACTGTCAGTGTTACACAGAAATAACTATTTTGGATTGCTAATTTTCTCCTGTATGTAGTTTCCTACACGGAAGTTTAAATTTCATTATCATCAGATCCTTCTTTTCTTTCTATGGAAAATCCAATTTTATGCACCGAAAGCTAAGTATTAGGTTTTGCTTTCCTGGTTTATAAAACGGTCTTACAGTAAACTATTTGAGTTGTTGAAACGCATCTGTACTCTGAGCCAAATCACTATGAGGATTACAAGTGTATACATAAGAAATTCCTTTATGGATTTTACACGGGAACAAAGTTTAAATGGGTATTTAACAGAAATCTGGCAAATCACCCTTTAGTAAAGCAGCTTAAGCGTCACAGTGGAGTCATGCTCTTTGGTTAGAAGATCAAAGTTAATTTGTTCATCAC
Organism: Cisticola juncidis; assembly: GCA_013400215.1. Classification (NCBI taxonomy): domain Eukaryota; kingdom Metazoa; phylum Chordata; class Aves; order Passeriformes; family Cisticolidae; genus Cisticola; species Cisticola juncidis. The sequence goes on along the minus strand of VXBR01009377.1, from coordinate 760,405 downwards.
TTTGAAATGTCCATTTCTAGAGTGAGGACCATATCAGATGATAACATGTTGGAACTTCATGACTAGTGCTAGGAAATACCACTGCATGTTATGCTTTCTTTTGAATAATGTCAGTTACAGAAGTATATTTTTTCTAGACAGTCACATTAAAATGCATAAAGCAGATAACCGATCACTCAAAATAATAATTTGCTTCACTCAAAAAACCATTTAAAAAAGTAGAGTTCACTGATTCAAATGTTTTTCATCATATCTCAGTGATAAATTTTTCAAAAGGTTTTTTGTCAGGTCTCTTTTGGAATTGAATAGAGGTCACCTCATTCGAGAATGCCATATGTAATTGTTGCTTATGTATCTAGGTTTCAAACCAGTTACCTTCTGCTACACACTGTCTGCCATTTCCTTTGTAGCCAGCAATACAACTGCAACAAAACCCGTTGGGATAATCCTTGCAAATGGCGTGAACAGAGCACTGGTGACGGTTGTTAGCACAGGTCTGCTGGACATCTGTGTGGTAGCGAAACACTGGAAAATAAGACCAGACATTTATATTACATGTAATTGCTGGGGTATTCATATGTCCCTGGATTAAAAGTTTTAAAGTATCTTGAGACTCGCTTGACGAGCTTTTCATTTTCTCTTTAAGGAAAATGAACTATTGCAATTGATATTGGCTAACCTTGCAATGTGCAAATAACTTTCTACTATTTTGCAGAAAACGTCAGGGCTTCAGCTGTTTAATTATATAGCTAGAAAACAGTTTAATTCTATTGACTTCAGCAGATCTATATTAACACAGATCAGTCAAAATTCCTGTCAAAGCTAAACACACAATAATTTTAATTTGTCCTTGCTTCCGAATCAAAACAAAAAGGGGACTTTCCATCTTTAGAACAAAACACATCAGTACAGTACTGAGTACCATGCAGCAACTGATGCCCCCTGTAATCCTAACTGCTTCACCCTGTTACTTAATGGAGATAGCAATTCTCACCTGCTTCAATTAACATCTGGGCAGTCAGTCACACCACTCTGAAATTTCTAGAAACGCTTCATTAGAACTTAGAATTGCTAATTCAAACCTTCTAAGCCTTGAGGCCATGAAATCATAGCCAAAAAAATTTGACAGCTTCTATTCCCAAACTTTATTAAATCACCTGTGTTCAGTAACACATCTGAGAAAGATCTGTGAGCTTGACCAGGGAACTAGTTTACTAGACTGGCAAGAACTGCATCTGAGGTGACATCCAAATTAATTACCTCAATGAATAACGCAAAATTATGACATGTGTCCAGATGTTTCAGACATGAAGCTGAAAAGAAGGAAACATTGTTTCTTTCGTAATTCAATTTCTTTCACACTCTCTTTTTTGCAGCCTGTCCATGTTAGAAGAAGGTGAATTGTACAAAAGACCTTACCTATTCCAGTTTCATCAAATTCTTCCACATCTATGACTTGAGGTGGCTGTGGGGGGAACTGCTGGATCCGAAACTGGCGAGGTGGAGCTTTTGCTGTCGGGAAATTTTGAGGACTGTAAAAAGACTCAGTTGAAGGTGTTCCTGTTACATCTTGGTATGAAGTCAGAAAGTCTTCTGCAGCTAATCGAGGAACACTGTATGTGACAAGGTGCTGATCCTCTTCTGTGCTGTCTGTACTACTTGTACTATACTGCTGGGTTATTTCAGTGGAACCATAGTCAGACATAAAGGGCTTAGAAGTCATCTCCTGGTCTTCTTCGCTGGGCTCTATGCTCTCCAAAATATTGCTGATTTTGGCAGGCACAATGCTGTCAGATGAGCTACCAATCTCAAACACCCAGACGCCCTGCTTCCCAGCATTGCTGCTTCTGTCAAAGAGAAGCACATGCCAAGTAAAGCAAGTTGTGTGCTATTTGTAGCCTGCACATAATGTTATCCTTCACTAACAAGTGTCAGGACAAAACTGTCTAATTATCTTATCTACATTACATACTTACCTACAGGTACAGTTTATTCAGCTGTAGAACATCCCTGACAGTTTGGGTAACAATATTTTTTTCTCCTCACCCAGAGCTCTGTTGAGAATTTCCAGTTTTCTTGTCTCCAAAGTGGTGGGAACAGAAGGAGATTTTAGGGCCACAAAGATCTTGCTACCACTTACTAAAACCTTAACTCATTCCCTTTCGTCCTTGTTCACTTTTTCTTTCAAAAACACAAACACACAAAAACAACCTGCCTAAGATAGATTATAAAAAGTTGAAGCCTAAGTGGTACTATTTATATAAGAACTAAGTATACAGGAGTTCCTACCATATGGGAATATGGACTTTTTACATATTAAACCAAAGTCCTCAAGGGGGTGGATATTTATCCGTGGCAGATCTTGTGATTTCTCATGCAACAGCTAATGGGATCTTATTAGTTCTCATTGATTCATGCAGCAATTAAGAAAACCATGGAACTCTGATGTTTTCTTGAGGAGTTTAAACAAAGAAAAAAGCATACTTGTACAGGTTTCTAATGCTGTCTTCATCATTAGCAATGACATTGTAGGATCCTGGCTTTTCCCAGAAGTAGTAGTTTGTAGAGGCTTGACTAAAGCCAACCATAGCAGGAATATTTTCATCACCATTCTTGGAGTATGTGCTATAGAACTGCAAGCTATCTTCTGGATAAAGGAAAATAGCATAGGAACTGGAATCAGAAGAGGCTAAGACAGCCTGGAATGTGTTTCTCTGTGGAAAAAAAATACACATTTACTCACATAAAAATTGTCAAGAAAGACAGTAATTTTCTTGTACTCACACTTAAACACAAAATGAAAATCAGAATTCACATGAAAAAGAAAACATTACCAAAAGTTAATTAAATCTGTAAGAAATAGTCAGATAGGCTGCCCAAAGCATATGATTATTAAGTTCTGTAATGCTATAGGATGCTATTTCTTTTCCCTAAAATAACAGAAGTGATGTGCTAGACTAAATAAAAAGTTCTGTAATCAAAATGTTTAAAGTTGAAGTTTCGTGTTGCTCAAGTCTTTTCCCACAGGAACACTCCTGCCTACTGTAAGAACCACTGGGACAGCACCTCAGCCATCAGGTGTTCATCGCTACCAGGGTGCAGAATTGTTACTATAAACACAATGTTTGTGCCAAGTTCAGCAAAAGAAATCAGTTGTTGACATAAAAAGATGTGCTAAGAAACAGTAATATTCTCATCAACTTTGATAATCATGGTGTACAAAGTTACATATCCTTGCAGGATAGTACCTGAATGGTTTAAAAAGGGGAAAATGATTTGTGAATAATAATAAAAATAACCTCTAACTGTTTCTTAATCCAATACTAGCTACAAAAAATGAGCTTTTTCTGAATGTAATATCATCTGTCCAAAATTGGCTTAAGATCCTACTAGTCCATAAAGTTATCTGATTGTACATAGTTTGATGTCAAAATGACTTAAGAGTCTGCTGAAAAATGCAAGCCAGCAGGATTACATTGCAGAGGGAGGTCAGGATATTCTAGTTCAGTTGTTATCACAACACATGTAACATTCAAAGTAAGAGTCATTAGGAAACAAAGTGAAATCAGCTATGTAGTTTCAAGCACTATCTTTTGAATTAGTTAAACATTAGTAAAATACATCTTGAGTAAAAGTTCTGAGAACTCCAATTTTGCTACAGCCTTTTAAATGATAATACACATTCTTAGGTCTGCAGAATTCATTTAAACACAAAGAACTTCAGGTCTTCAAAGCAAAAGGTTACAGTGTTACACTTTAGCTGAGCATGTGTCCAACATGACTTAAAGCTCTGATTAACATTCACCTTTTCTTCCAAAGCATGATCTTCTCCTGGTGCCTGGAAAGGAGCCACAAGCTTCCAGGTAACAATAACAACACTGCTGGGATCAAAAGCAGTCTCGGGAAAACCTCTGTTGATATAATCTGATGCAAGTTGCAAGACATCTGAGGATGAATCTTCTCTGTAATACACATTTCCACGTCCATCTGTTGTGTCCAGGTCAGCCATAAAAGGAGCAATAGCCCCAAAACTCACTGGGAATTGACCAAGGTATTTTTCTTCACTTGAGGGTTCATTCACTGCAATAATCCCATTAGTGGTAACCTAATAAAAAGATGAAAGTTATAACACAAATACTGTTCATACAATTGTCTCCCACACAGGTGCTCCAGACCACATTTTATTCCAAAAGAAATTTAATCAAAAGTTAATTTTGTATTTAAAAAGTAACTGTGTTTTTTTAAAGTGTTTGTTTTTCATCCCATATCAGGAGTCCTGAGATTTCAGTTGCCCAAAATAAGAGGTCAGCTTCACTGATAGAGCAGCCTTTTATTCTTAGATAAAGATTTTAGCTGTTTAAATTTCAGACACCTATTGTCTCTTCTAACAAGGATGTACATACCCTTCCTACCAATGCTTCAGATGCTGATAGAATTTCTGAGCAAAGAACTAATTCACACACACATGGTAGCCCAAAAAAACCCTGCTCCATGCTTATATATTGTAGTAGCCTGGGTAAAAGTCTTTTGGGAAGACATACAGATTTCTCTTTGCCTGGCCAGGAGTGCTTTAGTTTTACTTCACTACAAGCACTCTCCTAGGAACTTCTCTGCTATTGTGCAAGGTTAACAACAACAAGCTGCTGCCCACTCTTAAGACATATTATGAGCACAAAGCACAGTCTAATACCAGAGGCTATAGAGTCTAGGAGACAGGATTTCCACAGCAGATATAGGCCACCCTATAAATTCCTTTACAGCTGAGTGCTCTGACACAGTCTGATAGGAAAATGGGTCTAATACTTGAAGGGGGTGGGGGAAGGAATTTGCATACAGAAGTGAAACTCTTTGTCTGCAAACACATAGGTACTGGCTCAGGGAGATTCAACCCATTTGTGAGATGAGGATTCACAGCCAGCCACCTCTGACTAAAACTGAGATGAATACATACCTACAGGAAGCTGCTAGGGCATATCCAGGTGTCACAGAAACTCCACTGGCAAACCAGAGCTGGCTCTCACACACAGTGAGCAAGAACACAGGTGTCAGGCCTTGAGGCAGTGCACAAAGTGCTCACACACAGCTTTTGTGCTGGGCCCTTCCACCAGCTGTGTTTGGCACTGACTCAGGCACATAAAAATCCACTTCCAAGTCTTGGACTACCTGATAACAGGGCACATCTGACTACCTGTAGGCAGCCAGATACTTACTCTAGAGCTGCTGCCACAGGCACAGGGAACTCTACAGGGGACAGAGATCCCAGAACTGTCCCTATACACTATGAAATTAAACCTGCAATCTCCCACAGATTTATCTCACTTGCAGGCAGTCTTGTGGGCCCAAGAAGAACAAACTGTTGCTGGATCTTTTCACACAGTCAAGATACTGTCAACATGATAAAATCTTTATAAATGCCTAGAAGTGGGTCAGAATGGCCACTGACTCAGACTGCAAGACCACCTAGCCCAGTGGCCTGTCCCCAGCTGTATCCGCTAGCTTAGAGGTTCAGCAAAACAAGAGGACATGCTCATACTTCTCCAGTGAGCCTCCAACTGCATCCACTTCAAGGGATTCCCTGTGGTTTGGCTGTTTTTCACCTCAGTGGATCTCCTTCACTTATTTGTTGAGTCTTCCCTTAACACATATAAACCCTATGCATCCACAAAATCCCTTAAAAAGAACTCCACAAATTTGTGACTCATATCTTCAGGTCTCTCCTACTTTTGTTTGCTTTCAGTCTGGCTCCCAGCTTCATTTGATGATCCTAATTTTTGTATTGGAACATACAAAAATTCTACCCAGCCTCTCCCACTATGTAATTTCTCCTCCAGAATGAAGATCCCCCAGTCTACCCATGCACTCCCTGTCTAAGAGCTGTTCTCCATCTTTCATCACTCTTATTGTCTCCACATATTTCTTCACCCATTTCCACTCTATAAATTTGTAAACAAGGTGGCTAGTAAGAGGCCATACATGTTCTTCACAGAGAAATTAATGTCTGTGCAAGCCCATCAAGAATGCTGGCTGTAAGTGCCTTGGCAACATCTTTAAAATCTGGACCACCACTGCTTCTACATACAGTAAATAAAAAAAGCGTGGTATGAGAATTCATGATATAAATCACTCCTCCAAAAGAAAACCTATACCTTTAACTCTCCTTTGTCTGTCCAGAGGGTCAGAGCATGTCCCCTGCCACAGGCCACTGGTCAGTCAGCTTGGTGTATAACTGGATAATCATAATAATGGCTTATCACAAACCATTAGCTAAACTTAGCAAATAGTTCCCACAGTATATCAGAATTTATTTTAAAAGTGACTTGACATATGCTGACTGCATTTTCTGCAGATGTATAATTTCATTAGCAGCTAGAGTGTAAAATACTAAAACCTTAAGATCATGTAAAAAAATAGGTGAGCTGGCTTTATGCATGAACAGCATATCTAAGGTAGATAAGCAGTAAATACTCTGTGGAAACACATTGGGAAAGCAGGTCATGTTAGAAAGGGGAAGAAGAAGCTAAATATTGTGATAATTTTTACACCATTTATTCATTACTTGACAGTGGCCACAGATCCTAACGTGAACTATGAATCTGAGGAATAAAAAACTAAAAAGACAGCATGGGTTACCTCAGCACAGACCTTACAACCGGAGTCAGACATGTAAGAGAAATCTAGTCCAGGAAAGTTCCCAGATCTCCTACAACATCTGTACACTAGAAAATGCTTCATGTTCCTGTAAAGATAAGCTAAAACATGACCTGAAAATTAAAACCCACCAATTACACTATACCACTGGAAGACAGGATAGAGAATGGTGGACTTTACAGTCTGTTTGCTAAGACCTTTTAGCAGAGATGCACTCCCTCTTTAAAGTAATAAATTTAGTGCAAGTTAAAAGTTTTCCTTCTTTCTTACATTTTTTGTACACAAACAACCCTACTCTCACCTAAATCCTCTTGTGACAGATGACTGGTGTTTGAAGTATTTTAAACAAATTCCAAGTTCTTCATCAGATTTGGCATGTGCAGATTTTGTGGCTTCATGATCCCCCATTTACAGCAGAGATTAAAACAGCATTAAGAGAAAATACAATCACGACTAGTTAATACTGCAGAATAAAGCAGAAGCCAGAAGAAATGGCCCTCCTCTTTTCACCTCTTAATGACATGCATCTAGGTATTCCTCTCCTATTTGCTAAAAACTTGAATGAAAGAAGTAGTTTTATTAAGGAGATGCAAACCCCATTTTTAAAAGAACGTTTTAAAGTGAGACGGTTCAGTTTTAAATATTAAGAGAATGTTTCTATAACCCACAAAACATTTGCAAGACATAACATGAAAATAAGTGAACAAGCTGATCACTTTGTGCAGTGATTTTAAGGCAAAAAAAAAGAAAAAAGAAATACATCGATAATGAAATGTTTTTAGGTTTCAGATATAACAATACGTTTATATTGACAGACACAGTGAATACTCCTTTAACTTCACTCTGCTTCTTTCAAGATCATAAATATAGGTTTAAGTGTGAATCCCCAAAAAGAGAAGTAATTTCGGGTAAGTCCTGGGTTTCATCAAAGCATCGTTCCTGTCAAAAGGGAAAGGAGGGGGAAAAGAGGCCTCAGGTGGGCGTTGTCTAAAGACCAGCTTTACAGTACATCTTTCCTTTTAGGGTATAACACTATTTAAATTGTCAGGAACTAACATAGATGTATTTTTAGCATGTTAAACTTCTGGATTACACACATACCTAACATACATTTGTGGTTTGTAGCAGAACCAATAACACACACACGCAATTTTAGTTTCACCTTGAAAACTAAGTGAGAAGAGGAATGCAAAGAAAAGAAGTACTTCTATTATAAGAAATGTTATATCTGTGTGTATAACAAAAAATTAAAGCTTCTAACAAATGAGGTACTTTTTCCCTGTTCAGTGACTAGGCATTTTATAGACTTGAGTATTTCTGCATAAAAAAGTTAAGAAAATTTGAATTTATTTTTATAATGAAGTGACAGTTGATTTAAGGCAGCAAAGCTTTCTAATACAAACATGACCAACTGTTAATTCTAAGAAGTTAATAAAAGTAAGGATTAAAAATATTGAACCAAGCTTGCACTAGAGGATTCTCAATTCTTTCCTAATCTTTTCATTTTTCCAACACCAGTGAGTTTTAGTGTAAACTGGAAAAGTCTTAATAAAAGCATGCTATTAAAACAAATAGAATAGCATGGGTTAGTGATAGGGTTCAATGCTATAAATCTTACATACAAAAGCACTGTATTGAAGACTACAATATGTGAAAGTCTGTTTCCACTTATATGAAATAAAAGTGCTCTCTACAGTCTATGAATAAAGGTTTTGTTGCCAGGGATTTTATGACAAGTTGGTACTAAACAATCACTTCACAGAATGCTTTGTCTTTCTGTTCATGTACAGCTAACTTAAGCTACTCACCTTCTCAACTGTTAAACAAGACAGAAAGAGAATCCACATAAAATTGCTACATAAAATTATGTGCACTAAATGTTAATTGTATCAGCTGGATAATATTTACTACCAACACATTGGAAACTCCAGCCAAGCAAGACCATAGAGCTTCATATACACATTGCAAATATACAATAAAAATGTGTAATGTGAAAATGCATTAAAAACTGCTCAGTACATTTCCTTAACAGGTATGCTTCTCCTCTTCCCATCCCCATGAAGTTTGTACTGTGCTTCTGTTCTGCAATACTTGTGCCAGATTCAGGGCAAGAAAAAGCCTCTGCACAGTGTATAGACTGATACTGAAATGCCATTCATTAAAATTGCCCATCCTTAGTACTGAGTAAGGCTGGCAGAGCCCTGGAAGTGATTTGGAAATAGACTCTATATGGGTATTCTTTCAGGCAAAAACTAATTAGAACTGTTCCTGTTTGAGGGCGGGGCAAGTGGGCTCGGCAGGATCACTGAACTGAAGAAACCTAGACTGGTTAATCAATTTACTGCCCTTTGAAAACTCTGTCCCATCTCTGTCGCTTACCTGACATGTCGCTTGTTATCTTTGCTTCTCAGAGGCAGAATATACAACCCACTATCTTTCAAGAATATGTTTGTGCTTTAGAAAGTGTATTTTTTACTTGGGTTGACTAATCAGTGACCAAATTAAAGTACAGAAGGCAAGACAATGAACTCAGGCTCGAACTGAAGTCTGAACTACACCAAATACTTCACCTCAGCCAGCTTCAGTGAACAACATCCATTTTCCACACAAGCATAACGAGAATCCCTCAAAATTTTAGATTTCAGATATGACTTCAAGATTTATCTAAGTAGTGACAGTATGGACAATGAGAAGGAGTGTAACACAAGGCTCAGCACTAATGTAACTCCGTGTAGCACAAGCAAGTTTCATGTGTATTCACCTTCAGTGAATACACATGAAACAAGTGACTCAAGTGCATGGGAACCACATCAAATTTTGAATGACCACAATTTTTTTCACACGGAGCTCTAGTTTCCCAAGTGTCTCCATGCAGATTAATCCACCGAGCTGCATCTTAGATCCATGATACTAAACCACACTGCTTTATCTGGACAGGGAGGTGAGATGTAGTTTACCAGATTAATGCACTAAACACATTGTCCCTTCCCTACCAAAACCTTTCTAAACACACTACTCAGCATGTTCAATTGCTAGCCCAGATGGAGCTTCAGGGGAAAAAAGGCAATGGAAAAATGTTCTGAAGATATGCTGCCATTTTGAAGCTTTCCTTATGGCTGCTTTTGAGCAGCTCTGCTCCAGACATTCTGTTTTCAATCCCACCTCCAAACACTGAACACCCTCCATCAGCTATAAACATGCACACACGACTCTGAGATGCAGATTCAGCTGTGAGACTCTCACACAAGGCTGAGATGTGCTTGCAAGCCAAAGCCTGCAATTACTATAGATATGGACTTCCTCCACCCAAGAGACCCTCAAAGCAATGAACGTCTGATAGTGCCCAAGACATTAAGGAACAGAAAGCTCTCCCAGTGCTTAGAGGCGCATGTCTCAGATACGTTACGCTGCTGGTTAGACACCCCGTTTCAGTTCTGTGACTCTGGCATGCCGAAACACACCAAACAGACCTCAGCGAGGATGTTTCTGAGCTGAACACTCTGTATGAGCGTAGAAAATGTCTGGGGATGGCATTCACTCTGGCTAATCGATTGCATTTTCTTTACGCTCCTACTATCTGTTGCCCTGTCTCCCAGCGGAGGCTGTGCGCCTCGAAGAATCTGCCCCGGCCACAGTGTGAGCAGGGAATTAACACGGCCCCGATACCTGACTGAACACAACTGGAACATTTGAGCTCTTTGCTCTTCCGACCTCTGACCTCAGCAGTCACACAAACCCACACGGAACCCACACGGAATCCACAAGCACCACTGCGCACCCACCCAAAGCTCCCAGGAGCGGTTCGGACCCGCCGGCAGCCGAAGGGGGCCCCACACTCACATAGAGGGAGCGGACTGCCGCGCCGTAGAAGCGCAGCGCCGTGCTCAGCTCCAGCGCCGCCGAGTGCACATCGTCCCCGGGCTCCAGCGCGGCATCGCCGCGGTCCTCACCGTGCGGCAGCAGCGCCAGCTGCTCTGCAGGCAGCGCCAGCACGGGCAGCGCCAGCGCCAGCAGCGCCCAGCGCGGACAGCTCGGCGGGGCGCGCATCCCGANTCGGCCCGGGGGATCGCTCCCGGCCCGGGGGGCTCGCTCCCGGTCCGGGGCTTCGCCAGCGGGAGAAAAGCGGCGCCCGCGCAGCCCCAGGGACCGAGCCTCGGGAGCGCTCTGGGGGCGAGGGGATGGGGACGCTCAGCCGCTTTCGGGGTCGGTGTCGCTTGAGCGGAGCGAAATTCGGGAAGCTAAGTCGGTGCGGGGTCGTAGGCAGCCGGCAGATGCTTTCAAAGCACCGCGGCTCTCCGCCAGGGCCAGTGGGGTTTCTGAGTTTGGAAAATGTGTGTTCAAAGTGACTCCAGCAGCTGCAGTACTTCCCACCAGCCAGCGCACCGAGACCGAATACCAAAATCAACATGAAACAAAAATCTGAATCAACATGCTGTCTTCTGAAACAATTTTGATACCCAGGTGCTCATTGTTGGGAGAAATGAATAAATACATTGGAACGCGTTTCATAAGTTAACACCATCCATGTCAGAATTGCATTGCGTTGTAAAACAAAAACAAACAAACAAACAAACAAACAAAAAATCTGCAAACAAAAATTACTGATGATATGAAATACAGAGAAAATAAATATGGTATTTATAAATATATTTCTTTTGACTATTGCTTCTTGTTTTATAGTGTAGTCCTGCTCCCTAGGAATACTCAGAAGCAGCTGAAGAATGGTTATATTTCATATGTTTTTCCTAAAGGTTCCAAGTGAGGACAGCGGTGTTTAAGGATTAAATCTTGGCCAGTAAAGTATATGCTGTGATATGTCCAAAGAATGTTTACAGAAGATAATCACCCCTGGAAGGCCAGCCAAAATGCTACCTACATGCTTTTTGCATGGCTTTTTACTTTTCTTTAAATGCTTGGTTCTTTTTTATATCTCTCTCTCTCTCTCTCTCTCTTTTTTGTTTTTTTTTGGTTTTTTTTTGTTTTGTTTTGTTTTGTTTTGTTTCATGTAAGAAGGAGTGATTTTGCATTTGGCAAATTGCAAGAGCACAAGACATTCCTGGGTCGATCTAGAACTGTGCCAGCCTAAAGGAGAAACGCATCTAATCACCGTTATCACAAGCAACTATTTACTATTAGGTTCTATTTGTCAGTGAAAACAGTCACTGAGACAAAGTAGCATGAAGGTCTGGGAGAAAGATGAGTCTGCTGTGCTTGAGTTCTTGCTGTACTTTCACCTGCAACTTCCCTCCATATTTTCAGAGCCTCTAAGACAGTAACTGGTGGATTCATATATACCCAGGAATATGTGGCTAACCACTGCTACAAGAGCAGCCTTTTGGCTGGATCACCACCATGTCTGGGCATAGACATTCCCACAAAGATGACTCAATATCTAGCCAAGGTATCTTTCTCCTCATTTGACAAATCAATACTTAACCACAAGCCAACTGTAGCTTCTTACCCATGTTAAATGTGTGCACTAGCATATCACCAGCTCCCTTCACCACAAAATCATCTCCTATCACAAACCTGCCACCCCAGCATAAACCTATTTCCAAGTTTGCAGAACCTAAAGGTTGTTTTGCTTGTGCAACACAACTCCATAGCAAAGAGAAAGCCTAAATTAACCCCCATTTTTAACACAGAACTTCATATACACATTCACAAGAGCATAATTTCTGTTAGGCTTAATGTTTTCCACAGCGACGTTTACTACAACAGTAAGACTCAACAAAAGGAAGCTATAAGAAAAACACGAAGAAAACTCTCAGGGGGTAACATTTTCCTGTCAGATTCACATGATTTCTTAGTATTACGTCCAGAATTTGAAGGACAAGAACCATTGGGAACCTAGAAACTTAGTGTAGAAAACTTGAAATAGACTTGAAAGCTCAAGAGTTAAATATCTTCATCTGCATGTTTAAAACATGGGGTAATAGCCATGTTAGGGTAAACCCTTTGTCCATTAGTCAGCATATTGAGATTGTTTAGTCTATACTTACCTTAAGAGGATTGCAATGTTTCTGTTGTAATTGCAAGTTTATCTTCTATACAGCTCCCACTGTGAGGAGTATTAAGGATTGTTAGTTCTAAGACAAGAAAATAAGTTTCCAGTTGTCCTTTCTAGCATCTTCAGTAAGGACCTAAAAAGGGAATGGAAAAGCATGTTTACTTATGTTGTAATTAATTGGGAGACATATTTTGCTAATTCCAACCACAATGGAGAATGCAAAAGACTTCAGCAAGATTTAAGAATGTAAGGAAAGTGTTTAAATGCAAACTGGAATGTCACAATTGCAGATCTTTCAGAAGGTCTTTCATAGCTGGTAAATACCAACAACTCCACATTTTCATTGGATATTAAATCAGATATGGCAGCACTTTACAAAGCAACAGTATTCCCTGAGCATCCACTGAGATCCTGTACAACAAATGACCTGGGTTTATTTTGTTACAAGGAGGTGACATTTTCCAAAGGTGTAAAATGACACTGCTTTTCCAGAGATTGCTTGTGAGATCAGAGTTGTCACCGAAAATTCAACACTGGAGAGAATTCAGACTGAAACAAAACCAAAACAAAACAACAATGACAATAAAAAACCCAAACAAGCAAACAAACAAAGAAACAAACAAAAAATCAGAGGACAAAAGGAAATTACAAGAAATTGCTAAAGAACTGGATATGTGTACTTGATTAAATGATAATGGAGATTTGGTTAAGATCATGCTTCAAAGATATGGAGCATCTTCAACTCAAATTTGTGAAGAGTGGTACCAAACAGATGGAGGAATCAAATGGATGATTTTGAGGATTACAAGTAACTTGGACATTGAAATAATAAAAAAAAATTACTACAGAAACCATGTAACAGCAAACACTTCCTTACCCTGGGGTCTATTTTCAGATGAATCATAGATAAGGCATAGTGGAAGCAGAAAAATAGAAATCTTTGAGAAGTCAACACTAGGTTGATCAGACCACTAAACAATAGACTTTAAGGAATAATTCTGCATTTAACAATGAATTGAGACAGTCCAAGAGATTTGAGTTTCTGTGTTCTTATAGTGCTAAAATAGCTCACAGATATACACACACATATATTTGAGAATTTCACTGCCTAAATGTGAGGAGATTTGAAAAACTGGGTACAGATATGGAGAAGCTTGACCTTCTCAAGCTCCTCTCCAGGTTTCATTAACAGAGGAAACTGAGCTAGTGTTGCCTTTTTGCTGGCATGACTGGAGTAAGGAAAGTAATGGCCTGGGCCTCCCATGATGATGTTCTGCTGTCAAATGACAACAAAGCATTTCAGCGGATGGATCAAAGGACAGAGTAACCATGTGGTAATAAACTGGAGAGAACTGAGTATTTGGGATACTGTCAGGAAAGAACAGTACTGAGGTCTGCTGAGAAGAAGCATTTTTTTGAGAGACAAGGTCATGGGAATCAGAGAGTCAGAAGCAAAGGCAAGGCTCACAGGAAGATCATGGAGTGCACATCATAAATTTAAATCACTCTTAGAACTTAATGTTCATTGTTCACTAGAGTGGAATGATGAGATTCCTTCTGTAACTCTACATGAGCCAGTATCACCAGGGAGGGCACATAAGTGTGGAGCATCTCCCCCCAAAAAAAGAGTATTTTGTAGCAGAACTCTCTACAGAAAGAAACTGAGGCACTCTTAGATGCTTTTGAGAAGAGGTTCACATGAGTGGTGATATTCTATCTTGACCTCTATATGAGGGCAGAGTATAGAAAACTGTAGAATCCCTTCTTCTTCTCTCATGCAGAGCTATTGCAGGGCAAAAAAAAGGGCAGTAATATTGCAGGACAATCTCCTTGGAAACTCATATCCTCTTCTGGAGAACAGCTGGGCAAGAACAGGAATGTGCTAACACTTGGCCAGTGACCTGCTCAGTGCAGGAGAGATATGCTGCTGTGATATAATGGTACCCAGCACCATCAGATTCCTGCCCTGGAGCAGGGCAAGGAGCATGGGAAAAACAGAAGTTCATAGACCTTTCCTAGGTCTGGTGCTAGGAGACACTTTGTATTTCTGGGGTTGCCTTAATTTATTTCTATCTCTCATTATTAGAGCTGGTAAGTGTATTTACAGGGGACAGGAAAAAACCTCAAAGGGGAAGTTATGCTTGTACAGAATCATGAACAATTTTTTATCACAAATTAAAATTTAGGAAAAATTAGATGGAAAATGGAACAGAAAAATATCAGCATTGTAAAATGGCTAGACAGAAAAAAAGTAGCTTTAAAATCCTCCCATCTGACATGTAGCCATATGAAAAACAATACTTTTTTAATACAGATATATTTTCAAAATATCCTTCTTTCATCCTAATATTTGATCTCTTTCTAGAACAGATTCTCTAATCCAGTAAGAATTCTAGAACCTCTCTGTAGTAAGAGACAGTTGTAATAGGACCAGAGGATATACAATTAGTTTTCTATTTAAATTTTCAGCTCAGCACTAACAACTATACCTACTCTAAGTCTCAGTGTTTTTTTATTATCTAAAAGATTTTGCTTTGTGCCATAGAAGTCTCCAAACAGACAACAAAAAATTACTTCAGAGTTTTAAAAAACACAGTGAAGACAGGAAGACAAAATATATGCTCATTTTCTCATACACATAGAAAACAGCTACAATATGAAGGAACATTGTTTTTTAAACAATGGGGATGGAACATGGAAAACCAATTTGAATGGGACAGGAAGACAGCTATGGAAAAGGTATCATTTATTGCCTATCTTCTCCAAGACTAAAAAAATAATTCCTCTGACCCACTGATGATTGTGTCAGATTTCAGAACAAAGACATTACACACAGGGAAAATCCATTTCCTTGTAGTCCAGCAAAGAGATGGTATTTAGTGCATCTCAAGTTAAACCATTGCTTCAGATTGAATATGCTCCCAAACCAAAAGCAGTGATAAATGTTTTGTTCTCTTTTACATGGCATCCAGATTTGGACTGTGAATTTCAGGTGCAGATGTAACACATGAAAAAAAAGATGTCACATTGAGTCTCAACAGCACAGCTTCTAGATGACAATCAGAAAGAAAAGACAGGCTAAGCACTGATCTGATGCTTGTGATGTCTGGAAATTCACTAACAAATTATTACATCCCCAACTTTTCTACAAACATTCAGAAGGGCTAATGAAGTCTGAAACACCGACTCGGTCTCTCCTGAGACTGCCAAGCTACTCTCTCACATCAGGTTCTTGTGTCTGCAGAGCACCCTGCCAGCCCCACAGAACCTGGCTCTGCCGGGATTCTCTGCTTGATACAATAACATATCTCACAACAATTGCCATTTAGAAAGAATATATGATTTCTCAGATGAGTCTAAATGTTCACAACAATTTAGGGAAAACAACTTGTTTTTCTCCATGATTATTGAATGATATTTTTTGCACAAGAAAAAGTCTTATACATAATTTTTGTGGAGTGGAAACCATTGCCTAAGTTAGTGAAATTCACTCAGAAGAATCTCTCATTACTTTAGGTGACTGTGAGTAAAGCAGAGAAATTGACTTTCATTCAGGATAGGTGATACAGTGGTGCACCAAAGACCAACAGTTTTAATTACTGCTTTTTACAAAAGGACCAGGTAAGGGAAGAAATATTTAATCAATATAACATCTATTCTCATAAACTGTATGGTCTCAAAATTAGGTTGTGGTTTATCTTTACATATAGATATATTTGTGAAAGCCCTGAAGAGAGGAAGAACAAAGCTCCCTGTAATCCCATGCTTGGCTAGATGAACAATAGGTATTAATATTTCCTTTAATGATGTTGCTTGTAAATGTTTTCATTTTTGGTCAGGGTCTACTAAGAAAGAAAATTCCTCCATCCAAAAAAGAAGATGCAAACATTTCTTGAGGTGTCCGGGTCAGCTGTTCAAAGTTGGCTACACTAAAGGCTTTTTGCCTTCAGGAAAGCAGCCAGCACACCCCAAAGCTTCTTACAAGTTACTGAAATTTAACTGTGATCTGAAGATAATTTGTGGGGGGAAGGGATGGATGCGGGTGCCTAAAGGCAAAACTTGCCTGAGAATGGCTGAATCATAACCTTAGATTCCAAGAACATTGTCAACAGACAAAATTTTGGAGTGGCCATTCTGCTAATCACACCACACAAAATGGTAGTAAAAACTGGTGGATATCAATTCAGTAGTTTCATTGCTTATTTTTAAATTTACTTTCTTCATTTTCTTCTTCCTAAGTTTTCCAGTACCTTGAATTAAAATTTTAGCTATGAAGTGTTATAATAATTTATTCTTAGATTAGAAATGTGTGAATTCAAGAACTGAGTGTATATTTTTAACCTGAAAACCTAAATTGTGTGCTTGGGGGTAAGTTATATTTAAAATTTTGGACATAATGCATGCAGTATTATGTCCAAACATTTTAATACTGAAAGAAGATTTTTTTTTTTGCTCCTTTTTTAAACAGTGTAAAAACTGTGAACTTTACCCTGACTTGAAACAGTCCAGATTCAAAAAGACCCAGGAGTAATTCCATGAATTACAGCTATTTATTCTTTCTGACCCAAGGATTTACATTGCTTCACTTGGAATCTGCAGACTCATACAAGCAATGGCCCACTCACTTCTTTCCAGGCTTTAGTGTTTTAGACTAGGATGTAACACTGTAGTTTTGTCACAGAGCAACAACAAAACACGGGGCTCTGCACTAAAGTGACTCAGCACAGAAACAATTACATTGCCCCTGGGAAAAAAAAAGGCATGATGTGCAAACCCTGGGATTGACACAATGATTTGTTCACTGCAGAAGTGACAGGGTGAGAGCAAGAAAAGTCTCTTCTACAAGAGGTTGCTGGAAACAAACTCCTTGTGTAGTCTCCACTCCCAGCTAAGAGAGGGACAGAGGGAGCTCCCTGAGGCCAAGTAGCAAGAACTGGATTGTATCCAAACTACTAACCCAGACCTCACTGGAGTGTCCATCCTGCCAAGTATTTA
This sequence comes from Cisticola juncidis, assembly GCA_013400215.1. Classification (NCBI taxonomy): domain Eukaryota; kingdom Metazoa; phylum Chordata; class Aves; order Passeriformes; family Cisticolidae; genus Cisticola; species Cisticola juncidis. The sequence goes on along the minus strand of VXBR01009377.1, from coordinate 742,752 downwards.
GCCCTCAAACTCTGCTGGGCTACTGTAGCCCTGAGACACATCTTGTTTCATCCTTCCCCGTTTCCCACTCCTGTTCAGTGTGTCTGAAATAAAATGAAATGAACCATTACAGAGTCCAGCAGTGGTTTAGTTAAAGCACAAAATTAAGGGTGTGCCACATACCAAAGCCTGTGACATAAGGGTATGTGCAGATATTTGAAGTTGCAAAGCCTTTTTAAGCTAGCTCTGGAAGATGAGAAAGGGCAAGAACAAAGTCTGGTCATGGCTTGTGTCTGCCTTTTGAGTGTGGTCCTTGCAGACTTTGCAGGTCTTGCTGTCTCCAGACCACTCTGTGTTTTGTCATGGAAAGAGCCTTTTGGAGTGGGCAGGAGATCAGCTAACACTTGGGCCACTTGGATATTCATGCATTTAGTGGCTGAGTGAGATCTGTGGCTGCCCCTCATTTAGGAATACAGATGAACCTGTGTACCTGCAGTCAGAGGCAGGTTCCTAGCTTGTCAAGGGGGACGGACATCAAGACTGTTACAACTTTAAAAGCTGCACTAGCGAATGAAAAAGTTACCAAAGCCTTCCCAGGGAATTACTGGTTCTTGCTGTGTTTCACTATTGGACCTCTAACTAAATGACCTCACTTGTCCTGCCTTCTCTCCCTCGGACTGTCTAAACCCACTGCTAACATCCTCCTCCTTTACCTTTTTCCCACAAAGGCCTTTAACATTGTACTGGTTATCTGCATCCTAGATTCCCTCTTTATCTTTTTTTTCAGAAGAGTCTTTTTATTAACCTTTCGGGATCTTAGGGCTGACCCTCTTTATGGCTCATTGACCAGTTCTCATTCCTTGAGTTCTTTCTCAGAGAAATTCACATCTGTTTCCCTTTAATTGTAAATCTTTTATGATTCCCTCAAACTTCCTGCATGAAAAACATTTGAATGTTTTTCAGCAGCACAGATTTTTCAAAGTTACACAGTTGCACAGTTCTGCCAGCATGGATTATATTTATTTACAAGTAAGGCCACTAAACTTGAGGAAATAACTTAAGGAAGAAAAGGGATTATCACAAACAAAACTATGTCTGGTACTTAATTTGCTATTTTTCCTTGAAATATATAATAATTGTTGTTTATTGATTTTATGTATTTAATGCATTTGTCCCTTAAAATGTTCATCCTATCCAGCAACATATCCATCTTTAGAGCCATTAAATACAATATAAAATTGTCATTTAGACACCTCTATTCAACTTGTGTCACAGCTTGTATAGAATGAAATTGGAGATTAAATTGTTGAAAACAAATAAATGGGAAAAAATATGTACTATGTTGGACCCAAGTTTTAACAAAATTTTTTTTTTGGTGGATATTAACCTTTTTATCATCTGAGGAGGAAAACTAACTTCTGAAGAATGAGCCACAGCATTTGAACAAACAGGAGCATTGTGCTCTTTCTGAGGGAAATCTGCTGTCCTTTGCTTCTTCCATTTAGTTAAAAAAATTCAGTTATTTAAGTAGTCAGAGCAGGATTTTCTTGTCCAAAATGTAATTTTTTCTGTGGCTTATTCCCTGCAACACTGCTGTAACATAAAGCAGATTCTCACACAGCAATAATGGTACAATATTCTCAACAATCATGATGTAATATTTTCAACAGCACTTTCCATCTGTCAGATTTCCACTCTTCCAAATTTCAAAACCTTTTCTGATTATTTAAGAAATGTTTATTATTATTTCACTTCACAAAAAGAAAAATTAAGGTACCAAAGAAATACAGTTTATCTACCTGGGAAATCAGAAGACACATAGGAAACTCAGTGAAGATTTCCTAGCAACAAGAAGCAGCTTTTTACAGTGGAGTAGATCATGTTTCTTCCCAAGAAAATCAAATTTCAGCTAGTTACCCTCTCTATGGGTATGCAGAGTGTGAACTTGGGTAGTTATTCCTAAAGCTCACAGTTTTAGGAGCTCAGGAAAAGCTCACCAACTTGAGACACTGTGGACTATTACATGGCAAAAACTAATGAAAAAAAAATCCCAAAGAAAAATTAGAATAAAGTTTTTTAGAGTGAATAAGTAACAAAGGATTCTGTTGCTGGCTGCCAAATTCAGCCCCACTGGGGAGGATATGACTGACAAATTACAGCTTGGTAAGCAAGGAAAGATATAAACACTTATGCAACCATTTTCATTCTGTGTGGTGGAGGAATTATCTGCAAGCTGTTTCTGCTCTCCGTAAATTGTGCCATTACTATTGAAAACAGGATGTATGCTTCAGAGTAAAGTAAAACAAACAGATTGACTTAATATACCAGCATCAAACCACCCCTGACCATGCAGTGTTGTTCAAACAACCCCTTTATTCAAGGACAGCAAAATACAAAGGTAAGACTACTAGAGCGGAAATTCTGCTTGGTATGATTCTTGCCTGAATAAAACCTTACCTTTAAAGCTTCCAGAGCATCACGCCCATTTTACATGGCAAACTATGAACAAGAATAACTTGGTTTTCTTGCTTGCTGATGCCTCTTTCCAGATATTCATCAGCATGCCCTGCATGTTTCATGCATCTAAGTCTTCTCTGAAACTTGGGAACATTTCTGAGTATTTGCAACCTTGGGGCTTATATTCAACAGCATATATGCTATATGTACAGGAGAACTTACAAGTACATTATCCTTATTATTTCACTGCCACTAATGGTAATAATTTTGTAGTTTCTAAGATTTCTGAACATTCCCTACACTCTACTATAGTTCTCAGACTCACTTAAACAGAAATCCCTCTCAGACTGCTCAACCTTGCCTGAGGTCATGACATTTGTCATTTCCAAATAGCCTATGTTCTCCAAACGTGCTTTTCCCCTCTTGGTACCAGACATAAATATTTGTTGCATGTGCTGCTTCAGCAGAGTAACAACGCAGTTACTGTCCCAGTATCTGAACCAGCTGTTTTCAGCTGCTCCTGCTGTGGCCGAGCCAGACCCAGGACTAAGAGGAAGCCTGTTGGATTTCCACTGGCCTCAGTAATCTCACTCCAGTGGATGCTTTTAGGGTGTCTTTTTCAATTAAGAAGGAACAATCAGGGAGAAGAAAAGCTGGATTTCAGGAAGGAGTCAGATGAGAGAAAGAGAATTTGAGTCTTTTAAGTCAGAGGATACAAATTTAAGGTCTGTCACGACCAGAATTTGCTTGTGCAAATTGCCCTGATGACTTCAAGAAGGGGGCTGGTAATGAAGAATAGCACAACTTGGGCTATCCAGTCCTGAAGGCAAAGAAGCCTGAGGTGGACTGCTGCCTAACCATGTGTGCACTCCCAGCCATAGCAAATGAAACCCAGGGTCTGCTGATCCTGCTGGTCTTGGCCCTCTGCAGGATAAAATGGATCTTGTCTTTGATCTAAGATCTCTTTTACCTCCAGCAGTGCTTGGCTAACATGAGTGAATTCTCTAAATGAGCATCTGCTGGTTTTAAATAAAAGAGAAATGCTGCCACTCAGTAATAAGGAAGGATGCTTGAAGAAATGAAAGGAAATGAAATGAAAGGCAGGCCTGTCTTGCTAAGCACAAGGAAAGCACTGGTTCCTGTGCAAGGAGCAAAAACTGGGTGAAGTTAGTTCCAACCAAAAAGAGGACAGCACACAACAGACATGAAGAGAATTAAACATTGTGTTTAAGAGTTATCCCGTGTTGAGCTTGATTCCTGCTTCCTATGTCTAGTAGTTTATATCTGTCTTCAGATTCTATTCAGTGAGTGTTAAAGACTTGGTGTTGCAGGCTTTTACTTTAGGACAGTAGGCAAACTGCAGCTACAGCAAAGCAGAAGCTGAGGACACCAGCAGCTTTTTCCCTGGCAGAGATCTCTTACCTGTGAAGCCAACCAGTAAAGATTCAAGCATATGCTATTCAACATGAATGGGACACAGTACAGGACACTTTTATACTTTGCAGCCTCTAAAAGTTGACTTTTCAAAGTTGGCATCAGGATTGCTTGTGAACAGCAAAGAGCCTACAGTTCACAGAGGAAGCAAAAGCTCACCACAAAGGACGCACTGTGCAGCCAAAGCTTGGAGGAGACCGAGTGGAAATCTCATTGTGGGCTTCAACATCCTCACGAGGGAAAGCGGAGGGGCAGAGACCAATCTCTTCACTCTGGTGATCAGTGACAGTACCCAAGGAAACAGGATGAAGCTGAGTCAGGGGAGGTTTAGGTTACATATCAGGAAAAACTTTTTTCACCCAGAGGGTGGCTGGACATTGGAACAGGCTTCCCAAGGAAGTGGTCACAGCACCAGCCTGACAGAGTCCAAGAAGCATTTAAAGAACGCTCTCAGGCACATGATGTGATTATTGGGATTTCCTGTGCAGGGCCAGGAGCTGGACTCGATGATCCTGATGGTCCCTTTCAACTCAGCATGTTCTATGACTATGCTAAAGGATGTAAACCTCTGTTGTCCAGCTCCACAAAGATATTTCAAAATAGAAACAGCTAAACTGAACCCCCTGCCATGACAGACTGAGTCCAGTGGCTGTGTCTGCCAGCATGTCAAGCCCTACACTTCGAAAGTGAGACAAACCACAGGCTCCTACCACCCAGCTTCTTGGAGCACTCTGCTTCGGGCTCCTTCTCAAAGGAAGCTGTTCCCCTCATGCTCCCAACCTCTTTCGGTCGGAGATGGCGCTCACAATCAAGTATGAATCATTTCACAGATTTTCGAGGCTGTGGCGGGTGAGAGCTCGCACAGGCCTGGGAGGGGAGCCACAGGACCCCAGGCTGGCACACGGTACTCGCAGCACAACGCTGCCCTCGGGTTTGGTTTTTATTTCCATGGCTCGGGAGTAGCCCAGTAACAGCAGCACCCTCCGCTGGCCGCTGCCATGAAGACACCCGCAGGGAAGGAGCTGATCGGAGCTGCTGCTGGACCTGTTATGTTAAACCTAGAGGAAAACACCTTCTTACTACACTTATTAATAGGTCATGCCCCCTGTAAGCGGCCCCCAGCTGCCTCCAGTCACTACACACACACACGATGTAAAAGCCAGGGCAGGGACTTTAAAGCTTGTGCATAGAAAGACCACTTAATTTTAGTGTTAATTACAAGACTCATAAACAATGTTACATGAAAATATATATTCCCCAAACAGACTAATTTTAATTAGAACTTCAGTTAAATTACCAATCTTATTTCAGAGCTTGTAATTAAAAGTTAAACTCTTTAAATGTGATTAATTTTATTTAATTGTTGAAATTATTATAAATTATTGCTATATACTTTCCTCCAAGATTTCTGGACATTGGATATGTGTAAAATTCAACCAGTCAAACAAACAAACAAAAAAAGACACAACCTAAGCCAGTGCACCTGACAAAGACCTGGTGTCTGTGTGCATGGCAGCTTGCAAAGTCTTTTAGAAGTAGTGACTGATTAAGCATATTCAACATATTTTAAGTTGTTTTCTTTTTCTTTGAAGATCACCTGTACATTAGTGATTTTAAAACTTTTATTCTGTATAGTTACAGAAATTCTTTACTTATATTGAGGTGTCCACTAATAAAGCCATAAAGGTCCAGGTTGAAAATAATGGTCTACCTAAATCAGTTCATAATCTGGTGACATAATTATTTGGGGGGGGTGGGAGAGATATTTTCTTTCTCTTTAGCATACATGCATTCATGCAGAGTAGCAGTGATTCTGATTTGATTCTGATTACTCTTACCAATTTCATAACCAAAACCACGTAGACTGAAACTGGGAAAGTTCATTAATATTTCCTTACTGTAACTACATAGATTTGGATATTTATATGGAATTTAAATTGATAGACAGCTTTTGAAATACCCTCTCCAAGTTCATGCGAGTGGCTGGATACTGAATACATCTGCAGTGACTAGAGTAACTCTTAGCACAGATTTCTGGACACCCTAACCACTTGTAAGAATTCTCATTCAATTAGATCTTCAGCCACAATATCACAGAAACGTGAGTGAGATCAGTATATAAAGTGACTTCAACAAAGAAAGGAGTCCTATTTTCCAAGACAGAAATACATCCTTAAGAGGGAGCATAAAGTCAACATTACGTGTCTGCCCAAAAACACAAGTGGTGCCACTGTTAGTAAAGTTACTTACTCCAATTCTGGTAATGCCCAACTTTTTATTAATTTGGCAGTGTGTGGTCTCCTAGGAGTTTCAAAACGCACTGATTTAGTATTAGCAAGGCAAATTTTAAAAAAAATCCTCATAAAACTGCTTCAATGTAAAAAATGTTGAAAATGAGGTGGACACTAATAAAAGCAAAGAATATATGATGAAAGCTAACACATTCAGTCTGCTAAGTCTTTATCAGTGAAATCCCCCTGAAAGGATAAAATTTTTTGCTACTGAGTATTCAGGATTTTCAACTGCTTTGCATATAAAGCCAATTAATTTAAAATTTGATAGAAATGTTTATATCTCCTCAGTAATCTCAGTGGTTTTTCATGAATTTAAAATGGCTAATAATTTTCCATGGTCTCTGTCTTGCAGAAGAAACCACAGAAACATATCTCAAAAGATATCTCATTCCTTCTAACATTGCATTCATTTTTGTTTTACAGCTATAAGGCTTTCATAAAGAGGATACATGGTGCAAAATAACTAGCTTCGTGTTTCTTTTTTTTAAATACAAATCACTTTCTTTTTACATAGTTCTGTAAACTTAACAAATAAAAATAATTTAGATTTAGTCTGTCTACTGAAAATACTTGGAAGAGTGATTTATTTTGTATTAGTCACTTACAGAGCACTATGGGGTAAACTGACCATGCATCCTACCTACTGTCTTCTGACTACCAAATCACACTATTCTTTTAAAGCAAACATTCTCTGACATTACTATTTTGGGCAGCTTGCTGCTTCCCCTAATGCTTCCCCTAATTCAAAATTATTGATAAACATAATAAAATAGGTAGGTAGTTAGAACAGATTTGATAAGACTGTAACCAAATTATTACTAAAGCTGCCTGCTGATAGACAGAGGTTTGCATAGCCTATCTTTGAAGATGCAGTCCTGGAAAATGAATCCATCCATCCATCCATGCATGCAATGTGCAATAAATGGCCAAGTGCCATATACCTTGAAGGGCTACAGTTTTATACCTGTGGTTCTCAAAACCCCCAATACTTAGGAGGATATATGCTGGAACAAGCTGTCCAGAGAAGAACTGCCAATTATTTAAAACCACTTTTGATTTTAGCTGTCGTCGATGCTGTTGGCTGAGGCCTCTTTATTACATCTATTGTATTTAAACCTATAAATTAAGTTACACAAATCTGAAAACATTTCATACCAATTAATAAGACTCAAATTCAGCTAGTCAGTTTCTTCCATTAAGATAGTTTGAAATTCTGTATATTTTTTCTAATCATTAATCACACGGCTGTACCACCTTTCCTTAGCTGAGATTGAGATAGTCATTACTTCTTAAAAAATATGGGGCATCAAAGTGTAAAAAACAGCCCAAACCCCAGCAGTTTCTGATGAAACATTCTGTGCAATGACATAGTTAAGATGAAGCAAATACAGCTGCCCACAAGAACATAATTTTTTAAAACATTTTAATAGCAAACATGGTTGAAGTAATTTTATTGCAAACTTGTCCATTCTATAAAAGGATTGGAAACCTGCCATTGTACTATACTGGATTTTACTCCAAAATAAACGACAGTCAGCACAGCTGGAGGTGATAGAAGTATGTCCAGGCTAAATACTTACTCCCTGCTCTCCATCCCAGCTGTTAAATCTTTCTATTCCTTTTCCTTTCACAGCATGTACCACTGGATAGTTTCTAACCTCTTCTCTCTGCAGAGTTCCTTAGCTCTCCTCACCCTGTACTTATAAAGAGCTGATATGATTTGATGCAAACCCTAATTTTACCAAACCTCAGCTCACGTACATGTCAAACCTTACAAGCAACCATATAACTTTTTAACAACTCTGGTTCCTCCTAAAACTTTTGTTGCATTACCATTTTGTCCTACCAAGTAAGGATCCTGGAAGGAAAACTTTCACTTAAGGTAAAACTACAAAGCACTTGCAATGGTGTCCAAAAAAAATCACAGGGACAACCTTAATTATATCAGGTCCTAATATTTAAATAGTTAATATCTTTTTATGTAATGCTTAGACGTTATAACTTATTACCTCATTATAATTTAAATGATATTTAGCAATATATTAAGGATAATATTAATATAGCTATATAATGTGTTTTTCCTTTATACGTATGATTTATTATAAATTAATTGTCAAATATTATTATTAAGAAATTATCTTTTTAATTGCATTGGGTTTGGTTGGGATAGAGTAATAACACTTAGCTGATACAATGCTGTGTTTTGGATTTAGTATAATAATGCTGATTAGTTGCTTGCTGGGGTTAAGCCACAATAATGGCTAAGATGCTTATTTAATATAATAAACTTACATAGACATGGTCTTATGAAAAGAAATTAAAAGACAGAGTCCTTGATAGCCACATGATGGTACGATCTAACAACTTGCTTGTGAGAATTTTATAAAAATCCCCCAAAGGTTACAAAATGTCACTTACGCAATGTCTCCAAGCAGATCTTTTCTTTATTGTTGTTCCTGTAAAAACATCTGCAGCTCTGTTCCTTCAAACTTTCTCCTTTCTCTTTTTATTCTTTTCATTATTTTCTTGTTTTTACACTTTTACTCTTTGCTCTGCTCCACCCACCAAGGCAATTTTTTCAGCTGGGCCATTTGAAGTCTAATGCACTTAATGTTCTGCACGATAAAAGAAACATAAACAGCTGGCAGGATTATTACACTCATGAAAAGATCACCTTTTATTTTACTGGGTTTGAAACAAATGCAGTTCCGTTTACGGACATTCAATACAACTTTACTACTTTTCCCCCAATAAAACCATCATTCTGTTAAGCCTGTTGCTATTTATTTTCACATAAAAGTATTTTAATGACGTTAAGGAGGAGGAGGAGATAATGGTCAATCGATTTCTGCCACTGAGGGACAGTTCACAAACAAGTAAAACCCTGCAGAATAAATCAGGACAATGCTGGTTACTGCTTTGCAACAGGGGTAAATACGGAAAAGCTGCTGGTCGGGACAGGAAATTCAGCTGCCTGGCTAAATGCAGCTGGCTCTGGGACGTGAACCTGTGCAGCAACCTCTGCTTCTCCTCCAAGGGAGCCTCATGCAGAAAACGGGCTGGCATTGCGGAACAGCAGATGCCCTCAGCACACACCGAGCAGGGGGGAAAAGCAAGCAGCTGCAATCTCTGTGTCCATTCAGGTGAACAGGAGAAAGAGAAGCAGAAGGAAAAAGAAAACGAAAAAGAGAAAAAAGAAAACGAAAAAAATCCCAAAGAAGCAAAACAAAAACCCGAAACAAAAAAGCCGCACCCCCACAAAGGCGGAACCCAAG